>CM070874.1:237543429-238083429 GCA_036365515.1 Torymus aiolomorphi | reverse complement strand
TTTCTTAACTTTTTCATGTTCTTTGATTCGAATTTTTAAAGCGCTTTTAGTTTCTCCCACATATGTAGCAGGACAGGTCTTGCAGTTGATCTTATATACAACCCCACACGTATTCAGTTTTTCAAGTTTATCCTTCCCAAGCTAATCTAGAAAAGACCAGACCCAATAAAGGAAAGGGGTTTTCCAACATATAGCAACACACTATGGCTTTTACTTTACACACCTATTGAAATCTTGGCTAAAACAGAGATATCAACTAGCGGAATCCAACGCCTGCAACACATTTCTTTTACGATGCAGAGGTCATGATGTCTTCCCCAGCAACACCACGAATTCGTTAAAACGCCTCAACCACACAACGTTTCATAGTAAGTGTTGTTCTCAACGGTTTATAAAGGAAAATCGAAAACTTCTCCATAGAATTTTAAAGCTTGAAATTAAAGATTGTCACATACACATACATTTTTTACAAAAACAATTGAACAAACTTAAAACTATAATAGGACATTCTAATATTGACCCGGAAATTCTTGAAAACTTTTTCGCAATAACTGAGGAAAAAAGTTCCCGAATATTTTCAGTAAAATCCTCTAAACTTAATCACAAATTAGATGTTTCGATGAATAAACATAAAAAACAAGTGTTTACAAACAGACAAAATTGGGTTAAAAATCTAACTGACACGCACATCCCAGAATCGGTATTGAAGGTGATATCGTTGGGGTCCAAATTTAACACCGTTCCTTACATAGACAAAACCGACATAGTTACTACAATAAAAAATCTGGAATGTAAACTTAATAATTTGAAAATCAGTAAGGAAGTAAAAGATGAGATCCGTGAAAATATTTCTAACACGATAAAAAATTATATTAACAAAGACACACACATCACACTAAAAAATAGACAATTTTCAAAGGAATTAACTGCAACTAGAAAGTTTCTGAAAGAAAATCCACATATTTTTTTTACACCCTCAGATAAAGGTAATCTCACTGTGTGCATAAACACGACAGATTATTATAACAAAATGTACAAATTACTAGAAGATAAAAATACATATAAAATCATCAATAAAAATCCGTTGATCAAACTACAATCGCAAGTATATAAGTATTTGTCTTCTTGAAATAACAACAAATATCTACATAAACAATACCGCCCATATCAACTAACTCAGACAGATACTTGTCTCCCTAGAGCTTATGGCTTACCTAAAATTCATAAAACCGATATACCGTTAAGACCGATCATTTCAACTATTGGTAGCCCAACGCATTTCTTATCAAAAACTATTCTCAATGAATTAAATACCTGCATACCAGTGCCATACTCACATATCGACAATAGTTTCATATTAAAAAAGAAAATAAAAGAGGTTGTTATTCCTGATGAGTATGTGTTAATATCATTAGATGTCAACTCTTTGTTTACCAACATTCCTTGTGAATCGGTTTTGCAAAGTTTAGATAGACGCTTTACATACATTCACAATAATTGCAGAATTCCGTTTGATGAAATTCGCAATGCAGTTAAATTCTTATTTGATAACACCTCTTTCACTTTTAATGAAACCATATATAAACAAATATTTGCACTGAAAAAAATTTGGCACTCCAGCTGATCCGATAAGTACATACGCTATGCCGAAAGTAGGGTCGAATGTTGTACCGCGGTTCGGCACATCTCCTGCCCCGTAGTGGCACAGCTCCTGTCCCGTAAAAGCATCGCGCGCCCCGTACTGGCACATCTCCTCTCCCGTTAGGGACAAACGCTGTGCCAAAAGTGGGTGGTCTGACACACGCAGCGAAGGGGGCGCTGACGAACTGTGATGGAAACAGACGCCGTGCCAAATTTTTTTCAGTGTGGCACACCTATGGGATCACCCATCTCTCCCTTATTTGCTGACATAGTCATGGAAAATCTTGAAAACGACTGTTTAGACACACTAAAACGAAAATACAATATTGTCCCTCTCTTCTACTTTAGATATGTTGATGACATATTATTATGCATTAGAAAAGATGATTTGGAATTAACTTTAAATATTTTTAATAATTATAATGAACACTTAAAATTTACACATGAAATAGAAGTTAATAATCATTTAGACAGCTACACTGTGCTGAATTTCGAAAAATTGTCAAAAAATGTCTATTTTCGAAAAATTCTGTGCGGCTCGTTTTCTCATCGATTTGAATAATTCAAGAAGGAATTTCTTTGTTATTTTCTCAAATTTTAGACAAAAAATTTGGGGAATAAAAATAACGCAATGAAATTTTTACACAACGGAAAACGTGAATCTAAATATTTACATTTTTAAGGTTATCTTTCAACCTTCGTAGTTCCTCAAGTTTTATAGATATTGAGATCGGGTAGGGCCTCTTTTCTTCGTCTTAAAAATACGTTTTATTTTCATTCGGCCACCGATTGATTTGATTAACTAGAAGAAAACATACAGCTCTTTCAAAATGGTCGATTTTCGAAAATCGCAATGTTGGCACCCCTGTAACTTTTTTCTATCAAAACCGATTGGGCTCGTATTGGGCGAAAAAAAAAGTTTTAACCTCCTAGAAAACGACCCAATTAGTTTCGTTCGGTTTTTTGGATATTTGCAAAAGTTACGAATTTTTCAAAATAAGTGTTTTTCGTATACGTATCCATTAAGGGCGTGTTACACCTAGTGGCTTCTGAGGCCAAAATCAGCTGATCGATGGCTTTTCATGGGTCTAAATTACTTGAAATTCATGTATTTATTGCCCGAAGATTTGAAAATATTAAAAATATTTTATGAAATAATTTGAAAATGCTAAAAACGACAAAGAAAATTACAAAAGCTCTTAAAATTAAGCAATTAAAAGTGGTTTTTCAATTTTTAAAAATAATTAATCAAATAATTATAATATTTCCAACCCTTCGGGCCATTACTGCATGAATTTTAAGTAATTTAGGACTTGTCCCATGAAAATTCATTGAATACTTTTTTTTAAAAAGGCCTCAGAAGCCACTATGTGTAAGACCTCCTTTAAATGGGCCTGAAGTTTGCACCGTTGGAGTGCAACGAAATAATTTTTTACGATTGATTAAAGTTATTTAACAAAAGAAATTTTATCTAAACCTTTGTTATAAAATTATTTTATATTATAAAACACAAAATCTACACGCAAAATTATTTTTTTATTTCGTTGCACTCCAACGTTGGAAACTTCAGACCCGCTCCTTTAATGAGATTCGATACCGAAATCAGAAAGGTTACGTCATTCCAAAAACTAAATATTATTGTTCTTCGATTGATTTTCTATTAGTGTGTGAAATTTCAGACCGTTTGTCAACTCGATTATAAAATTATTCAACTTTAAAGTTCAACTCTTATACACGGGCTCTTATGGAAGTACCTTGTTAAAACACAAAACACTTATGACGCGATTCTTTTAAAAAGGGGACCCCCTGCGAGCGGGATAGCTTGAGGATAAATCCTCAAAGTGCCGAAAAATCCTCAAAGTATCGGTATGTTGCTGAATAGAATCCTCAAAAGATGCAAATGATATATATATATATATATATAAAATCTGAGAAAAAGAACTATACCTCTCCAAAACTGGTTCACCCACATACTTATATATATATATATATATGCTGAACAATTGGGCACTTTGAGGAGAAATTTCTATATATACGTATATGAATTAGGCACCTCGAGGAGATTTGGCACTTTGAAGAGATTTTTGCTATTTTGAGGAGTTCTATAAGTATGCGAATTGGGCACTTTGAGGAGGCGCGAGAGTTTCGGTACCCAGAGAGGGGTTGATTTGTTTAGTCACGCTGACTGTACTCTGGGCGTCGAGACTCTAGCTCCTCAAAGTGCCCAATTATACTATGTGTGTGTGTGTGTATATATATATATATATATATATATATATGTGGGTGAACCGGTTTTGGAGAGGTATAGTTCTTTCTCTCAGAGTTGCCTATGTTAACGTGACTAAAGAAATATGGACCCCGGGGTTATAGACTCTAGAAAATGGCTGAAGACTCTCAAAAACCGGTCATATATATCATTGCCGGTGTGAAGAGGCTCTTCAAAACCGGAGAAACTCTTGAAAACCGGTATATAATATCTAGAAAAAACTCTCCAAAACCGATAAACGATATAAATATATAATATATACACGTATCGAGGTTTGTGTAGCCCAAGACTGTATATTAGTATCTACAGCCCAGAGTTCCCTATGTCAACTCTAGGTCGGGCCACATAAACCCCTATATTTAGAAATATTATGAAGCCCGGGCTGCATAATCAAAAATCGGGCTCGATAAACCCCTATATATAAAAAAACAGGTTTTATAAACCCCTTTCGAGAAATGTATAATATATATGAAGTTACTTACTTACTAATATAATAATACGAAATGATAATTTTTAAGAATCAATTTAAAATGTTCATAAAAAAAAAATAATTTTTAACTCTTACCAACTAGGAACAGCATTATTGGCATTTTTTAATTTTCTTATCTCCTTTGTAGCCCACGTTGCCAAATTTTTCGTTCTGCTCGTACGAGATCTTCTACCTTTATTTAATAAATCAGTTAATGCGTCAGTCTCAATCATTGGTATTAATTTCACACCAAATACTGTAACTAAATCCCCAAGAAGACCGGCAGAAGCTGCAATATTGCTGTCAGAGTGTTCACGATCTTGAGCGATAGTAGTTATAAATTGTATTATAAATGGTACACTTGATTCAACTAGAGATACATCAGGACTCGGGCTAGTACCGTCTCCGCGAAGTCCCTGGATGATTCCTGTGTATGCTTCAAGAACGCCTTCTCTAAGATCGTTGAGATAGTCAATCATATCATAATCAGATCTATCGACATATGCCTGTGAAGCTTGTGCTAAAGTATGCAAAACAACATCTAAATACTTTTTAAACTCTAAACCAATACTAAGAGCTATATCGCCAAAAACAGAGAGGATTTGTGGTTTTACGGAACGGTGTACCGTATTATCACTAAGATTTTCTAATAGAAGTGTCATTATTTCGTCGCAATAAGGAAGAATTTTGCTTTTTAAAGCTCGACAAATGTCTCCAGTCAGACCAACAGCTGCACCACAAACTTGATATTCAGCATGATTTTTCAATCCAAGACATAAGAACGGTTTAAAAGCTTCCATATATTTTAAAAATCCTTCACCTAGAACTTCAACTAATGTTGATACAGCCATTAACGCATCTTCTTGTACCCCACCAGACTTACAAGAATTGGAATTGAACATGGATAAAAGTGCCGTCATAATAGCATCCGAAATTTGGGGTGCATCTTCTGCTGTAACTTTTCTCAAAACAGATTGCAATGTGGCACATAATAAAGATTGAAGGTCATTATACTGAGCTCGATCAGAGTGATTTTGTATGTGTGATTCCATTTGCATAACTTGTTGCAATCGTTCTAAAATAACCATCGTAGTTTTTTGAACAGTCACATAGCAATCTCTAGGAGAATTTTTAACCATTTCCATTAAAGCTTCATAAGCAGCTGACCTTAAATTTGCTTGAGCTCCATCGGGACGATCTGTCGTTTCTAATAGTCGCTGAATAATAAAATCAAAATAATGTGACATACAATACGTTTCTGGTTGTTGTCCAAATTCTATAGCTTCAGCGGATTCGTAGCTGGCTTCTGCAAGTCCAGTAAAAGCCCAGCAAACGTTTGCTGCAACACGAGGCTCTGCTTTCAATCCATTCACTAATGATTCTAATAGTGGTTTTAAATAAGTTTCATTTATAGCTGCTTCAGGAATGATTTCACATATCCTTCCAAATGTCCAGGCTGCTGTGTCTCGTACAACAACGCTATTATCATACATCAATTCAATTAATGTTGGCATAGCTTGTTCCACTAAAGGTTTCAATGTCGCTGGTTCTAATCCTCCTAAAATTGACCCAAATGCCATCAAAGCAGCATCACGGTATCGCCAATCTGGATTTTTGATATTGTCTTTAACAAATGGAAGAACATAGGGTACAATGCTTTCTTCACAGCAAGACGCAAGCAACATTAAGCAAACGCCCGCTGCTTTTGAAGGATTCCAATCGTCCTCATCATCGAATTCTTCTTGTTTAGTTAGTTTGCGCATTAAAACAGGAACTAAATATTGCAATGCTCCTTTAGCATAATGGCGTGATACTTTTGAAGGTGGGCGTCCCCCTTCTGATGCCTCTCCTTCTTCCATAGAAAGATCAACTTCCTCATCAGAAACATTAGACCAAAATTCAATCCCTTGCAAAGCCACTTCATCAATTTCTGATTTCATAGCTTCTAAAGTAATCTGGTGAAAAATAGAAAATATTAATATATTAGTAGAATAATACATGTATGTAGGAAAGAGATGAAAAGTTTATTATTAACTTGTATTATTGAATAAAAAAGCAATAGATTTTAAAAGAGTGTTGTACACATAAGAGGGATATCAATTCCCTGAAGGCTTTGGTACCAAAGAAAATAAAACAGATTTATAATGTTAAATTGGATGAATATATCTAACTTAAAAATGTTTTATAATTCTTAATGAATATCAATTTAAATTAAATTTTTAGAAAAATTTTAATATGCGCTTGCATTTATCCCTCAAAAGTTTACTTTGAATGCTTTATCTAATACACAATACAGCAGAAATGAAGTAGCCTTCAGCACGCTAACTTGAGGTACTTTAGCATTTACAGGAAACAGATTTGTAACTGTTTCGTTCATTTTTACTTAAAAGATTATGTCTATTCGTCGTGTGAAGCGGTAAAAATTAGAACCCTTTTGTGTAATTGTTTGTTAACTATACAAAATACACGATTCTTAACAGTGTGCGGGCGCCTAAACCTCACCTTTTGAGCGCGTGCATGCGGCATCAAAATATACCTATCGAAATAACTTTGCATACGTTTTCAACGTATTTTTTCGTCAGCTTTCTCGTGGTGACATTTGTTTTTGGTAATTTTCACGTTTTGAAAAAACACTGCGGGTACGTATTCATGGTTTAATTCCTCGAAAATACCAAAAAAGTCTTCTCTGGAACATAGCTAGTTGGACGTAAAAAACCAGACAGTGATTTTTGTAACCACTTGGAATGTCAATGCTTCGGCCCACAACTGGTACAATTCTGATATCTGCCAATCTCTTCCAATAAAAAAAAAAAAAAAAAAAAAAACATAGCCTACGGGTTTCGGTTTGAAGTGAAATGTTTATCTTTTACAAGATATGGTTATTTTTTGCACAAAGAGGTTAGCAGATATTAAAATTTTAACAGTTGCGGGGCGAAAGGTATGTTATCCGAAGTGGTTAAAAAAAAATCATCAAAAAAAAGGATGAATAAGCCGAAGACTGGTATAACCTACATCAAATATCTTACATTCATCCCCTCATTCCGTGGGATCTAGTACAAATTATTTGAGTTAGATCATCTAGCATTAAGGACGGTCTCGACAGGAGATATATCGCTGTCGGTACAACCCGTTTCTTTCCTTGTTAGTGGTACAACAGTCTACAGCCACACAAAACTTACATTTTCCCCGAAACAAAAAGTGTATCCCTCGAAATAAAACTGCAGCTAACCGATTCAGATAATGTTTTCTCAATGAGAATAGTTAAATTACATAAAAAATTTTTATTAAATATATATTTATTATTATATTTGATTATGCATAAATACATTATTTAAAAGTAACCGACAGTTTGGCAGGCGGTGCAATCGCCACCTCGATCGATTACTGAGGTTAAGCAGCAATGGGCGCACTTAGATAACGGTCAGTACTTAGATGAGTGATGGCGTTTTATTTCTGCGACTACCTTGAGTCATCAGTTAGGTGTTGCCTTCTGTCAAATTGAGCGGGAGGTGTGGATAATAGTAGTTTAAGCAACTACTACGCGAAGCCATACGCACGAGTTGCGTACAGTATTTTGACTTCTAGTGTGTGTGAAGTAGGCTTTACTAGCGATAAGTATGGTAAACTTTTCAATAAAACATCGAACCAACGGGAAAAAATACGCAATAAAAAAGTATGATCAGAAAAGGGTGTAGAGGGGGGGGGGGGGAGCGGGTCGAGGGAAAGCTCCCACCGTGTGGTGGGGGGAGGGCTCCATAAAATATATTTTAAAATCTTTAAAATAATTGAATTTTTTAATTCTATGAATTCGCAGATTCAAGTCACTTAATATATATTCTTAATATATTATAATAATATATTAAGAATAAAAAACAATAAACACATCGTTAATGTATTTAAAAATTAAATAAATAAAAGGAATCTCGACAACAAATAAATTAAAACAAAAACAATGTCAAGAGATCTTATGCCTTTAATACCGACGTTCTCCCGATCAAAATATGCATTCTACTACGTCACGCATTACTTCATGCACACCTTACTACTTCACACATTACTTCACGCACACCTGGCTACTTCACGCATTACTTCACGCACACCTGACTACTTCACGCATTACTTCACGCACGCACTTCAAGCATAGGTGTGCGTGAAGTGTTACTTTACGCACAGAAAACGATGAAAAAAGGCCTACTTCACGCACAGTAGTAGATAATAGTAGTTTTCGATACAAGTGCAAAAGTGTTGATACGAGCACGAGCGGGTGACAGTCACACGAGTGTAGAATCATCTTTCGCACGCGTATCGAACAATATTATTCGATACAAGGGGCATAAAAGCAATTTTAAAAATTTGCAAAATGCGTAAAGTTGCACTTTACGCACATTGAATCGAAAATACAGTTTCGATGTCTGAGCCTACGGAATGTGACCTAGACATCTAAACTGAATTATTCCAATACACCGACGATCCCGGGGTAGATTTTCCTGATTAGGAATTATCCCACGAGGTATACCTATATGTTTTTCCGGTCCCACAGACATAACCCGGGGCAAATACGGGATGGATGAGGTAGAAAAAGTAGTTTATAGGAAGAGGTCCTCAAGATAAATGTATAGGTTATGTGTAATAATAGTTAAAGGAAAATAAAGGTGTGGAAGAATATGCGCTAGGCCACTATGCTACGTGGATACCACTACCATATTATCTGAAAGAATATATAAAATTATGTGTAATACCATTTTTTGAATGAGTAAACATCATAATTATTATAATTAAAAATTAAAAAATGTCATGCATAAACTGATGCTATTTATTATTATAATAAAAGTGTATATTTAGTTATAGAAAATGAACACGCTTCTATTGTGATCGATCGAAGCTCGAAGTACCTAACCGGGGGAACATCAACTAATTTTTTTTTTTATATTCGAACAAAATAGTCACAGAGAAAATGTGGTGACGTACACAACCATCTCGGTATATACGCACTCATACCAGCGAAAAGTAAACAACGGCTCGATGATCGCGTGCGCCTACCGTAAATAGCGTAGTCACTCGTAGATCTAAGGCGCCGCTCTGACGTCACATGTAAATACATTGTTGGCATATGTTAGAAAGATAGACAGATAGTCTGCGAAAATATAAAGGCCGAGTTTCGACTATTCGGCACGCATTACTCTGTCCGATTTAGCTCAATACACTTACCGACAAGCATTGTGCTTAGGAAAGTGAGGTAGGTAAACCCCTTTACGCTCGTTAAAACTTTGTAAAGATAAATTCTGCATTTTTTATCTAAATAAATTTTAATGTACTAATATACATTGCCTAGCATAAATCTTGCACATAAGTAATTCATAATACCTAAAGTGATAATTCAAAGCCTACCGGATCGGCCTCCTACGGCACGATAGTTGGTCCCTCTGTACTAAATACTTACCCGGCTTCCTCTTTCTATCAGCACGGCAGTCGGCCTCTCTGCGCCGACTGTTTCTCCATTTTACACACGCAGCACGGTAGCAGCCTCTCAGCGCTAACTACTTACCTGCACAACCCACCTTAAGTATCTCACTATCGATGGCACGAACTTCAGCACACTGCGTGCCGATCTTATCCCGAGAGGAGAGAGAATTCCCTAAACCGATAGGTGCTCGAGTCCAGTACATGAACTTTGATGATAATACTAAAATATTTACCGCCAAATAACGAGATCTAATATTTTTAGAATCAATTAGAATATAAATTCTAAAAATAAAGTACATTTTTAGAGCTGTCATTACTTCGATACGTTACAGCTGGCGTCCGATCAGGGACTCGAGCAAAAAATCGTGGGGAAGGGAATTTTAAAAGAAGGGAGTCATGATACCGGATCGTCACAATATCTTTTTGGAAAGCCACATGGAAGCACGGATACTGGATGTAACGACCGAAGAAGCAAGACCGAAGAATGAAGTCGAAGAAGCCGATCAACAGTATCGGCAAACTAAAAATTAATTTCTTATATATATTAGAATATTCAGTACTCCTTGTAGCTTCACTGCACCTCCGTTAGCTACACGTGCTGAAGCTGCTGTCTGTTCTAATTTCTCGGCGAACTCCTTACTGACGCCTCTGCCGAGATAAGAGTGGATGGATCCATCGTCCAGCATGCCTAATTGTAAGTATTTTCTTCCATTCAATTCTATGTTGAAGAATAACCTTGGCTCGACGTTGATGATAGCACTTCTCATAGTAAGCGATTCTGGAGCTAAAACTTGAGGGCTATCTCCCTCACTAATAGCTACAGTCGAACTGATCTCTTGGACGGAAGGAGCCGGATCCGAAGTAGAAGGAGTCGAATCTAAAGTAGAAGGGGGTGAGTTGACTCCGTTGACTTCCCCTCTTTCTCGTTTCCCGCCGCTGTAGTCGAATTGCACTTGGTGTACTTACGTGCAGTAGTATTTGGCTATTCGCAATTTAGACAGACTGCAGCGTTCATGCACTCACGTTTCCAGTTTCCGGCTTGACCGCAACGAAAATATGGTTCTCTCATTTTTCTTCGCTGCATGTCTTCGTACTTCACATTCGGGGGAACCGTCTTGATCTTCAACTCGTATTGCTTAGGCTCATTCCATCGGCTTAGTTCGAGCATTTTCCTTTTGGTCGCTGCGAGGACCCTTCCTCTTCCCTCTCACCTTCCTGTCCATCCGTCGTCTTGAATTTCTGTTCCCTCGACGATCGTTGATTCAGTCCTTCATCAGTCTGCCTTGCTGCTACAGGAGCTAAGTTGCTGGAGACTGGCGAGTTGCTTTTCTCAGTAGAAGTCTGCACTACTGGAGCTATTTTTACCTCCTGTTGCTGCTTTGGAGGAGTGTACCCTGAAGCAGAAAAAGCCGAATCCGAAATCGAAGGCGGCGGCTTATACCCCTTCTTCCGAGCTCTCCGCAGCTCCTCTCGCTTGCCTAGCTTCAGTAACTCCGGAAAATTCTCGAAGTCTTTCCTCTCGATGCGCAGCCGATACGAGGGATGAAGCTTCTGATATATTCGATCTAGCTGCTCTCCTAACATAAGCGGCGGTTTCAGCTGGTTCAGCAGGTCACGCATCTTCAGTAAGTAGGTTGGGATCTCCTCACTCGGGGCTTATGTGCGCACTTCCAACTCCTTCCGCAGTCTCTCCTGTGCATCCTCGAAACTGTACTGTAGGTCACACGCGTCGACTAAATCTACGTACGTTTTCCAAAACTGGTACTCTTGGCGAAACGACTGCCACGACTCATCATCGAGAGCCGACGGCAAGACCTTAACGATTTCGTCAAACGTCAGTTTGTAAGTTTCTTTGCATTTCGTTAAATCCGCAATGAAACTCTTGGGGTCTTTCTTCCTACCCCCTTTAAACGAAATGTGCCACTTAGATAGCTCAAAGAAAGACGCACCCTGATTCATCCGAGGAGCAGAGACGTCAAATCTCCCAGGGTGAGGCTGAAAGCTAGCAGTATGATTCACTGGAAATGACGTAAAATCTGTGACAGCTGGCGGCGGAACAGCAGGTGGAACATACGAGACTGATTGCGGAAAATAACCTGAATTGATTGGATACGAGGAGTACGACGCCAACGACGAATACGACGGATACGACGGAGCATGCTGGAACTGCGACAACGATGGCTGTGACACATAGCTAGGCGGATAATACAAAGACGCTGGCGGCACTGGCTGCCTGAAATATGAGCGCACCGGCTCGCAAAGTACTCCGTATCTGCTCGCCTGCGAAGCTCCAGCTGTAAAACGACCGATCTAGACGACATGAGCGGTCGCTCATGATATCCTGGTGCTCCTCGCGGCATTTGATACTGCGAGTAGACTGCTGGAGCTGCTCCGCTTTCGAAATTTCCCAGCAACTGTGACGAATCTCTAACCGAAAAATTTGCTTGTTCGTTCGATATACAAGTATTCTTAACAAAATTCCTATTCCCTATAGCAACGTCAGCTATAAGCTGAGAAATATTCGACGATGGCAGAGAATCAACGGCGGAAGCAACGTTACCAAAATCCTTCCCCGGATATATCGTGAATGGAGCAACCAGGTATCGCATCTGCTGGGACGGCAACGTTGGAAACGGCAGAAACGACGCACGATCGAACAACCGGCTCGGCTGCCTCCCGCTCCTTCTACACTCGTAGATGGTGAAATCTCGTTCACCGCACTCGCCATGCTCGTTAAACCCATGCTGTTTTCCACGAACGTGCTATGTTCGTGAGCACGAAGTGGACTGAGAGGATAACGAGTGGATTGTGCACGCGGATGGTGAGCCAACTCTCTCGTATCGTGAAACATATCCGGCGCGGCGATGCTAACGCTCCTCGCGTCAGAACACTGTATAGCTGGACATTGGATCGCAAAACCCTGTGGACTGTCCTGTGGAGAGCGGTGCTACTTCTGAATATACTGGATCTACCACTGACTGCTCTGGAACCTTAGGTGGCGAAGAATGTGCAACAGAATGCCAACTCCACGATGTAAGACTATGCGCAGAAGTAGACTCGCCCGCCGGCTTGTCTCTAGCGAGGTCCCACGGCGCGGCATCAGCACAGAAATGACGTCGCATCTCGTACTTCTCCATTCTATTACGCAAAATAATAGCGTCCGAGCGAACAGACAACCCGAAACGCTGAGCCGTCATCGCGACTTCTCCACCAGTCAATTTATTAATTGCTCGCTGCAGAGCTTCAGCTGCAGCCACCGGGTCGACGCAGATCAAATCATTTTCGTCGAAACCCAACTCCAATCTAAATTCGTCATGGTTACTGCTCTCTCAAATAGCCCCGGTCGCTTACCTGCGCTGATTTTCTCGCTCACGGGAAATTTATGCTTAAAATTTTAATCTAAGTTACTAATTTTACCAAAATAAAATTTCTACTAAATACAATCAAAGAAATTTAAATTCAAATAATCACACAGCAATAGAAAAAAAAGGTAAGCAAGTAAGAAAAAACCAAAGCGAAAAATCAAGTCAAGCAACAGTAGCAAACTCGAGAGTTAAGTGTGTCACGTATACACTTGCTCCTGGCGTAACTCCAAAAAACAAACCCGAAAGTTCCCCTTCCACGGTTCAGGCGAAAATTCTTTAAAGGAAGCTGGGGAAAATAAATCTCATTTACTCCTAAATCGTAAAATCACACACAAATCGCAATAAATGTTGTTTGATATCGAATAATAATTGCAAATTATTTCCAAAATTTCAAGCAAATTAGTTTCAAAATTTCAAGCCCATTATTTTCAAAATTTCAAGCAAATTATTTTCAAAATTCCAAGCAAATTATTTTCAAAATTCCAAGCAAATTACTTTCAAAATTTCAAACTAACTTGAAACGTTTGGCTAAATCTCATAAAATCTCTACTGCATCCTATAAACGCTTGCACGCGGTAGTCGGAAAAAACATGGCCGCCATAATGCTTCCCGCCTTGCAGTTTCCCGTTGTGTGTGCGCGCCGCGATGGCGAAATCACGACGGAGATCCCTTACACCATGCCACGCCCTTCGTTGTGGCCGCAACGTTGGGTGCCACTTATGACACTCTGCTGGAGATCAGGGCAGAGGCACGTGGGTAATTAGCATTAACAATAAGTCGGGTTAAGTGCAATAGAATTTATTTTCAACAAATTGCCAAAAGAATCATATATAGTCAATACACGGGCGCCAGGTGCACGCGTCACTTGCACCGCTAACAATATCGCCGGCTAGCAAAACCGGACGCGAAACTATCTAATTACCTACAGCTCGAGCTGTAGCTTTTGCGCGAGTTCGGAGTCTGCAACTCCCGATGCGAATACGCACACACACCAAGGGAACTCGGAGGAATTCAAGAGAGGGGAAAACAAACCTCGGCCAGGCTATTAAAGAAGAAAAAGAAAAAGCTAAAGAACACCCACATAATTTAGATCTTCATGTAGACTGTGACGAAGTATTTTCGCCTCAAAATACCTCTTCCTCTCGTTGTACTCGCGGCGCGCCAAGTTGAATGGCCAGTATTTTGGCTGTTAACTAGGCAACTAAAGGGGGGAATTTTCTTATTTATTGCTTCCAGCAACGGCAATTTGTGAGATGATGTGGGAGGTAAAGACGGTCGCTAAACGTCTCCTGACGCGAAAAGCAGGTAAGTGGAGAGAGAGAGAGAGAGAGAGAGAGAGAGAGAGAGAGAGAGAGAGAGTCACGGAAAGAGCGAGAGTCACGGAAAGAGCGAGAGGAACGACGAGCAACATGGCCAGGCTTCGAGCAGCAGCTCCGAGAAGTCAGCGCGGACGGAGACAGCAGCGGTGAAGACAGCGTGAGGTGCGTATCCGAGAGATAAGTGCGCGAGCGACGACCTGGAACGAGTTGAGAGTAGGAGCGTGAGACAGAAAGGGAGTGTATGAGCACGGGAGAGTGAAGAGAAAGCGAGAGTGGGAGAGTGAGATCGCGAACGCGCGATGTCCGCGGAAGTCACGTTGCGTTCCGAAGGACTTCGACATACGCGAAAAGAGGCGAGGTTTACGCGCGGATTCGTGCACGGAGACGTTGCGGAGAGAAAGGGAAGGAGAGTGAGAGGGAGAGGTTCACGAATGCGGAGATTTTCGAGTATGGAGAGAGAGAGAGAGAGAGAGAGAACAAGAGAGTTGAGCGCGGTGAAGAGAGAGAGGAAGTGACGAGGGTGAAGACGTGCATACGCGAACGCGCTTAATTTGGGAAGTGTCGCGACGAGAGTTAAAGGCGGCGGATCCGCGCCGCCTCGTACGCGGTGAAAGTGTAGAGAGAGTGAGAGAGGGAGAGGAGTTCGGGTGTGCGACGATTCGTGAAATCGCACCGCGGAGATTCTCGTCTTTCGCGCTAAGATCTTTGGAGGAGACAGGGCGCGGCGGAGCGGAGGGGAAAGAGAGAAAGAAGTGTGCGAGTGAGAGCGTGCCAACGAACTTAGCGAACTGTAGTTAGGGTTTTTAATTGAATAAATCGAGGATTTTCGGAAATTGTTGTTGGAGTACTTTTTGCGCAATTACCCTTCCCAATCTTTTCAGCATCGTAGCTTGCCCAGGTGTAGACGTCACAGCGGAATCTTCTTTTGGACGGTAAGTGTGTCGAGGGAGAGCGAGAGGAAGAGAGAGAAGGTTAACAATTATTTTATTTATGGGTGTTCGGGCTAGGCGTTCATCGCCTAAGTACACCGTCGCAAATTTGCATCCCTTGTGGAAAACTGCTGTGTCAAAGGTTGAAAAGCGTGTGAAATAGAGAAAGAGAGCGAGAGTAAGTGTGTGTTGCGGTGGAATCGTGGCGAGTTAGCGATAATTGTGGAGTAGTGATAGTCGATGCGTGCGAATAATATATATATTAAATATTTTCAATTATTTGTTCCTTCCCATATTATATATAAATTTGGTTTGGATATTTCTTTGCAGAGATTTGGTGGCATAATTGCGAGTTGCACCAGCGGAGGCCGTGCGTTCGAGAATAATTCGTGGAGTAAAAAAGAGAGTGTAGAAGGAGTAGAGAGTTGAGAGAGAGAGTTGAACTACTCGGCTTTCGCGAGCGAGTGGTCGACGTGGAGAAGCGAACGCGACCCATGGGCGAGCACGCCGCGAGGATGTCAGAGTTGGCGAAATTCGCACGGTCAGGCGCTGGACCCGGATGGTGGCCCAGTTGCAGCCGACGGAGTTGATTGCGGAGTTGAGAGCGGAAAGCCGCGGTAATCTGGAGAGTTTGCGAGATCGCTTATTGCGAGCAATATTGCGCGAGTAATTGCCGGGGTCTGAGATCCCGTGGTATACCTGCGACGAGGCAGGTTCTGAAGCCATCGAGGGCATTATAGGGGTAGATGTGAAGATAGAAGAGGAAGAAGATGAGAAATTTCCGGGCTGAGACGAGCAGTGAAGGCTTGCGGATAGCGAGTGAAGAAGGTAATGTGGCAAGGGGAAGGAAGCAGATAGTGTAGGTAATGGTGCACCAGCAGGAGGGGCCTACACCCTCGACGGTGACGGTCACTAGCTCGCTGAGCGCCAACCGGAGCAACGCGGGTACTGTCCTGGGGACGACAGGGGCTCACCCGGCAATGACAACTTCCGTCTCAGTCCTGAGTGCGCCCAGAGTAACAGCAACCTACGATAGTAGTAGATTTGTACCTCCCATGGAATCTACGTGGGAGTACTGTTCGGCCCGTTTATATCGGGGGCTGCCGTCTACTAAACTGTTACCACCTTCGGTCTTTCGAGCTCAGACACCATTTAGAGCATCGCCAGTTCTTGTTCAGGTGGAGACTCCAGCGAGGAAGAAGAGGCTGGCCCAAAGGGAATGATACACGTCAGCCCAGGATTGGGACGAGATCATTGCCTCGGGGCAGGTGATGAAGTCTCGCACCGAATCGTCAGGTCCTTGGGTGCGCATCGCCGCCTCGTGGGCTAAGCGCTGGTGGAACCGGTATTTACGCCGACCCATCGATGAATTTTCCGGCGAAATTCATTCCACGTGGACCAACCCTGTCTATGGGAACGGACCCACACCCCTGCCACACCGACGAAGAGTTCGGACAAAGCACTTAATTTCTCGTCTTCCGGGAGCTTCGCCAAGGCCCATTTCTCTTCGACTCTATCGAGGAACAAGTCAATATTTTCCTCGCGGTCCCCGGCGAACCTCATTTCCCAACTTCGAACTAATAGACCGACATCCCTTGGTGTTCCGCCGATCGTATCTTTGACGTTGAGTCTCGCCGTCAGCAATGCCGCATCACGTGAATCGCGCCGTTGCTCAGAATCGAAAGTGTTCCGCACTTGATTCTGAGCTCCCCCCCCCCCCCTCTCCAGGCATCGCCGAGGCTCGTTCGGCGCGGGAGCGGGATGGGTGGCGACGGTGATATTCTATCACCGGGGGATGGTTGCTGTATCCTAACTCTTCTTCTTGTTCTTCCATGTTGTCCGGAGTTTCTCGTTGCGATTTCTTCTTCCTGTGGCGGACAAGTGGGCGTCGAGTCTGCCGAATCGTCGTGATTGGCCTCTCCACATGTCCGGACGAACTCTGTCGTGTCACTCGTCGGACAGGGTGTTGACTTGCCAGAAAATATCCGGAGGGTCTCTTCTATCCTCGGCAATCTGGCTTCCATTCCCTCGACATATGCTGCCCACTCGTTCGGGACTTGAACCGACGTACCGTCCGCCATCGTAATCGTGTGCGTTGTGCCATTTTCCAATTGACGTCCGGTACTCTCCTCAGCCTCGGTCGAGTCGCCCTCAACTTGTGCACCTGGGGCATCCGCTGCCCGTACAGTGCTTCGCTCGAGGCACTGTGTTTCTGTTGCGTCCGACTTCAGTATCTTGAGTGGATGTGGCTTGTCACTGGTGGAGATCACGTGATCCACGAACGCTTCACGTGCGTTCATGCGCTCCAACAGTGTCGAATCCTCATCATCGGCGACTAACCCCGCAAAATCCCTGGGATCGTAGTCGCTGGATAGCCACCGGCTGAGGCGGATCAATCTCGTGAACAGTCTGCCATCCATTCTTAAACTGAGGACTTGCATGTATTGCTGTAGCTCTTCATCGATGAGGCACTTACACCAATCCTCGACGGCTTTTCTTACCGAACCCGCCATCGCTGATTTGACTACTCGCTGTCAAAATCTATTCAGCGCAACTCGTTTACGGGTTATTAGCCGCACGAAACTCGCTCTCAACAAGTTCTAATCTCTCTCGGAGTGTACCTGTGCGCGGCTAATCGATCGCACGCACGTATCTGGTTGGCGCACCAAAATTAAAAAAAGTAAAAAATAAATACAATTTAATTTTCCCGCCTAACCAGGTACACTCCCTTTGAGTGCGTGTGTGTGTGTGTCTGTTTCGGTTCGACTCCCAGTTGAGGTCTTACAATTTTATACCTTCAGCTGGGCGACGCTAAACCGCTACTTTTATCTCGAAAAGTAAAGCAAAAATTTCCGCGAAACCGTTTCCCAAAATTTTAAATCGTAATTTTCCGGTCGAGAAAAAAAATGCATTTCTCACTGCCGGTCTCCGTACCGACAGAATCCACACACACACGCTTACACGCGCAAGTTACCGCGCGCTCACAAAATTTGGTACGCGACGCGTCACGGTTATCAGCACCACCCGCTTTTCCTTCAATCCTTAGGAAAAAAAAAATTTCCCCGCACGCTCGTCGGTGGCAGGTGTCCGTGTTTTCACACGTTATGGGCGCCAATTGTAACGGGCTAAAAGCTGTCCTCGGTGCGCTATATCTCAACGCGGACTTGCCGATGAACGGCGCAGCAATTGACAGGCGCGAGCACTTACTCGTGCCAACCCTCGACGATTAGCGGCCCGTCAGCTCCGTGCTGTTGCTCGCCGTCGGCTGCTTTCAGCAGCAGCCGCGCCTTTTCGACCCGTTGCAACGCGCGACTTCGTCGTCGCGCTCTCTCTCGAGCGTGCTGCCCCAGCCGCTCAGTTATCACGGGAGTACTACGTACTCGCGACCGCGGAGACCGGCGGTATTCTTCACCGTGCCACCGAATAGGGAATTGAAAGTAGGATGCGTGAAATAATGCGCGAACAAGTAAAAGCAACGAATTATCTTTGTTGCCTCTGGAGGCTGTTCACTATTTACACGCGCGGCACATACTCTAGGTACGCGCCGATTCGGGTGGTGCGCCCGCGCACGCGAAGTACGTGTGTGCTTTGCCGCACACCCGTACGCGCAAAAGCGGCTCGTGCCAACGTCGGCCGATCGCCGCGCACGATCGGCGCTCACGCGCGCGTCGGCGGCCTCGTTCACTCGCCCGTCTCCGCTTCCTGGACGCTCGTCGTCCGCGGGGGAAGCGCGCGCTCGCCTGACCAGAACTTACCTCCTCAGTAGCAGCGAGAAGGCGCGGTTGAACGCGCTCGGCGGTGCCTGCTGCAGCGCGTCGCTGTGTCTCTCTCTCTCTCCTTCTTCGCTGCTACGGGCCTCGCCTTTCTCTCTATCGGCCGCGATGCTCTCTCGCACTCGTTCCCGCGAGTGAGCTCGGCCGACGCTGCTCCCTCTCCCTCAACCACCGGCGAACGAGGTTCTCGGAGCCGTGCTGCGTCTCTCTCTCACTCTCGTGCACTACACTGCACTTACTCCGCGATCTTCGTGCACTTCACTTCGACTCTCTCTCTCTCTCTCTCTCTCTCTCTCTCTCTCTCTCTCTCTCTCTCTCTCTCTCTCTCTCTCTCTCTCTCTCTCTCTCTCTCTCTCTCTCTCTCTCTCTCTCTCTCTCTCTCTCTCTCTCTCTCTCTCTCTCTCTCTCTCTCTCTCTCTCTCCAAGTCGTCGTGCACGGGGACGAGCAGCTGCCTCAGCTACGGCAGAAGCGATACTGCCGGGCTCTGTCTCTCGCTCTCCTTCCCTCTCGCGCAAGGTTGTTGCGAGTTTTCATCTCGGGGCTCATTTGTGTCGGAGTTGCGCTCGGTACTTTTCGCACAGCTACACGTGCGAGCAACTACACACACACACACACGCAAGCCCCCGGAGTCATACGAGGACAAGCCCAACTCTACTTGCGAATCCTCATGCTGCAATTGTCGGCCTTGCCTTCTCCAAGGCCGCGGTGTGTTTATGTTTTCGGTCAACTACCTGTGTGTATACCGTGCGTCGGAGATCGGCTCGATCCGAGCTCCGTGTTCGCGCACATACACACACACAGACGCGCCTGCCGTTACAATATATATATATATATATATATATATATATATATATATATATATATATATATACATACACATATAAATATATGAAACGCTAGTTATGCAGACACTTTCCGAAATTTAAATAGACTTATGCAGACAGAGACCGACTTATGCAGACGTCAGCATAAGTAGAGGGATTATTTCTTTAGTCACGCTAGACTTGTGCAGACACTCGTATAAACGGTACTACACTTATGCAGACAGGTCACGTGGTCTTATACATTGGTGTCAGCATAAGTCGATGTTCATATGATTATATATATATATATACACACACACACACACACACACACACTTATCGGGGTTTATGTAGCCCAAGACTGTATATTAGTACCTACAGCCCAGAGTTCTCTATGGAAAGTGACTAAAGAAATAATGGATCCTGGGGTTATAGACTCTAGGTCGGGCCGCATAAACCCCTATATTTAGAAATATTATGAAGCCCGGGCTGCATAATCAAAATCGGGCTCGACAAACCCCTATATATAAAAAAAACGGGCTTTATAAACCCCTTTCGAGAAATGTATATATATATATATATATATATATATATATATATATATATATATATATATATGTGTGTGTGTGTGTGTGTGTGTGTGTGTGTGTGTGTGTGTGTGTGTGTGTGTGTGTGTGTGTGTGTGTGTGTGTGTGTGTGTGTGTGTGTGTGTGTGTGTGTGTGTGTGTGTGTGTGTGTGTGTGTGTGTGTGTGTGTGTGTGTGTGTGTGTGTGTGTGTGTGTGTGTGTGTGTGTGTGTGAAAAATAAATTAAAGATAAATGATTATTTTTAATTTTAATTTTATTGAGAGTATTGTTACTCTATATTGTTACTATATATATATTACAATAGTGTAATAGAAAATATGCTGTTTATCTTTAACATATATATGTAAATTGAAATTTTATATTGCGAGGTTATTAAAATTATATATGAACTTCTTATTGCAGTGGAGCACTTGGACTATAGTGAACAATAGATCGTTCTGTTACAGGAGTATGTTCAGTAATATTTTCTTCATCTCTTTCAGCATTCGCAGTTACTGGTTATTCATTTTGTTGATTATTATTTTGGCATTGGATACATTTCGGACACAGTCTTGGTACACAACATTTAAAAATTATAGAAAAACATTGAAATACTCCAATTTTATCTAAAACATAAAATATTGCAATGATGGCAATAGCATACATGGCATAATGAAAGATGCTATGGGCCGTGATCAACCGTGTGCGGTAGTTATGATTCGATGTGATTAGTTCCAAATCTTTCGTAATATCCTCTACAGTTTTTGCGCAATTTAATATTTCAGAAGTTTCAACGTGAAATGATGTAAATGTAGGTAATTTCAAATCTGATGTATTAAGAGTTATCTTCTCAATTGGTAGAAATTCGATATTAATTTTATATTCTGAAATTTTAGTACTATTGAAGGCTTTAGAGGATTTTAGGTAAATACTTATGGTTTTGAGAGTATCCTCTACAATTTGAATTAAATTGTAATATATAAGGTTTATCAATAGTAACTGGAATATCTGTAGACACTCCGGAAGATATTAAGATATTTGCTGTATTGATTGGTAAAATATAACAACTAAAACCGTTCCTCAATGCCAAAACAAAATCAGCGTGTAAATTAAAATACTTTCTAGAACAGCCTTTATCATCTTTGTATTTTATCAAACGAACATAGCAACTTTCTTCCAGACTTAATCTATGCACGACAGATGTTATCTCACAAACTTTAAAATCATTTACAGATGTACAAGTATTTACATCAATTACATTATACTCTGTAAAGTTTGAATTAACAGCACCAGGTTAACTTTTAATACTGTTTATTAAATATATAGTATTGATTTGGAAAATACAGTTATAATAGATAGAGAACATATTTTTGATAAAAGACGAATTTTAGAAATGTTACATATAAAAATTAATGATCATACCATCAATAGACAGGAGGATACCAAATTTTTGAATTTACAATATAATAGACTAATTAATTTTTGTAAGATATAACAGTATTTTCACGAGTTATATTTAGATTAATGCGCATGCCCTGTTACTATGACTACGGACTTCGTCTGTCCTTTTCTAAACTTCTTGTAAGCTCACGTTTGTATAATATATGCGGGCAGTAACAGTTGTGGCAGTGACTATACATTCTAGTCAAATGTTTCCTTATTTAGTCTTTTAGTTTACGTACAATGTTACTCACTGTAGGATTGTTGACAATGTAGTTATTACTACAACAGAAAAATATTTTTTAATATGTGTGGATATTATAGTAAGTTTATGTTCTTTGTTCATTTTGAAAAAGCTTTTGATAACCTTATGTATTTAATGTACATACATTATTTGTATTGTTAATAAATAGTTCCCTGAAGAGGCTGACAACATGGTTCAGCGAAACGTTGGAAGATAGAATGTGAAATTGTTTTATTTTAAGGGTTGACCCTTTCCTATCGTTCAATTTTTAATGTGATTTATATAGTATTGTGTCCACCCAGACATGGGTAACGGTGTGAATTTGTACACGGTATAATTAGCACCAGTTGGTATTGGCGTATGAATATAAATCAGTTTACCACCGGAGAAAATAACATTAATCTTACTTATTTTCATGTATAGTAGATAATAATTTTCTCGTAAGGGAAACGGTAATTCTTGGTAAAACATTTTTGTATAAATTGTATGTAGACCAGCATTGAAGTTTTTTGGTGATATTAATCTAGGCGACACAATTCCAATTTTTCCATCAACAATTGAGTCGTAAATTAAATTAACATCTTCTAGTAAATCATCAATATGCAAATCTAAATCAGTTATGCATTCAATCATATTATTATTGAAAGCATTTTGAACATTCGTAGAAATAACAGCATTCATGGTATCAGTAATAATTCTCATATTTTTATTATAATTATCAGTTATAGTTTCAAATTTGGGAAGAGTATTTTTCATAATAGCTGCTTGGTTATTTAAAAGTACCGCTATGTGGCCCATATTATTATAAACTTCATCTATTTGTTTATTAATTCTTTCTTCATCATCAGCAGACATAGTACCGAATAAAAAATGATTCACTGTTCCAACTATATTAAATAATCCTCTTTTCCGTCTTGAATTATTACTTAATTTGAGAGACGAATTAATTTTATGTTTAATTTTATAAAATCTGTTATATATTGTATTCACCGTTATCATATGAACACAAAAGTTAAATTTATAACATTGTTCGCGAAGATCTATTATTTTAATATTCAGCTGATTTGCATATTTTTCTAAGTCACGTATGTCAACAAAATATACTGTCGTTCAAATCTCATGGTAAACTTTGCTTTGAATAATTCCTCTTGCAATATTGGCGTGGAGATAGATATTAAGGTGTAAGGTTTGTCATATCCACGTATGAATGATATTATAGCTAACGCAAAAAGTAAGCGAAACATCTGAAACAATGAAATTTAATCGTTGTGATATTTCCGCAGATTTTGAATTTGTTTTGTGTTGAAAATGATGAAATTTCATTTTTTAAGTCTGTCGGCTAATACTTTTATGTACAAAATATTCTATAGTGAAAAACTAATAAAAATATTTTGATAATCTCTAAATTATGTAAAAGATGTAGTTTTTGCAATGAAAACTGTATAATATGCTTTAGTAGCTGTGTGAAGTCTTGAAAATCGAGGAATTTACTCTTATATTTATTGAATTGATTATATTTTTATATTGAATGATATTTCATTTATATTACCTTTACTCTGGGCGTAGGCTCTCGTAAATAATAACCAGGTGATTAGTTAGATGCACTATTTATTGGATAATATAAGTTTTATAAATAAGACAATTTACAATTATTTTTTTTGTTTTTTTTTCTTAATAAGACGACTAACAATTTATTCACTTTGTTTAACAATATATAATACCGATAACGTATTAAATTGATACAATTGCTTTACTATTATTGGCTCGTATTGGCCTGTACAAAAAATAATCGTTTCTCCTATTGTCGGACGGAGCGATACGGAGCTCGCGATCTATGCGCGAATAACTGGTTTGTATGGCGGAAATCGCCGTATTTATTAAGCGATTAAACTAGGTTAAAGATGATTTTGACGATGGATCAAAATCATCTTTTTAAACAAATTTAGTAAACATTTTGACGTAAATCGTTCGATTTCGAAGTTGAGAAATGCTGAGTGCACAAAATTACAACACGCGTATGCCTTCGCGAAGTTGGTGGCTCGCTACGTCACGCGGTTGCGTTATCAGAATGCTGTGTCGTTTGAATTTGCAAATACATCATTTTATAGGTCAGGAAATGACTGATGGGAATATGAATATAGATTTTAATTTTAGAGATACGTCACAGACGTAACACCTCCCCCCTTAGACTGTTGAATATCGTAGAGATTCAACAAGTATAGGAATAGTTAAACCATCAGTAATTTTCTGTTACAGAATATTTTAATTGTAACAAAAAGAATAATTCTCTGATTGAGTTTGATGATTTGCATCTGTTACATTTTAGATATTTTGAAATACCTTTTTGGCTTATGGGTTACTCTTAAAATGATACAATAATTTAATCTTAATTAACGCTTATAAAATAAATACATAATAATTACTTGTTTAATATAAAAAGTCGCAACAATCGCAATTTTCATATTCTGTTATTTTGAAACTAATGTTCATATCGTACAATTTTATTTCATAAAAAGATGAATTTTATGATTTTTTAGTAATATTTGGCTATTTGTTCTAAAAGTGAATTTTCATTTTTATAATTTTCAATTATTATAGTGCGTATTTCTTGTGCATCTAAGAAAACGTTTTTATAATGAATCTGTAATTAAATTATAAATAAATTACAAAACTTTCGATGTAAAAATAACTTGAAATCTCATTAATTAATATGGTTTGCATTTATACATTAGAATTTTGCATAGAAATATATACCTTGAATGTATATAGAATTTCGCACAATTAAAATTTTTTTATTAATAATCGTTAAACTCTAAAGGCAAAGGATATTTTGTTTTGCAGTATTTACATAAATTACAATTAATTGACTAATCTTTTAAATAATGTTTATATTAAATAATTCTGTAGAAAATAAAATGTGAGGAGAAAGATATAAGGAATGATTCAAGTGATCATTCACTTCCCTCCCTGCGGAGATATTTGGCACAAGATATATTTGTTATTTTTCTCTTTGTTTAGGCAGGATAACATTGAAGGGCTTTGGGTACTATTACCGTATACTGAGAAAAATTATAATTATTTCCAAAAGAAAAATTTAATTATATTGGTAAGTATTTTTGATAAAAGAAAGGTTAATAGGACGGAGTGAGTTTTGTTAATTTTGACTTGAGTAGTATACCCTTCGCTATGGGCCGTCACAACAAACCTGACCTTGACCCCAGGCGCCAGCTAGGGTCAAGGTCAAGAAGTCCGACGACGCATAGCGAGGGGTGGGGATAAAAGCGGTGCACGTATGTGTGTGTGTGCACGCGTGCGGAAGCATATTCTGGAGAGAATACCCACACCCACACACACGCACGCGCACGCACACCCGCACACCCGCACACACCTACACATAGACACACGGACATACACACGCGCACCCACACCGACGCCAGCACGCACACCCACGCACACACAGACACACACGCGCACACGTACACGCAGACACCTACACATACAGACACACACATATAGTTGTATTTTATAACTTTTGCATATAGCCTATTTATACCATGGGAAGTGTACCTACATAAAAAATTTTCAGATTCATGGGTTTTTTATGGGGTTTTCGATATTTTATCGGATTTTGGAAGCTAATGGTACGTGATTCATGAATATGTGGTCTTATGAGGACTCTATGGGGTTTTTATGGTGTATTTTATAACTTTTGTGTATAGCCTCTATGTACCATGGCAAGTGTACCCACATAAAAAATTTCAGAACCATGGGTTTTTTTATGGGTTTTTACAACTGTTGTGTATAGCCTCTCTGTATTACACAGCGAGTGACCAGCAACCATGCGCACAGCTTGGAAAAATGGAAAAACCGTAACTTCACTTCCCATAAGACCACTTCATCATAAATTACACTTTCGAGACACTCTCGTGGAACGGTACACTCGAATTTTTGCGTTGAATCACCATCTACATAACGTACTCGCGCATAACATTTGCATGGGGTACAAGAGAGGCACACGACGCAC
The DNA here is from genome assembly GCA_036365515.1 of Torymus aiolomorphi. NCBI lineage: Eukaryota > Metazoa > Arthropoda > Insecta > Hymenoptera > Torymidae > Torymus > Torymus aiolomorphi. The sequence continues at coordinate 238,057,126 of CM070874.1, read as the reverse complement.
TTCAGAATCCTCACATCATGACACTTAACGACGGATACGTTCACGCGACAATATACGCGACTGACAGCCGGTCGACCGTTCGTCTTTGCCACGGATGATCTCATCGCACGTGGACTTTCTGCTGGCGAATTATATCGTCTTACCTCGAATTAGTCATAACTTACAGTCGTCCAAATTGCTTCTTGTCATGTGCCTATCATGTTTTCCGAACGGGAAACGCGTCGACTTTTTTTCTCTTTTATTTTAATCGTACGACACTGTGGAATTTTGCTGATTAATGAGGAAACGTCACGTAAATCGAGTTGCAGCTGCACATTATTTTGACTATTGGATTACATAGGGAAACAATTTTTCTCGAGGAAAGAAAGTTGAAATTATTTTTTCTCCTTTATTTAATCGTACGGCGCTGTGGAATTTTGCTGATGAATGAGAAAATGTCACATACATCATCGAGTTGCAACTGCACATTATTTAAAATCGAGATTAAAAAAGATGCGGCGACCCGGTGGCTAATAATGTCTACTGATGAACACGCGGCACACTTTTCGGGGAACGGATGACCAGCGGGAACTCGGCTGTTGGAAGTCACCCGTTGGCTGGTGGAAGTCGGATGTCAACTGCTGGAAGTCGGCTGTCGGCTGCTGGAAGTAGCTGCTTCAAATACTGTGTCAGTTATCCATATGGTTACATCCGCGATCCGTCTGGTACTGACGCATCGAAGGACCACACCCTGGAAAGCTAGTGGTATTGGTGTAGCAGCTCAAAGAAAGCACTCGTGATCTGTGATGGCACAGTGTAAAATCAGCTCATTGGTTGTGTCTCTCAACAAGATGCTTTAATGACCGCGGGAGGCGCAGCATGGGAAGAGCTGATTTGTCATCGCTGTACCGTCAAAAGAGCTGTTAGCTCCCCACACGGTCCGTAGATTTGCGAGTGGCGGCACACACGCGCACGCACACCTGCACGCACATCCGCACACACACACACTAAGCTATGCCTTTAAGGCCCAGTTCGCGTAGCCTCTCTGTATCATGGCAAATGCACCTACATAAAAATTTCCAGATTCATGGGGTCTTATGTGGTTTTCGATATTTTATCGGATTTTGGAAGCTTATTGTATATGATTCATGAATATATGGTCTTATGGGGTGTCTATGGGGTTTTTTTATGGTGTATTTTATAACTTTTGTGTATAGCCTCTCTGCACCATGACAAGCGTACCTACACAAAAAATTTTCAGATTCACGGGTTTTTACAACTTTTATGTATAGACTCTCTGTACGGTGCAACGAGTGTCCAATACCCACGCGCAGTATCTAATCAGGCGCGCAGGGTTTGAAAAAAAAAAAAAAAAAATGGAATAACCGTAACCTCATGGACACCTCATAGCCACTTCATGATAGATCCGCGACACTCTCGTGGAACTGTACATCCGAATTTCTGCATTGAACCACTATCTACATAACGTACTGGCGCGCAACATTTGTATGGGGAGCACAAGAGAGACAAATGACACACTTCAGAATCCGCACAATACCCTCATGCTTTGCGACGGAGATGTTCACGCGACAAGACAATATACGCGACTGATATCCGGTCGACCGTTCGTCTTTGCCACGGATGATCTCATCGCACGTGGGCCCTCTGCTGGCGAATTATATTGCTTTACCTCGAATTAGTCATAACTTACTGTCATCGAAATTGTATATTACCACGTGTCCCACCATGTTTTCCGAACAAGAAACGCGTCGACTTTTTTCTTCTTTATTTATTTAATCGTACGGTACTGTGGAATTTTGCTGATTAATGAGAAAATATCACGTACATCGAGTTGCAGCTGCACATTATTTTAACTATTGAATTACACAGGGAAAGAATTTTTTTTCGAGGAGAGTCTCAAGAAAAGGAAGTTGAGATTATTTTTTCTCCTTTATTTAATCGTACGGCGCTGTGGAATTTTGCTGATGAATGAGGAAATGTCACGTACATCGAGTTGCAGTTGCACATTATTAAATGAGGAAGAAAAAAGTGAGAAAAAATCACGCACACGAAATGCTGATAGCTGTGTCAGATAAAACAAAACATCAGCGCTTCTTTAGTTTTGTCTTTACCGTAATCATTAAAAACATCTTTATTACGTTACATAGAGATTATGCGGTTACCGGATAATTAAGACGACATATTATTTTGGTAAGGTGTAGATTACATTATCGTGAAAAGAATTTCGCTACGTTAGCGAAATCAGCAAAATCTCTGAAAGGACTTTTTATTGCTAGAAGACGCGTGTTTGCTGACTCGAGAGAAATGTGACGTACGAGAGGCACATCAAAGTGTAACTGTATATTTTTTCATTAAATTAGTATATGTAGCGCCAGTATATTTAAGGAGAATAGTGGCTTGACTCGTCAGTACGCTTTGGCCAGTTGACAACAAGAGATCACCCAGTAAAAATGGTTAGAGCTAGTGTTAGTCATCTTGTGAAAATTTTGCGACTTGTTTTACGCATCGCAAGAAATCGCGAACCACACATTCGTACAATGTGTGGACCTGTGTGGTCCGTGATTTTGATAGATTATCTTTAGATGTGTTATGTAAAAAATTGCATTTCCTTTTACTGCACTGTCGAATATCTACAATCAATTACATGTACGGTATCGGCTTATTTCATAATAGAGATATTCTTTCAATCGTTGTGAAGGCTGTAAAACAACGTAACGAGCACACCGATTCTCTAGCCGGATGTATAATGCGACGTCATTGCAAGTATCACATTTTTATTATCAATATTTTTCTTTATCTTCAATAAATTAAATCGATTTTGCCCACAGCGATCAATCAAATGCTCGACGATACGGAAGGTGACGAATTCATCATGCGGTGTCAATATCAAGACGATACACAGCCAGGACCTTCGACAGCTGATGATCCACATCCGGGCCCATCAACAGCCGATGCATATCGTCATAATGAGGACATAGCAAATCGTAAGTATTGAATCTGTTATAATAACTTTCATATTATTATGGCACGTTTCAATATTTCAGCTTTACAACCAGTAACCTACGCTGTACATAACGAAAACACGTAATCGTAAGTATTGAAAGTATTAAAATAAAATAATATTTTACAATGAATAAATTTTGATACATTTCAATACTTTAGTTACAGAAGCTGATTCATCGATTTCAACGATGACGCAACATGTCGAGGAAGGATATGATTCGGACTCTAGCAGTAGCAATACCAGCAGCAGTAGCACTAGCAGCAGAACTGATACAGCTGAAGAAAGAAATGACGAAAGTAAGGGTGTATAATATTTTTTAATAATTTTCAAAAAATAAAAATAAAAATAAAAATAAAAACTGAAAATAATTATTTCACAGCTAATTATTTACAGCATGGTGAAGGATCAAGACCATGTTTTATCGTAGAAAGCGAAACAACACGGCGCTATCACTGTTTTCGTTATCAAGGACGAGAGATACGAGGAAAAATAGCTGACCCACCGGCAAATGCTAACATTTATATCTGGCTCGAAGCTTGCTTAAAGGATTTACATAGACAACTCTGTAGTCGCAGCGAGGCTACCGACTTTATAAGAGTAACGATAAATAGTGAACGATTTAATCATGGACCTTTATGGCATTCATTTAGACCGATTAAAGAGTTCAATGTAGAAGACCTTTGGGAACTGTTATCAAGTGCAATTCAAAGTGCAGATAATTTTAATATTAGCGATAGATTGTCAATTAGCTGTGCAATTGTGAGAGGTGTAGCAGGACGTGGTCGGACACAGTTAACTCATGAAAATGTCAAGAAAAAGTCCATCTTATCTATTCAAAATGACGATAATCTTTGTTTCCCACGAAGCTTGACCACCACCTATGCTTATGTCATCAGAGGACAAATACGAACGGGAAGATTGCACGAATATTGGAACCTTATTCGTCGAAACAATGGATCCGTTCAAAAGGGAGCAGCCGAGGAGCTTTTAAACTTAGCAAATGTTCAGATTCCGACAAGAGGTTGCGGTCTCGAAGAAATTCATCGTTTTCAAATCTTTTTTGCTACACGCGCTACAGCTCTAGTGGTATACTCTTTTAGAAATTTTGCTCGCGGATATCCGCCTCTCTACGATGGCACACGTTTTGTTATGGACACACGAATATATATTACCAACACTTTACGAATTATGTACTACGAACATTCCAATCACTATAAACCTATTTTGAATTTGGTTGGTGCTAGCGGAACCCGTGGTTACTGCATACCGTGTAATAAAAGTTACTGGCATGTCGAAGACCATCGATGCACAAACAAGTGTTCTAAATGTTTGATGTCACCGACGTGCACTGCATTCGGAAATATTAGAAAGTGTACCTTGTGCTGTAGGACCTTTTTCAGTGAAGATTGTTTTCAAAATCATTTAAAGAAAGGCTCGTATAACAAGAATAATAGTGTGTGTGATAAAATAAAATTATGCCAAAAGTGTTTTAAAATTGTTCTCGAAAAAAATCGCCGAAGTGTAAAACATGAATGTGGTGTAGTATCGTATTGTGGCACATGCAAATTAAGATTACCGCTTGGAAATCTGTGTTACATTCAACCTATTAAATTGAACGAAACAGAGAGATGTTTTATTCTTATTCTACGATTTTGAGACTCAGCAGACGATGCCTGTGTTAGGTGATGAAGAAAGAAAAATCCATGTTCCAAATTTGTGCGTTGTGCAGCAAACGTGTACTCATTGTCTTGCCATCAATGACGTTTCTATTAGATGCGATCATTGTGGAGTTCATGAATACGTATTTAAAGATGAACCAGTGAAGCAGTTGATTGATCTTGCTTTAGCCCCAAGACAACAATTTAAAAAAATAGTTTGCATTGCTCACAACGCACAAGGTTTTGACGCGCAGTTTATATTCAAATACATTGTTGAACAATACAAAGGTATACGCGTGGATCCAACCGTCATAATGAATGGGTCGAAGATTATCTTAATGGAGTTTGCGAATGTAAAATTTATAGACAGTCTAAATTATATTCACATGCCATTAAGTAGTTTACCAAAAGCCTACGGATTACATGAAATCGAAAAAGGTGTTTTTCCACATTTGTTTAACACACCTGAAAATCAATCGTAAGAAGGACCACTTCCTCCGTTGGACGTGTACTCACCAGGCAGTATGAGCATCAAGGAAAGAGAACGTTTTTTGGAGTTTTTAATGAGCAATCAACAAACGGTTGTGTGTTCAACTTTCAAAACGAAATTGTGCGGTATTGTAAAAAGGATGTGACAATTTTAAGATTAACTTGTTTAGCCTTTCGAAAAACTTTTACGAAATTTGGTGTGGATCCATTTGCCGAATGCATCACTATAGCTTTGACTTGTATGCGCGTGTTTCGCAAAAAATTCTTAAAAAATAATCAAATAGGTATCATTCCACCTCGCGGTTATAGATGGTGCGACAATCAGTCTCAAAAAGCAGTGTATTGGCTGTGTTGGATGGAAAAGCGTATACTTTGTCGCTTCATCGAACATGCAGGACATTCGAGAGAGAGAAGGCTACCCGAAGGTCTGATTGTAGATGGCAACAGTCAACCGCGGCCCGACGAAAATCACAGAGGCATAGTACTTCAATTTCACGGTTGTTTTTGGCACGGATGCCCTCCCTGTTTCAGAATTAATAGAGATACAGTTTTGATGAGTGGTGATTCAATGGACGTTATATACGAAAGAACAGTAGCTATTAACGATAAGATAAGGTCAAACAATTATAAATTAATTGAGAAATGGGAATGCGAGTTTAACACTGAACTCTCCCAAGATGATCAGCTTCAGCGATTTGTTCAAGAAAACGTCGATAACGTGAAACGAAAACCTTTGGATGCGCGAGATGCTTCTTTCGGTGGACGAACAGGTAACACCGTTAAAGTGTTCGACTGCAAAGGTGAAGAAAAAATAAAGTACGTCGATGTATGCTCGTTGTATCCGTATATCTGTAAACAAGATAAATTTCCCGTTGGTCATCCCAACATATACGTCGGCGAAGAAGATTGTCGTCAGTTCTTAGGAACATACAAAGACATCTCTCGAGTGAACGGTTTACTAATGTGTGACGTGCTTCTACCGCAAAACCTGTACCACCCCTTATTACCGGTAAGAATGCATGGTAAACTAATATTTCCCTTATGTCGCACGTGTAGTGAACAAATGATCCAAGAAGATTGCCTGCATCAAGACCCAAATGATCGAATTTTACGGGGAACGTGAGTGTCTGAGGAAGTTAAAGAGGCTGTCAAACTGGGGTATACAATTCAACACGTTTATTTGCCGAATATATCAATGAGTTTTTCGCGCAAAAAACTATAGCGTCTGGTTTTCCTCCTGACTGTGTGAACAACCAAGATAAAGACGAATACGTAAAAGAATTGGAGGTCAATGAAGGTATTAGTTTAAATAAAGACGCGATACAGTACAACGCCGGTCTAAGATCAGACGCAAAACTATATCTAAACTCTTTATCGGGTAAATTTGGTCAACGTGAAAACATGACACAGACAGAAGTCATTACTAAACCAGAAAGATTGACAGAGTTACTTACCAGCCCAGAAATAGACGTTAACGGAATTATACCAGTGAATGACGAAATACTCTACACCAACTGGTGTTACAAAAACGAAGCTCTGCTGTCATCTCCAACGACAAGTGTTGTGATTACCGCCTTTACAACAGCACTGGCCCGACTGGAGCTATTCAAGTACTTGCATGCTTTGCGGCCCCGAGCTCTCTACTACGATACGGATTCTGTTTTTTATGTTATCAGAGAGGCTAGTGGCGAGCGCGATTTACCAACAGGTGTAGCTCTAGATGAACTCACAGAAGAATTGGCTAGTAACGGAAACGGTACGTACATAACCTCGTTTTTATCCGGAGGTCCAAAATTTTACGCGTACAAATTTAAAAAACCGGACGGAAATGAAGAGTACGTGTGTAAAGTAAAGGCATAAAGCTAAATTACTCCAATAGTCTACAAATAAATTTTGACACTCTTCGCGAGATGATCACTTCACCGGATAGTGAGATATTGCTATCTAATTTTGCTATTCGACGAACAGCATTCCACGAGGTAATAACGCAAAATGAAACAAAGACGTGTAAAACCATGTACGGAAAGAGAAGACTCGTGGCGTTCAGTAAAAGTTATCCATAAGGCTACATTCGCGGTCCGTCTACTACTGACGCATCAGGGGACCACACCCTGGAAAGTTAGTGGCGCTGGTGTAGCAGCGCAAGGACCGCACTCGTGATCGGTGGCGCTACAGTGTAAAAACAGCTCATTGGCTACCGCTGTGTCTCCATCGTTGTGATTAGCGGCGGCGAAGCACCAGAAGAGAGCTCATTGGCTGCTGGTGCGCCCCCAAGCGGCGGCGGCGCACCAGAAGAGAGCTCAAAAATAAAAAAATTGAAAGAATTCTAAGGTAAACATCTTATTATTAAAAGTTATTTTCTTTTCTGTTCTTTTTTTTTTTACTTAGTTTGATATTAATCATTTGCAAACTTTTTGTTACAGATGGATCTTTCGAAGTAAAATGCGATCGCCCGTGAAGGATTCCTCTCAACGAAAAGGTTGGTTGATCTGACCAAGAGCCAGCGTTATATGATAACAGGTTTGAAGACTGTGGCTACTAAATACGGACGGAAAGTTGTGGCCGAATTGGAGAGTGAATATGATGTATTCATGGCAAAAAGAGTTTCGGAAGCTCTTGTTCAAGATGAACATTTCTTCAGCAACCTCCAGGATGCCGCGAATAAGTATGAACTATTTACGATTTACAATGGAGGTTCAAGTGTTGAGTTTAGTGGAAAATGAATTCCTTTTAAATATCCGATTACTATAAATTATAAAAGATCTGAAAAAATTATACATCTTTTTTTTTACTGGAACAGGCAGACATTTTCTTAACGAAGGTAACCAAATCTCGCGTGAATCATATCCTAATGGCTATTGTTTTTTCGCGTTTGATTTAACTCCCGACCTATCGGTTAACGAATGCACTCATTGGAATTTGATTAAGCACGGTAACGTCAGATTAGATGTACGATTCGCTGAAGCATTAGCCAATACTATAAATTGTATTGTCTATGCTGAGTACGATAATATTTTGGAAGTAGATGCATCGCGTCAAGCTATTGTAGACTTTAGTGGTTAGAATAACGAAGTGCAGATGGCATTGTTGTACTACATATACGTAGAAGATTTGTTTCTTGGTGGCCAGTACGTTTCGAGTCGTGATCGTCGTTGCAAGCTACATAAAAACGATGGATTTAGTTATAGATATCCAGTGTCTCAAAGATACTGACAATAACAATGCACCAAAGGAAATCGCTGTTGTTGCTCTTAATGGTGATTTTCACGGTCATTGGTTAGTGGCTCCGATGGCTTGTGTAGATAATTTGAGCGTTGAAATTAGAAGACAAAATAATTGGTTAACTCAGCATTGTCACGGCATTAATTACTTGGAAGGTGAAGTTGATTTGAAAGTGCTTCATAAAGTCTGTAAGATTTATCAAAAAGTTCTGGAAAAATTTACGTTAGAGGCAGAGAAAAGTGGTTGATGCCTCATAAAATTATAGCAAACGAAATTATCAATTTGGAGTATGAAGTAGATTGTCCTCCGTTCGATAAGTTATCATCTAATGTATATTGTATGCATCGCGCTTTAACATTTTCGGGTCATAAATATCGATGTGCGTTAAATCGCGCTTATCCTTTGAAAGGCTATTTATCTTCACGCCTTGGTTATATAAATAAAAATTTAATCGATCTTCACACGGGACAGCCTTAAAATATTGAAGATCCTTTCACCAATCCAGTAGCATACTGTAGGTGTATTCCCAGTCGATCAAATCCCGCGGGTGTGGACCAAGCCGACGGCGTTCATCGTTAACACTGACGACCATACCAAGCCTGGTATGCATTGGGTTGCGTTCTCCGTCGATAGATCTTCTAACGGTCTATACTTTGATAGTTTTGAATTACAACCTATAATACCCGATCACATGAGCCGTCTGCGAAAAAATTGTAAAACATTTCGTTGGAACGCATTACAACTTCAAAATGACGCATGCGATCTATGTAGTCAATATTGTATTATGTTTTTAAGCTATATGAGTAATGGTTTAGGTTTCAAGAAGTTTCTGGATAATTTTTCTGTCAACTTGGAGAAAAATGATAACGTAGTTAGACGCTATGTGCGTTATAAAAAAACTGACGGAAATTTCATTGGCAACGGTGGATGCTTCGTCAGATGTTTACAAAACTCTCGCTCTAAAATGTCTTTGTTATAATTATCAGCATTTCTATTATCACGCGAAAGAAGTTTTGATGTAAGACGATACAACGTGTGTCATGGAAATTTAACCGTTTCAACTACATGTGCGTCATTGTTTAACCTTGCTCGTTTCATTCTATACTTCTTAAACGTCTGCACTTTTTTAATCGTGTGCATAGTTTAAAGAGCTGTATTTAAAGGATCGCTTCAGAGTTTTTAGCACCAGTCGTTTCCTACTCGTAAAGATGCGTGATCTCCCTCGCCAAACATTATTTGCCTTACTTTTACTTACCCCTTGCTTTACTTTATATACTCTCGTATTATTAGTTTGCATGTTGCATATACATTGCTTGCCTATTTTACTCGAACGTGCGTAGCGTTCATATTTCTCTTGCTACAACTTTACTTTCGTAAAGTGGGTTGGAGCAAAGACTTTCAGAGTCAATACAATTTATTATTTTCTCTCGGCGATAAACCATAAACTCCGTATACGTTCATTCGTGTACATTTTTTACATGGCGACCCTACCACGAGCTGCACAACACCCACATCAAGTCTTTTGTACATTGTACGCCTTAAATAAATCGTTCACCAAGAAGGTTTCGAATATGACGAGGTCATCGACAAGTTCGACGACGAGTGCTACAAACCTGTGGTTCGATTATTATCGAATGACTTTGAAGGTGTTGCATTTTTATACAATGACTGGGAAGACTTCAAAACAAGTTTCGACGACATTGATAAATATTTTCGTGGACTTGATAAAAGTTTAAAGAACCAGAAAATTTACGGTAACGGTTGGACTTTAAAATTCACCACAAGTCACCAGGAAAAAGCAATCGAAATTGCAGAAGACAGGAGGCCTGGTGTTGGTCAGATCAAACGGTTTCGCCATAGCTTAGTAATGAAAAAAGTTACTTTTGATTGTCTCCAAGAATTTATTGTAAAGTGTGCCGATACTCGTCTTAAATATTTAAATTCTATTGCGAGTAGTGTACAATATCTTACCTGCGACGTTATGGAGTTTATTAAAACTAAAAGTAGTCTCATGCATGAAGCACAAGTACAACTGTATACACCTAGTATTGTAAAAGACGTTGTAAATTTAGTTGATAATGATGTAATAGACGAAATGACCTCTAGTGTAGAAATGCAATGTAAAGAAAAAGATCAAGCGCCTCTACCTAAGTGCGATGTTGCTGATGTATTGTATCAGATTGTATCATTACACATGCCACGAATTGTTGATGTATTAAATACTATATTATATGATAATAAATAGAAAAATTTGAATATAATTACTATGTACTTCTTTTCGTCTTCCTTGCCTTCCTCTTAATCCCAACTTACTGTATTTTTAAGACGTTAATTTTTACTTTACATTTCTAAATTGCAATTTATATAAATTAAATTTTATTTAACGTAATGAAGCTAGATTACATTTGGATATTTTTTCAAAAAGTATTTTTAAATTATTTCATAACTAACAAAAATTAGTTGAAATTACATACTCATAAATATTTTTTAATTTGGTGACGCAAACATGCGTTGACGCAATCTCCGTGGTTCTTTTGCCGGCGCAGTGGTGGTGGGCAATGAGCTCTTAGCCGCGGCCGGTGGGGCTAGCTCCGCGGATCTTTTGTCGGCCAATGAGGTGGTTTTACATTGCGTCGTCATCGGTTACGAGTGCGTTCTTTGTATTGCTACACCAGCGCCACGAACATTACAGGGTGTGGTCCCTGGATGCGGCAGTAGTAGCCGGGCCAGCGATGTAGCAGCATGGATAACTGAAACAGTATTTGAACAGCTACTTCCTGCAGTCGACAGCCGATTTCCAACAGCCAACGCTCGACTTCCAATAGCCGACAGTCGACTTTCCGCTGGCAATTCGCGCCTCGAGAAAGGATTGAAAAGACCTTGCGGTCCGTCCTCTATCAACGAGCCAAAAAACAGCAGTGCCTGGTGTATGTTTGTTGGAACGTCAAAATATTGACGAGCATGCGTCTGTGTATGTGTGAGTATGTGTATTGGTATATTTGCTTCTATGTGTAATTCCCGACAGTCGACTTCGCGCTGGTCATCCGCGCCTCGAGAAAGGTTTGAAAAGACCTTACGGTCCTTCCTCTATCAACGAGCCGAAAAACAGCAGTGCCTGGGGCATATTTGTTGGAACGTCAAAATATTGACGTGCGTCTGTGTATGTGTGAGTATGTGTATGGGTGTATTTGCTTCTATGTGAAATTCCTTTCCTTGAGACTTTCCTCGAGAAAAAATTCTTTCCCTGTGTAATTCAATAGTCAAAATAATGTGCAGCTGCAACTCGATGTACGTGACATTTTCTCATTAATCAACAAAATTCCACAGTATCGTACGATTAAATAAATAAAGAAGAAAAAAGTCGACGCCTTTCTTGTTCGGAAAACATGGTGGGACACGTGGTCAGATACAATTTCGATGACAGTAAGTTATGACTAATTCGAGGTAAGGCGATATAATTCGTGGGGAGCTAACAGCTCTTTTGACGGTACAGCGGTGACCAATCAGCTCTTCCCATGCTGCGCCTCCCGCGGTCATTAAAGCATCTTGTTGGGAGACACAACCAAAGAGCTGATTTTACACTGTGCCGTCACAGATCACGAGTGCTTTCTTTGAGCTGCTACACCAGTACCACTAGCTTTCCAGGATGTGGTCTTTCGACGAGTCGGTAGCAGACGGATCGCGGATGTAACCGTATGGATAACTGACACAGTATTTGAAGCAGCTCCGTCCAGCAGCCGACAGCCTACTTCCAGCAGCTGACATCCGACTTCCACCAGCCAACGGGTCACTTCCAAGAGCCGACTTCCCGCTGGTCATCCGTTCCACGAAAAGTGTGCCGCGTGTTCATCAGTAGACATTTTTAGCTCACCGGGTCGCTACATCTTTTTTAATCTCGGTTTTAAATAATGTGCAGCTGCAACTCGATGTACGTGACATTTTCTCATTCATCAGCAAAATTCCACAGCGCCGTACGATTAAATAAAGGAGAAAAAACAATTTCAACTTTCTTTCCTCGAGAAAAATTGTTTCCCTATGTAATTCAATAGTCAAAATAATGTGCAGCTGCAACTCGATGTACGTGACGTTTCCTCATTAATCAGCAAAATTCCAGTGTCGTACGATTAAAATAAATGAGAAAAAAAGTCGACGCGTTTCTCGTTCGGAAAACATGATAGGCACATGACAAGATGCAATTTAGGCGACTGTAAGTTATGACTAATTCGAGGTAAGACGATATAATTCGCCAGCAGAAAGTCCACGTGCGATGAGAACATCCGTGGCAAAGACGAACGGTCGACCGGCTGTCAGTCGCGTATGTTGTCTTGTGGCGTGAACATTTCCGTCGTTAGGTGTCATGATGTAAGGATTCTGAAGTGCGTTGTGTGCCTCTCTTGTACCCCATGCAAATGTTGCGCGCGAGTACGTTATGTAGATAGTGTTTCAGCGCAAAAATTCGAGTGTACCGTTCCACGAGAGTGTCGCGAAAGTGTAATCTATGATGAAGTGGTCTTATGGGAAGTGAAGTTACGGTTTTTCCATTTTTCCAAGCCGTGCGCATGGGTGCTGGTCACTCGCTGTACAATAACGAGAGGTTATACACAACAGTTGTAAAAAACCATAAAAAACCCCATGGATCTGAAATTTTTTATGTGGGTACACTTGCCACGGTACAGAGAGGCTATACACAAAAGTTGTAAAATACACCATAAAAACCCCATAGACTCCCCATAAGACCACATATTCGTGAATCACGTATCATTAACTTCCAAAATCCGATAAAATATCGAAAACCCCATAAAATCCCCCATAAACCATAAAAACCATGAATCTAAAAATTTTTTACGTAGGTACCCTTGCCATGGTACAGAGAGGCTATACACAAAAATTATAAAATACACCATAAAAACCCCATAGACACTCCATAAGGCTGTATATTCATGAATCATGTACCATTAGCTTCCAAAATCCGATAAAATATCGAAAACCTCATAAAAAACCCATGAATCTGAAAATTTTTTATGTAGGTACACTTGCCATGGTATAAAAAGGCTATATGCAAAAGTTATAAAATACAACTATATGTGTGCGTCTGTGTGTGTGGATATCTGCGTGTGCATGTGCGCGCGTGCGTGCGCGTGCGTGCGTATGCTGGCGTCAGTGTGTGCGCGTGTGTGTATGTGTGTGCGTGTGCGTGCTGGCGTCGATGTGGGTGCGTGTGTGTATGTCCGTGTGGCTGTGTGTGTGTGTGTGTGTGCGGGTGTGCGTACGCGTGTGCATGCGCGTGCGTGTGTGTGGGTGTTCTCTCCAGAATATGCTTCCGCACGCGTGCACACACACATATACGTGCACGGCTTTTATCCCCACCACTCGCTATGCGTCGTCGGACTTCTTAACCTTGACCCCAGCTGGCGCCTGGGGTCAAGGTCAGGTTTGTTGTGATGGCCCATAGCGAGGGATATACTACTGACTTGTTATTGCTCTTATGCATCATTGTATTTTACCTTTGTTTGAAAATTGTCAGCCATTTCAAAAGTTCGATTTAGAACTCAGGACTGTGTTCTGGCATGAGTAGCATTCACATATTAGCATTAGAGGTTATGCAGTGCGATAGAGTATAAAAATGTATTAAGTACTCAATACAGTGCAGAATAGTGTATCTTATAGGAGGATCATGTTAGTACATGGCTGAACTGATCGCTTCCAATACATATCTGTTTTTAGTCTTAGCAATGTGAACATAGCTACCTGAATTAGTTCTTTCTTTTGTTCCTGAATTATTTCTTTCTTTTGTTCCTGAACCCTTCATGAAATTTCTTTTCTGAGTGCGAACAATTTTTGTAGGCAAATACAATCTGATTTTGCATAAAATTACAGTCAAATTATTTTTGTGAGGATTTAATGGTTTAGGAATGATTTTATTTCTTTTTCTTTTGGATTAGTTCTATAACTTCTTATTCAAAGATAGATAGAATAATAAGTTATTAAATTGATCCCTGAAATTTTTTCTACTTTGTGACTAAATAATTAATTAAATATTTCTATTATATAATAACCCATAATTTTTACAAATAAAAATTTTTTCTTGATTCATTAGCAAACAAAAACTGAGGTATTTTAATATGTAATCGCAATATTTTTATTTGTTGTTGTTAAAAAAGAAAAGAACAATATAAATTTTTTTAATTGTCAAAGATGTTATTTTTAGTCGTAGCATTACTTCTAAAATCTTTCATGTATGAATCTTTTTGCTGTCTTCGTAAAAATTTCTTAGAATTTCATTATTCAAACTTATCTTATTCCGATCGCATTTTTATAAAATTATTAACTTTCTTAGGAAATATAGTTGCTTTTCACAAAATTCTGACAAGTCAATACGAACAATTGTAGACAAACGGATAAGTGGTTATAATTTTAAATTGTATATTTGGTCAAATTTGGATCACCTTAGGTTTATATTCTAGTTGACTAAGAAGTAGGATGGTTTTGCTTCAAATGGAAAAGTTCAGCTGCAATTATAATTCTCTATTGCTTTATTAAATTTGGAAAAAAATAAGAAGATATTATAATAGATGTTAATATTGAGTATGTTGTCCATATACTAAAACAAAAATGTTATGTTATTATTTATTATTATAATATTGTCTTTGCTTGTTTCCCATAATTGGATAACATATTATTTTGTTCATTTTAATAGCGTTGAAAATTCTTATTATGCTGATCCTTTTGAAATTTATTCATATTTGGTTCTTTAATAGGCCATGTTTGGTTTCCTTTTTTAAACTTTTTTCTGATAGTAAATTTATTGTAGTAATCTTTAGATTTTAATTTTGTATTTTGTACAAATTCTTTAAAACGTTTTTTATAATTAGATATCCATTTTAGTTTTTTGACGCTTTTATTAAATGTTACTTTGGTTAAAACTAACCGCAATTGGTGAACTTTATTAGGATTTGTATTTAGATTTATTATTACGTTATGATCTTGATTATCAAAGGTATCTTTTAGTTGACTTTTATTCTCAAGCTGTTCTTGGTGTTCTTGATTATCAAATATTTTTAGATGACCTTTATACTCTAGACGTTTTTGAAGTTTTTGATTATCAAACATATCTTTTGGTTGATTTTCATTTTCGAAAACTACTTTACTATTATTTAATAAGTTCTTTAGATTTTTTGTATCATTTAATAAAGACTCTTCAGAATGTATTGATCCTATATTCTCTTTAACAAATTTTCAAACGAGTTTTGTTGGAATTTAGTTTCCATTTGATCATCTTCGGATTCAAATGGTTCAGCTAAAGCAAAAGTTATGTCTAAAATGACTTTAAGATCATCATGAAAGGTTACTGTTTCTAACGAATTATTGCCTTCTTTATTATTTTCATTCGAAATTTTATTCTTTTGGTTATTTATATCAGATTCATTAAAATCAATTAAATTAATTTCATCACAATCCTCGTGAGTTTTTATATTAGATTCATTGAAATTCATGTCATCATTAGACTCATAATTTTTTACAGTAGATTCAATAAAATCAATTAGATTTGTTTCCATAATTTTTTCAAATTCATGAGTATTTTTGAAAATTTCGTTAAAGTCTATAAAATTAATTTCATTAGTATTTTTATAATTTTTTATAATTATATTATTATCTTTTGGTTCATCCGTGATTTCATGTATTTTTATAAAAGATTCGGCAATTAAATTGATTTCTTTATCATCATTAATTATTGTAGATTCCTCTATGATATTAGTTTCCTGTTTATTTTTATTTACTTTATTTTCTGTAATTAGTTTATTACCATTGTACCTTTCAATATTCGTTGCATTAATTTTGTTTTTCTGAATTTCTGATTCGTTAATTATTTCTTTTGTGGAATTATGGTATGATTCAACAGTATTAATACTTAGATATTGTTTGAGTATCTCACATTCTTGATTTGTATGATTCGTGCTTTTGCACATTTTACAAAATTTATCTGATTTATTTTGGAGCATCTTGATTTCATGGCAATTGACTATTTGATGTCCATTTTTATTGCAATAAGAGCATTTAATGTGTGCCGTCAGACTTTTTAATTTCCTACAATCTTCCAACGTATGCCCGGTGAATTTACAATATTCGCATTTTATACTTTGTGTATTAAAGTTTCCCCGATAGTTACTATTTGAATTATTTGAGAAATGATGACCATTTTGATGATTTGTTCGGAAAAATCCGTTTCTATTTTTATCCCGGTATTCATAAAGTTTATTTAAAGAATTGTAGTTGTTACTTGAGAACGTATTTTGTTTATTGTTACACATTTTTCTACAAGTTTTCGCTGAATGTTCCGGCATGTCGCAAAATTGAATAATTTGTTGCCTATTTTGCATAATTAAAACTTTTACGCTCTCGCAATCCGCGGTTTCGTGACCTTCATCCGAACATATCGCACACCACATTATTTTTTCGTTTATAGGGCAGTATTTCACCCAGTGCCCCAGTTTATTGCATTTCGTGCATACTGCCGACAAGCAGTCTTTAGTTGAGTGACCCGTGCTTCCGCAATGATCACAATCAAGTTCATATTTCTTTATAACAGGGCATTGAGTAGCTGTATGTCTTATGATTTGACAGTATTGGCAATAAGTTAGATTACTTTTTTTGAATTCACATATATTTATAGTATGGCCCTCTTGGTTACAAAGATTACATTTCATTTTATTTTTGACTGAATCGCAGTAGTATGATGTGTGGTTTCCACTTTTGCAATAAATACGTATTGTACATGGGCAAAGTAAGGCTTCATGACCTTGATTTATACAAATTTGACAATGAACTATTTTGGATGGTATTGAAATTTCCCAAAAAGAAATACTAGTTTGATTGTTTCTCAACATGTTGATAATTTATTCTATTTAAGTAGCCTTCTTTTCCTTGTCTCTTTAGCGTTTTCAAAACTGCTTGTTTTATTTTTGTTATGCATTTGTTATTCTTTTATAGTTTAGAAGTTTAGAATTTTTCCTTCTTTTATCTTTTGTGTAATTGTTATTTATCGTTTGTATTTATATATTTCCTTACTTTTTTATTACTCTTTGTAATGTAGTATTATTATCTTTTTTTTTTATTTTAATATTCTTATTAGTTTTGTAATATATGTATTACGATTTCAATTATCTTATATGTATCTTTTTTCATTTATAATCTTCTTATTAGTATTGTAATATGTATTAAGATTTCAATTGTCTCATTTGTATTAGACTGTATTTGTATTTCTTATTTCTCATATAATGTATTGGTTAAAAATTCATTTGTTTTGTAGAAAGTTATTCTTATTCTTGTATTTATCATTTGTTAGACTTTGTTAATAACTCGACGAGCCGTACGCATTTATTTTCGGTAGTTTTGGAAATTCATGCTACAATGAATGACCCCAACTATTTACTGCAAAATGTGAAGCTCGGACTTATTTTACATTAGTTATATTAGTATTTTATAAGAATATTTCCCTCGTCTTTCAAGAACTTATTTTAAAGATTTATCGTTTGATCGTGACGATCTAGTGAACTTACTTTTGATTTGTACCGGAATCACTGTTAGGTTCCGAAAAATAGTTATTTTATTCTTTTATTTTAAATCGACGGCTGAGAGGAAGAAGAACGTATCTCGGCGCACGGATGAAGAACGACGTATCTCGGTGCACAGGTGAAGAACGACGTATCTCGACGCGCGGATAAAGAACGACGTATCTCGGCGCGAGGATGAGAAACGACGTATCTCGGCGCTCGGTTGAAAAACGACGTATCTCGCCGCTATACTGGCCGTGCATTGGCCGTAAGAGATCATCCGCGCGCCGAGATACGTCGTTCTTCAACCGAGCGCCGAGATACGTCGTTCTCCATTTTCGCGGCGAGATACGTCGTTCTTCATTCGCGCGCCGAGATACGTCGTTCTTCAGCCGAGCGCCGAGATATGTCGTTCTTCATCCGCGCGTCGAGATACGTTCTTCTTCCTCTCAGCCGTCGAAATAGTCTAGCGAACTAATGTTCGATTCGGTTCCTCGAAAATCGAGGAATTTACTCTTATATTTATTGAATTGATTATATTTTTATATTGAATGATATTTGATTTATATTACCTTTACTCTGGGCGTAGGTTCTCGTAAATAATAAGCAGGTGATTAGTTAGATGCACTATTTATTGGGTAATATAAGATTTATAAATAAGACAATTTACAATTAAAGAATATTTTTTTTTTTTTTTTTTTTAATAACACGATTTACAATTTATTCACTTTGTTTAACAATATATAATACCGATAACGTATTAAATTTATATAATTGCTTTACTATTATTGGCTCGTATTGGCCTGTACAAAAAATAATCGTTTCTCCTATTGTCGGCCGGAGTGATACGGAGCTCACGATCTGTGTGCGAATAACTGGTTTGTATGGCGCAAATCGCCGTATTTATTAAGCGATTAAACTAGGTTAAAGATGATTTTGACGATGGATCAAAATCATCTTTTTAAACAAATTTAGTAAACATTTTGGCGTAAATCATTCGATTTCGAAGTTGAGAAATGCTGAGTGCACAAAATTACAACACGCGTATGCCTTCGCGAAGTTGGTGGCTCGCTACGTCACGCGGTTGCGTTGTCGAAATGCTGTGTCGTTTAAATTTGCAAATACATCATTTTATACGTCAGGAAATTACTGATGAGAATATGAATATAGATTTTAATTTTAGAGATACGTCACAGACGTAACAGCTGAATAGAGTGTATCCCGTTGGCCACACATGTATCCTCGAGGCTTAATCAGGGGCACAGAAGCACTTACATTTTTACTTATTATTTCGATAAGAAAAATGCTAACTCGTTATTTCGTTAAGAAAAATTCTAACTCGGCGGAGCGCTAAGAAGTTCTAACTCAAGTTTTCATAGACGTTTTAGATGAAAACCGTTGTGGAGTTTGGAAAATCTGTTCCTGATTTCTTTTGCTATATAAATATATATAAGATAAATGGCCAAAATTTTTTTAAGAGACCTTTTGGACACATTTTATTTTTTTTTTTGTTTTTAAATTAAATTATTGTACAATCTGATATTTCACGCAGGTCATACCTGAAACACAAAAATTTTTTGGGAACTCCTTGTAGTTATACACGCACATGTATTTGTATTTCTATACAGACAAGAGTTTATCTACTAATTTTGGATGCACAATCTGAGACAATTTATGCATCTCACATTATATATAAATAAATATATATATATATATATATATATATATATATATATATATATATATATATATATATATATATATATATACTAGGGGGGCTGAGCCCCGTACTCGCTACGCTCGTCAACCCCCCAACTTTGAAAAATAAGACCTTGAAGACTTTGAACCTATTTATTTTCAATGTAGTGATTTTTTTGAATATATAAGAGTACATTTAAGCTATCAATTTTGATTTAAAAATCTTTTGTTGTATTTAATTTTTATGATTTTATGTATAAACTGAAACTTAAATAAATTTCACATACCGATTTCATTTAGCTATTGATATTATAATATGGTTTAAACAATTTCTCATTTATTTTATACTATTATTGCGTATATTTTATATTGTGAAATTTGTTTTTTGAAAATATAAGAGCATAATCACTTTAAAAATTTTGATTTAAAAATCTTTTCTTTGATTTTATTTGTATTTTTATATGGATCAAATCGAAACTTAATTAAATTTTATATACAATTTTCATTTAGCTAATTATTAAAACCTCTTATGATTCAAATAATTTCTCCTTTATTTTATACTTTAAATGCGTATATTTTATATTGAGAAATTTGGTTTTTGAATATATATGAACATATTTTTTAATAAATATATGCAATAAATATATATACATATTTACTTATATAACTAATTGTTTTTTTTTTAATTATCAAGAATTTCTTCCCAAACAATATTTTCAATTTCTAATGAATTTTCTAAATTATTTTTTATATATATGTTATCTGGATTTCTACATCGCAGTAAAGCAACATATAATTGACCGTGTGAGAATAATTGCCTTTTGATGTATAACCCTACATAATCAAAACTTTGTCCCTGAGATTTATTAATGGTCATGCAAAATGCTAACGTTAATGGAAACTGTTTTTTTATAAAGAATAAACGGTAATGAAGAAGATTCTCCTGTATTTAATCTAATTCTTGGAATAAAAAATCTATTACCTACTTTTTCTCCTGTTAATATTTCTGCTTCAATATTATGTCTAAATAATCTGGTTATTTTAAGTCTAGTACCGATACACAAACCTTCGTGTATACTCAAATTTCTAATTAACATAACAATAGCATTAACTTTTAAATCTAATTTATGAGGTGGCAAACCTTCATAAATATTGTTTAATGTTTCTATTGGAAAAAGTAGATGAATGTTGTCATCACTTTGATCAACACCTTTATGAGTCGCATAATCTGTAATATAATAAGTCTTCTTATCACCATTTAATAACATTAAAATTTTTTTATTCAAAAATTTAATGTCCTCATTATGAGGTGCTAAAATAACACGATCATAATCATTTATTTTATTAATATTTTTAAAAAATTTGTGAGCAAACATCGTTAGTTCTCCAATTATTAGGTATTATAAAAGGATTTATATTACCGTCTCCAATTTGTAATAATAATTTTGAGAATTCGTTATTCTGAGAACGAATATTGTGTTTTAATTTGAAAATTTTAAATAAATGCCAAAGTTCAGAATATTAATAGTGTCTTCAATTATAGCACTTCTAAATCCGTTTTTCATTACTGCGGGTATTTGTCGAAAATCACCTCCTAAAATTATTAATTTTCCCCCAAAAGGTAAATCGTTTGTACTTAAATCTCTTAAAGTTCTGTCAATAATTTCTAAACCTTTTTTGGGTATCATAGATGCTTCATCCCAGATTATGACTTCTGTTTCTCTTAATTTCTTTTTATCTGATTCTAATTTTAAAAAAGAATTTTCAATACTATATAAATCTAACGGTAATCTAAAGGTTCTATGAGTAGTCATTCCTTCGGGTAATAGAATAGACGCTATACCAGTCCAAGCCATTGATATAATATTTTTTCCTTTTGATAGAAAATAATAAATTAAAGTTTTATATAAAAATGTTTTACCCAAACCTCCAGGACGGTCTATAAAATTTATTTTATTTATATTTTTTATAAGTTATTTGAAAATAAATTTTTTATCTTCATTTAATTTTGTAAACATATCTTCGAATATTTCCTTACTAATTAAAATTATTTTACTATCGTATTTTATATCATTTATGATAGGATCAGGTTCAGGTAATCCAAAATCTGTACAAGAAAAATCTTCCAACAATAATAATTTATTTATATGATCAAAAGCTAAGTTATCTTTATTTTCAGGAAAATCTTCACGAAAGTATTTTTTAAAATTGTCCCAAATAATATTGGCTTGAATATTTTCTGTTAGTAGAAACGAAGTAAAAAATTTACGTACTTGAAATGGTAACATGATACGACATGCTTCTTCAAAAATTTTTTTAATTTGTAAATCATTTTCTATTAAATTCATTGCAGTCGCAGCTTCTTTATGAGTATTATACGTTACATTTTTATATGTACTGTAACGAAGTTCGAAATCCGCGGGCGAACTACCACGCGCGCGAGCCATCGTGGAGCGAAGCGGGGATGCGCAGGCGCGAGTAGGGCGGATCGGCAACGGTGCGCGCGAGAACGAGTCATTCGAGTTTCTGCCGATTCGGTGCGCGCACGTGTCGAGGAAGCTCCGTCGTCCAGGTGCGAGAGAGTGCGATTGAAGGAGAGAGTGAGAGAGAGGAGATCAGCGAGAAAGAGAGCGACAAGGAAGAGAGAAAGAGGCAGGAAGTGCATCAAGGGTGAGGTCCACGAGCCCCCAGAGGACGTCTCCGACACCCGTGATCCACGGGAGAACGCGCCGGATCCAGCCCGGATTTCGCCGCCATCTAAGCGAGGTTAGTGCCTGCAGGCCCCAGTGAGTGTATGTGTGCGCGACATCCGCGACGCGTGCGACTCGCGAGGCATTTTGGACCTCGCGAGAATTAGGGACCGCGGCGCGCTCATTATTCTTTTCCTGTGAACCCCTTTTATTACCTGTGAATAAACCTGTCTTTTGTATTTCCTAGTTAAGAGTTCGCAAATTATCATTTCGCCCCCTTCCCTTCCGCCGTTATTCCTACGAGCACCTCGGATACCGCCGCCTCCGCGGGATCGCCGACTTCCTCGGCGATCATCTGAGCTCCAGGTACTCGCGCGTTTTTCCCCTTTTACGGGAGCGCGAAGAGTCACACGTAATTACAAAATTCCCGGGTAACTTCTGAGTTACCCGGTTGTATTCAGTCAGCGAACGGCATTGCACCGAGCGCGCGCAGAGCCGGCAATTCTGCCAGGGCGCCGCTTGAGCCGCAACGTAGGCGAGCATCGTCCTCGACGAGCAGCGCCGAGGAAAGCATCATCGTTGCGGAGCAGTGTGAGCGAGAGAGAGAGAGCATACAGGTAAGCTTCCGGCATTGCCGAAAACTCTCTCGCTCCGAAAACTATTCGCCCTGTTACAACTGGCGCCCGTATGTGTGGATAGGTACAGTAGGATAGCGCGCGGCGCGTGTTTGTAAACACGCGCGGGCTCGCAACACAGCCGACACCGCGATCGTTCGACCGTGAGAGTGTATGTATGTGGGCGAGAGTGTCGTAGACAATTCTATGTCTACAAAAATACTTTGCGACAACAAGTATTATATCGCGAGCAGAAACGAAAATAATTCGGACCTCGCGATATATAGGCCCATTTACACAAAGGTTCGTAGCTTTGCTTTTCCCTCATACTAATTCGGTTTATAATCAATTAGTAAGTCGTTTAGCGATATAGCTAAACAACTAGGAGATATATTCGTTCGTTCTAAAACCTTATTTGTTTGCTCGGATAAATAGCAAAAGACGGAAAGAGAGATTATTGTTGGTAATAATCCAACAATAATTAATCAATTAAGGAAAATTATTAACAATAAAAATTAAAAATTATTAGAATTACAAACTAAAAATTATTAACTTAAAGGGATAAAAATTATTAATAATAATAATCATACAGTCAAGATGGCGGACGAGGGTGTGCTGCTTAAGCAGACCCCTCCGCCAGAAATTTATTACAAATGTCATCCCGGGACGCCAGTGGGAGTTGTGATATGTGTAGTGTGTAACAATGTCTACCATAAAAGTGATTATAACAGAAAAAGAACACAAAACTACTTATCTGCCATAGAAATAATATGTGAAGAACATAATATAGAGGACATAACCTCTAAAGACCCACGTGTTGCAGTAGTGCTACTACGGAGGGAACTAGAAAATCTGAGAAACCAAAATGATCTGATAATGACAAGGAACGAAATACTAATAAAAACCAATGCACAGACAGAACAAAAATTAAAACAAGCTGAAGAAGAATTGCTACTAATAAAAGCTAAGGAAATCAAAGGAAATCAAGAATTGACAAGTTTTCCTGAAGAAGAAAAAAAATCTATTAAAACAAATAAGTACAGAAGTACACAATAATAATCTCATGCTAAACCAAATTTTAGACAAAGAAAACTATACCAAAAACAAAAAAACATTTGCAGAAGTGGTAGTAAGTGATAAGAAATTAGAAAAGAAGATACAAAAACTAATAGTGAAAAGAGTACAGAATGATAATAAAGGAATATATGTGCCAGATATAAAACCATATATAGCTCACTATATAAATAAAAATTCATCTATACAAGCAAAAAGTATAAAAATCAAGAATAAAGATGAAGCAATAATAAGCTTTATAAATGAGGAGAGTTTGATACAAACTGAGAATATCCTAAAACAAAAGTATTCTGCCTACTACAAAATAACAAGAGAATCTATTAAAAATCCCAAGATGAAAATAACAGGCTTCGACAATTTTGAAGACATGGAGATTAAAGAAATAGAGCAAGATATTAACAAAAGGAACTTCAAACACCTAAACAGCAAATGCAAAGTGTTACATATATTTGAAAACATTAAAACAAAAATTAACACTATATTAATTGAAACACCAGCGGAAGTATATAATCAAATTGTGAGTAATAAATATAGAGTTCATATTGGTTATCAAAATTGCAGAGCATTCGATGACTTGAATTTAACCCCGTGTTTTAACTGTGGTCGATTTGGTCATAGTGGTAAAAAGTGTAAGAATACGAAGATCTGCCTACATTGTGCTGGAAAACATAACACAATCAACTGTACTACCCCAAACGAACACAATTGTGTTAATTGTATGTACAGTAATCATCAATATAAAACAAATTATAATACTAAACACGTGGTAAATGATACCGAAAAATGCGAGGTTATGTTGCACAAGATAAAGAAGTTAATTGCTGAAACAGATTATCCAGTGAGACCGCACATTCCAAAATATGTAGGTAAAGTAAAGTTTCAATCACAGTCACAAAACACTGATACAGCTGCCGGTAAATCACCGGACGTAACGACACCAAGAAGACAAAGTAGAATTTTTATCAGTCCGGCAACATCAGCTGGTAATTTATCGGCCACAACCTCACCAATAAATTTAAACAGAACCATATCACAAATTTATTACCCAACAGACTCAGCAACTTCTGAACTTTCTGAATTTGAACATGGATCAACAACAACTAAATTTTGAAATTATCTCACAAAAAGAACAAGCTTTTGGTAATGTACAAACACTCAATAAAAGTATCGATAAAGGTAAAAATTTGATTTTATGTGTAAATATTAGAAGTGTAAAACAAAACTTTGAAAAACTTGAAACTTTTATTGAATGTTTAGCCGTAAGACCAAGTGTCATTATATGTACTGAATCTTGGAATGTGCAATATACTCCATTGTACAACATATCAGGTTACAAAAGTTACTATAGTGAGAGTAAAATGAATAAAGCAGATGGAGTTATGATGTATATAAAGGATGAACTATCTGAACACACAGAAATTATAGTGGTCGACAACATACGTATCTTAAGCTCGGTTATAAAATTAATTGGCACCGAAACTGTAAGAATCTCAGCGATCTATAGATCACACAATATATGTATGAATTTGTACATAGCCTGAAAAAATTCCTAAGAGATCAATTAAATACTAAGAACCATTGTATAATCGGGGATTTTAACATTGATATATTAGACGAAAATTTTAGTAAGACTGACTCAACAGATAACCTTATAACACAAGAATTTTTAAATGATCTCTTGGAATATAAATTTACGCCATGCTTTACTGGAATAACAAGGCCTTCATCTGATAATAAAAGAGGTACCTGCATCGACAATTTCTATATAAAAACTAAAAATATAAATATTAATTCATTTAAAATAACGAATCCATTTAATGATCACTACCCATTATTTATAACTATAGATAAATTAGAAATAAATCAGCCGAAGAAATTCAATATGAAATCAATTAATTACAACAAGTTAAAACATGTTGCAAATAATTCAAACTGGTACTCAATATTGTCTATGCAGGATCCTAATCTTGCAGTTAACGCATTAATAGACATGATAAACAATTGTATTGATGCGTCCACTACCAAAAAACAATTTAAAAATAAACTTCCGAGAAAAAATTGGATTACTAGTGCTATTATAGTCTCGTGTACTACTAAAGAGACACTGTATATCTTATGGAAAAACAATCCCACTTCTGAAGCCCTAAAAAAGAGTATACAAATTACACTAAGATATTGAACAAAGTTATTAAAGAAGCAAAATTTAAATATGAAAAGGAAATGGTAAAACGAAATAGCGGAAACTCTAAGGAATTATGGAACATAATTAAAACTAAATTAGGGAGAAATAGTGTGCATGATAATCCAATAAATTATATATACGATAACAATCAAAAAATCGAAAATAAAACTGATATAGCAAATGCTATGAACACCTATTTTTGTAAAATAGGACCAAATTTGAGTGCTCAATTTGCTAATATAAATAATAATAACCTGAAACTTCCAGATAGGAATCCTGAATCTATTTTCTTTCGTCCGACAGATTTTGCTGAGATATACAAAATAATCAATACATTGAAAAATAAATCTGGAGGTGTAGACAATATTAACGCTAAATCATTGAAAATTCTCTCTGAATATATATGTGTGCCCTTAGAATATATCTTCAATTTATGTATTGTGAAATCTATCTGGCCTGACGCGCTCAAAAATGCTGAGGTAGTCCCTATCTACAAGGCTGGTGAAAAATCTAATATCAATAATTACAGACCAATCTCTTTAATATCGAACATTGCAAAAATTTTTGAAAAAATAATTTATAATAGATTATACCACTTTTTTGAAAAACATAACATAATATCAGAAAAACAATACGGCTTCGTTAAAAATAGGGGAACTACTGACGCATTAAATTATATATCAAATATCATATACGAAAACTTAGATAAAAGTAAACCAATAATTGTTGCTTTTCTAGACTTAGCCAAAGCATTTGACACTGTTAATCATAGAGTTCTATTAGATAAGCTTGAACGATATGGAGTAAGGGTAGGGCCTTAAAACTGCTGACTAGCTATCTCACAGATAGGCGGCAAAGAGTAAAAATTCAAGACTGTAAAAGTGAATATAAAGAATTTACCACGGGTGTTCCCCAAGGAACTATATTAGGACCATTACTTTTTATACTTTATGTCAATGACTTACTAGGAAGTATGCAAAATGACACAATCATGTCCTATGCTGATGACACGGTTATCATATCAAGTGATAACATGTGGTCCTCAGCTCAAGAAAAAATGTGTGCTTACCTTAATCATGTGGCCAAGTGGGTTGCACAAAATAAACTGTCGCTAAATATAGATAAAACGGTCTATATGACTCTCGGAAACTACTGTGATAGTGTACCTGGCACACTAAACATCAAAATAGGAACGCAATTAATAAAAAGAGTTGAAAGTCATAAATACTTAGGGCTGTATTTCGACTACAATATGAAATGGGATAAGCATATAAGATATATCATTAAAAAAACCAAATACCTAATTTTTGTCTTTGCCAAGATAAAAAATATGATGGATACAAAAACATTAATGATAATATATTATGCTTTCTTTCATAGTCTAATCAATTATGGGGTAATTGCCTGGGGTGGTGCGTACGATAATAATATGAAACTAATACAATCAACACAAAACAAAATATTGAAAATCATAAATAAAAATAAATTCTCTCAAACTAATCCACCTCTTGAAATAAAAAAATTATTCCAGTTAGAGTCAATATCCTTACATTATTCTACATTAAGAAATAAATATATAAACAGTGCGAGCAAGACCAGAAACAAAACAATTCAATTACCTAAATGTGATAAAAGAATTAGTGATAAAAATAGCTACAATGAAGCTATAAGGGTCTTTAATGGGCTATCTAAGGATCTCAAAGTTATGAATTTAAGTAGACAATTAATGAAGAAAAAATTAAAAATGTTTATAGTAAAAGATGCAATATAATTTCAAAATAATAATTAAATCTTAACCAATATATCTAACAAATTATTTAACTGTTATTTATGTACTACAATGGATTTTATCGATGTTAACTAACACTACGCACATAACATTATATAGTTTTTTTAAGAATTTTGTAGTTTGTAATATTTTTTTAGTTTGTAAGTTTTCTGTGTACCAGATCTACACACAGGCAATAATATTTGCCTCAGTAGGATTTACTTACTTATGTATATTTCGTATATAATAATGTAATGTAAATATTTTCTGGAAATAAATAAATAAATAAATAAATAACAAATAAAAATTATAAATAGTAATAACTAATAAAAATTATAAATAATAATAATTAATAAATTTTTTTTGTGTTTTTAGTACTTTTGAAAATAAATTTAAAATTTTTTTTTGTGATTTTGGAAGGAAATTAAAAATTTTTTTTTTGGTTTTTCCTTCCTTCTTTCTTCAACCATTTAATCTCTCTCCGCTTTATTGTTTTTTGGAAATCAGCAAGTTTTCTATCTTTCGTGTGGCCCTTTATTATAGCCTCACGTGTACAAGAAAATTTTGATTTTTTTTTAGTAACGGTTAAATAAAGCGTCGCCGTATTTTGACGAGCGACGCAAATACCAAACGTGTTCTCGTTCCACAGTTTATTTTATTATTTTGTAGTGGAAGCAGAAAACGAACGTCTCGCAAACTAAAGTTTTGCGAGAAGATTTTGGTTTTGATATATTCGCTGTTATATAGGAGAAACAAAATCAGGGGAAAAGCAAGCGCGATTTCTTTCTACGTTTGCACTTTTTGTAGAATACCCTGCAATTTAAGGCACTCAAAATTCTTTTTTCGAGTGAATTGTTTTCTTTCAACGACTGTTAAACGGGGTGTCGCCGAATTTTATGGCGCGACACAATTGCCGAACGCACCCTCTTTCCACAATCTATTTTATTATTTTGCGGTGGAAAGAGAGGGCGAACTTCTCGCAGACTAAAGTTTTGCGAGAAGATTTCGGCCGCGTTGACAAAAATTATTCTTCCTATTCACGGAAAATTTTTTTTTCTCTCTTCTCTCTTCTTCAATAGATCGCGAGGCAAAAATTTAAGCACGACATTCTTATTGTCTTGTGCCGCGCTATCGTTTCTGCTCGCGAACGTACTCGGTGCGACAGATTGAGAAACAGTTTAGGTTTTTTTTCTGTAACTCGCGATTGTAAGCGCCCGTAATTTAGGGATATACGTGCGCTCAATCGGCGCACCGAGTAGCAATATAATGTACATTGCGTTGCGTACGAAAAGCGAACTGTTTCGTGACACTAGTTGCGTAGGTTTACTTCGCTATATATATATTTTTTTTTCTTCTTCTCTCTCTTTTTCTCGTTGTTGCGTAACTAGAATCCAGTGAGAAAGCAATATGGCGGCACAACTAGCACTCGAGAATTGGTGTATGTGCCTTTCACTGGAAGAGATAGATAGATATCTCAAGGCGATGGATTTGAAAACATCTGGCGCGCGATTTCAACAGTTAGATCGCGCGAGCAGATGGCTGCTCGGGGATTACTCGGCAGACGAATTCATCGCCACCAACGCAGACCCCGATGAACACACAACGTGGGTAACGAGAGCAAATCTCCGACAAACGTTCATCGATAGGGTCTGCAACGGCGAAATCGAGACACCATGGGCACGCGGCTCAGACGAAAATGAACCGCACCCACTTGAGTATATTCGCGACGATAACGCCGTAAAACTCAAGCTCGAGCAAACACGTCTCGATATCGAGACGCGCGCAGCAGAGAGAAGCTCGTTACAGCACGAAACCACGGAGACAACCGAGAACGAGAAAAACCAAGAAGACGGATCTAGGGAGAGGGAGGCGAGTACAACCCTCCACTCACAACAGCACACCCTAGCAATGGCGGAAACACCGGATCTGCCAATCCCTGCGGAATTGAGTGCGTTTTTAACGCAACTCACGCAGAAGGTCACGCAACTCTCGGACAATCAGTCCAAATTGCAATTAGCAATAGAGAGCTTCACGCAGCAAGCGACAAAAGGAGCTGCGTGCAGCACGCGATTAGACCAGGCACAGAGCGGGTAACGTCAGGTGGGCTTCCAGGATACCCTGACATTCAGATATCCGGAAGAGCAGGACACCTATCTGCATACACCACCGACGTCTTGCCAATCGCTCATTCCCCCCCCCAAGGGACGCCGCACAATCGTCTACTAGGCGGAGCCTGGGAGGGGGGGGGTCTCCCGAATCGGATGAATTCGAGAGATTTGCGCAGCGACCCAAACGCGCTTGATGCCAGCACTCCGCGACATACGGTGCAAAACCGAAATAATCAGCGAGACGTCGGCAACATCGCACGAAAATGGGGGCTGAAGTATAGCGGCGAGAAAGGGCAGAGCATCGACGTGTTTTTAAACCGTGTCGATGAATGCCGAAGCCTCGCGAAGATGTCAGAGGAAGAGATGTTAAGTTCTCTCTCAGAACTCTTCGCGGGAGTCGCCGCCACGTGGTACCAGAATAATAAGACGAGCTGGTCCACGTGGAACGAATTCTGCGCTTCAGCACGTAAATGGTACGGCGCGAACCGCAGATTCCAACAACGGGTGCTGCAAGAGGCAACAGCGCGCACACAGGGGAGAGAAGAACCGGTGCGCGACTTCATCACCTGCCTACTCTCGATCATGAAAAAGATCGAGCCACCTCTCCCACTTTCTCACCAGTTGGACACCTTACATCGCAATTTGCGGCCAGATCTCCAACGCATGGTGAGGAGAGTAGATTTCGAGGACATCGACACGCTATTGGAATTGAGTGTCGAGGCCGAGCTTACTCTCGAGGCGGAAAAATCTTATCGAGAACCACCGCCTCCGGAACAGAGCCTCCTCCCCGAGGCTGCCTATAACCCTCGGGGAAAGAAAGAAAAACATACGCCACTGAAAGTTGCCGCACTTCCAGGGCATATGAACCCGCCGGTAACGGAGGGAACTGGACAGAATTGGATCGCAGCTCTGTCCAAAATGCTCGCGGAAGAGGTGAGGCTGGCGCTACAGCCAGCGCTGCACCCGAAGCATACTCCACCGCCCTCTCGAAAACCTTCTCCCGCCAAGGGGAAAAAGAAGGGAGGGAGAGGAGAAAAGAGAGAGTCAGCAGGCGGCTCGCCGAAGCGCGACCCGCGGCCTCGGCAAGCAGAAAGGAAAAAATCGCCCGATAGCAGCGCAGTGAAACCGAAGGGTAACAGTGAGGGTATTCATTGTTACGGCTGCGGTCTGCCTGGCTATCGGACGTACAATTGTCCCACGTGTGCGGGAAACGGGAAATCGGGTGCGTAGAAGGAGTCTATACGTCGCCCGCACTCAAGAAGACTCCCTCCGAAATCGCCGTCGCGGCCTCCACCGTTCAGGAGGAGCCGCGCGACGAATCAGCAACATCAGCTACAGCGATCAGCGTGGAGAACGCACCGACCGCTAACCCTGACGAGGAGGCCAGATGGTGGCTCCAAGTTAACGTCGGGGGTTTCCGAATATGCGCCTTATATGATACGGGCGCGGCACGAACAGTGATGGGTTCGATCGGATTGCAATTAGCATCCGCGTGCCGTAGCCCGCTATTATCAAGCCACGGAAGGAAAGCAAAGGTCCCCGGCGGTCATACAGTGGCGATCGCGGGGTATGTAATGCTCCCCTTCGAGGTAGCAGGCATAAAAAAGGAGATTCGTGTCGCCGTGCTCGCAGACGAAACCTTAGAGTGCTACCTCGGCGCTGATGTCATTCGGACATTCGGAATGATTCACGATGCAGTGAAAAATCAGCTGACCGTGAGCGCGTCAGGGCAAACGGTAGATTTAGAAGTAGCCAGCGTTTCTCTTGGCGAAACTCTGGAGCTAGCTTCGATCGGTCTCGAGGAGATGTCGGAGGTGCAGAAGAAACAACTCCAAGAACTCCTCGACCAGTTGCTCGTCCAGACGGATGAACCTCTCGGCCGCACCACGTGGGCCGAACACGCGATTTCTGTGGGCTCGGCTCGGCCGGTCAAACAGAAATATTACCCCGTCTCCAAGAAACTCGAGGAGATCATGCACTCTCAGGTACGAGAGATGCTGGAGGCGGGTATAATCGAGCCCTCGACCAGTGCTTGGTCGAGTCCAGTAGTAATGGTGCGGAAAGCGCTCGAGAAATATCGATTCTGCATCGACTTCCGGAAGGTGAATGCCGTGTCCAGAGCTGACGCATATCCGCTCCCATATATGGACGCGATTTTGCGGAAGCTACAAGGCGCAAAATATATTTCGACTCTGGACTTAAGCAGCGCATATCACCAGATTCCGCTGGAGGAAGAATCTCGCCCATTAACGGCGTTCACGGTGCCTGGACTGGGATTATTCCAGTTCACGCGCATGCCGTATGGCCTCTCGCAGGCAGGTGCAACATTTCAGAGGTTAATCGATAAGGTTATCGATCCTGAAATGGAACCCTATGCCTTCTCCTATCTCGATGATATAATCATTGTCACCGAGACCTTTGAAGAACATGTAAAGTGGCTTCGCCACGTTCTCAAGCGAATAAAGGAGGCTAATCTCACTATTAACCGAGAGAAAAGTGTGTTTGGCCAGACGGAAGTTCGCTACCTGGGCGTACTCGTTAATCGGGACGGTTTTCGTCCCGATCCCGAGAAAATCGCGCCGATAATAAGCTATCCTGAACCACGGAACCTAAAACAGCTTCGGCGTTTTCTAGGAATGGCCTCGTGGTACAGGAAGTTCCTAAAAGATTTCGCTGCTATGGCCGAGCCACTAACCCGACTCACCAAAAAAGACCGCCGATACGATTGGACAGAGGAACAACAAGTAGCTTTCGATCAGATTAAGGCTTTTGTTGCGTCTGCTCCAATTCTGTCTCGCCCGCAATTTGAAGAACAATTCGTTCTTCAAACAGACGCGAGTGATACAGGCATCGGCGCAGTACTCTTCCAAATAATCGATGGCGAGGAAAGAGTACTGGAATTTGCGAGTCGTACACTCTCATCCGCGGAGCGTAACTATAGCGTGACAGAGAGAGAATGCCTCGCGGTGGTCTGGGCCATTGGAAAATTCAGGCCGTATATCGAGGGCTACCATTTTCGAGTGATCACCGATCATAGTAGTCTTCGTTGGTTACACAGCCTGCATAGTCCAACTGGTCGGCTCGCGCGGTGGGCGCTCGAACTGCAAGGGCATAGCTTCGAGGTAGAGCACAGGAAGGGCGCACTTAACCACGTCCCCGATGCTCTATCTCGCATGTTCGAGGGCGACGAGGAAGATGCGTCACTCGCCGCAGTCGATCTGACAAACGAGACGGACGATACATGGTATACCTCTTGGCGAGAGAAATTGCAGCGAGAGCCAGACGCATACCCGCGCTGGAAATTATTAGGTGGACAGTTATTCTACTATCGCCCCGACGAACTCATAGAGAAGGAGGGTCGTCAGCAAGTGCTCGCTGAGAGCCACGACGATCCGACCTCGGGACACCTGGGGCGAGACAAAACGTACGATCGCGCTACGAGATTTTACTACTGGCCACACATGTACAAGGCAGTACGTAAATACGTGCGCGAGTGTCTCGTCTGCCAGCAGTGCAAAGTCGAGCAACGCGCTCCTGCCGGTTTAATGGGAAAACGCGACATATCGCGCCCATGGCAGGTGGTGGCGGCCGACATGATGGGTCCTCTACCCAAGAGCAAACGCGGCTTCAAATATATTCTTGTATTCGAAGATTTATTC
The DNA here is from genome assembly GCA_036365515.1 of Torymus aiolomorphi. NCBI lineage: Eukaryota > Metazoa > Arthropoda > Insecta > Hymenoptera > Torymidae > Torymus > Torymus aiolomorphi. Next base: position 238,023,409 of record CM070874.1, on the reverse strand, counting down.
TCCAGATGGGTAGAGGTTATTCCGTTGCGGAAGGCGAACGCAAAATCTATCTTGAAGGAATTGAAAGAGAGAGTGATTTTACGTTTTGGCACGCCGGAAGTATTTCTCAGTGACAATGGAACGGAGTTTAAAAACCGCGCCGTCACTGAGTACTTACGGAACTTGGGGGTACACCACACGGTGACACCGCCGTATCACCCCCAAGCCAACCCGGTGGAGCGAGTAAACCGGACGCTCAAAACCCGGTTAATCGCGTTTGTGGAGGAAAAACACGCCTCTTGGGACGAGAATCTGTCCGAGCTGGTGTTTTCGCTCAATAACGCCGCCCATAGTAGTACCGGACTCTCGCCCGCAATGTTAAATTACGGGCGGCGACCCCTACCCCCAGGAACGGCCAAAAGAGCTCGTGACCGCGTAGCGGAAGAACGAGCGAGCCAGGAGAGAGTCGAGGAATGGGCCTCGAGGATGAAAGGCCTCAATCGATTGAATAGAGCCGTCGCCGATCACATCGACGGCGAACAAGAGCGGCAAGCGCATTATTATGATGCAAAACACCGCGAGCCCCTCTTCCAAGCAGGAGACTATGTTTGGAAGAGAAACCGGATCCTATCGTCTGCCGCACAAGGAATCTCGGCGAAACTGGCACCGAAATTCGCGGGGCCGTATGCGATAATAGCCAAAATCGGCATTAACACTTATCGCATACGCGCGCTCGACGCAAACGATGAGGAACTAGTTCACGCCGAGCATCTGAAGCCTTACGTGGGTGTAACGCCTTCAGATGAGGAGCAGGAGGAAGAACCTCAACCGCCGAGGGATAGCGCAGCGATTGTGGCGATGTGCGACCCGCCAGTAGCGAGCGACAGCGAGAATAATTCGCAGGTAGATCGCGGAAACGACGGCGCCGCAGCAATCTCCGATCGCGTACCGCTTGAGAACCCAGCGAGCGAAGCGGAAAACTTACGTGCCCCTACTCCTCTCCCCAGGCGCAACCCGGGTCGTCCAAGGAAGGCGGTACGGCTTGTAGTAAGGCCGACTGCTATACGCGTGATAGTGGCGAGCCCATCAAAGAACCTCGCTGCGAAATCGCGCGGACGACCCAAAGGCTCACGCAACGAGGCGAATACTCTCGATCAGACGACTATACTACCCTCGCAGACGCGTACGCAGTCTCGCGCGGCAGTATAACATACATTTATAAATCTTGGGACACTGGGGTCCAGCAGTCACCAGCTACATAGAGGACCACTTCATTGTAGCCCAGTAATAAAGGCCTGGACGGGCCGTATTTTTTGATACTAGTTTCGCCTTATTTTTCTTTCTCCCACCTCCGCTCCTAGCCTAGCATGCCCTTACCACCCACGCGTGCGAACTTCGCAGGTTACGTATCCAGAGCGCCGACCAGGGGGTAGTACGTCGCGTCTGGGAGGGTGGTGTAACGAAGTTCGAAATCCGCGGGCGAACTACCACGCGCGCGAGCCATCGTGGAGCGAAGCGGGGATGCGCAGGCGCGAGTAGGGCGGATCGGCAACGGTGCGCGCGAGAACGAGTCATTCGAGTTTCTGCCGATTCGGTGCGCGCACGTGTCGAGGAAGCTCCGTCGTCCAGGTGCGAGAGAGTGCGATTGAAAGAGAGAGTGAGAGAGAGGAGAGCAGCGAGAAAGAGAGCGACAAGGAAGAGAGAAAGAGGCAGGAAGTGCATCAAGGGTGAGGTCCACGAGCCCCCAGAGGACGTCTCCGACACCCGTGATCCACGGGAGAACGCGCCGGATCCAGCCCGGATTTCGCCGCCATCTAAGCGAGGTTAGTGCCTGCAGGCCCCAGTGAGTGTATGTGTGCGCGACATCCGCGACGCGTGCGACTCGCGAGGCATTTTGGACCTCGCGAGAATTAGGGACCGCGGCGCGCTCATTATTCTTTTCCTGTGAACCCCTTTTATTACCTGTGAATAAACCTGTCTTTTGTATTTCCTAGTTAAGAGTTCGCGAATTATCATTTCGCCCCCTTCCCTTCCGCCGTTATTCCTACGAGCACCTCGGATACCGCCGCCTCCGCGGGATCGCCGACTTCCTCGGCGATCATCTGAGCTCCAGGTACTCGCGCGTTTTTCCCCTTTTACGGGAGCGCGAAGAGTCACACGCAATTACAAAATTCCCGGGTAACTTCTGAGTTACCCGGTTGTATTCAGTCAGCGAACGGCATTGCACCGAGCGCGCGCAGAGCCGGCAATTCTGCCAGGGCGCCGCTCGAGCCGCAACGTAGGCGAGCATCGTCCTCGACGAGCAGCGCCGAGGAAAGCATCATCGTTGCGGAGCAGTATGAGCGAGAGAGAGAGAGCATACAGGTAAGCTTCCGACATTGCCGAAAACTCTCTCGCTTCGAAAACTATTCGCCCTGTTACAGTACGTAAATCTTTAAAGGAAGTAGCGTCTTTTATACGACTTAATATTAATTTTAAAGCGAATCTTTCAGAATCTTTTGGAGATACTATATTTAAACGTCCAATAGAATAATGTTTTTGTTCGCGGTCACATTTTACCCAAACTTTTTTTGCGTTAAATATATAATAATGCGTTATATGAACGTATTTTATATTATTTGCAAATTTATCATTTTTATTCAAGTCAAACCGCGCTTTTAAAGTTGTTTTCCAGTTATCAAGAGCATCTATTTCACAATTTTCTTCAAAAAACAATTTTTTGTTGATTTTCTGTATGAACTGCTAAACGGATAACAGTATGACTCCTTCCACATAAGGGAAATTTTTGTAACCGCCATGCTGCTTCCATTGGGCTCAAGTACCGGCCATCAATATATTCAGTAATTTCATCATATATTCCATTTCTTTTGTCATCATTTTTTTTAATGTATAAAAAGCTCTATCACTACCTTTATGTATATAATCAAAAATATATTTGATGCTTTGAATTGAAGCACAATATTCAACATTAATATGACATTTATATTTTTCTAATAAAAATTTATTGTAAGGAACTACCATTGAATTATCTACTGGAATAGTTTTTTTACTTCTTTTAAGTCGATATGTGTAATTATCAGAAGAATTATTTGTTCGCTTATATTGAGGATAACTATTTTTTTTAATGTTGTTGACGATTGAAAAGGCTTAGGAAAATTTTTTTTACAAACGTCTTTACATTTATCGTAACACGGAGAATTTTCACTATGTGGTCCATGTAACATATGTTTTATAACTAATTTTTGTAATTTTGTATCATTATTAGAAGGTATCTCAGCATAAATGTGTTTATTAATAGCTTCTGGTGTCATTAATTTATTTTAATGATCTAATGTTACTACAAGATGTGCATACGGTAATCCTCTTTTCTGAAATTCAATAGTATACACATAAGCTAAAGCATTTCCAAAAATTTGATGGTTTTCTATATCATTAAGAAAACACTTAAATTTTGTATAAAATAATCTAACTGTAATATTTGGTATATCATTGGGCGTAGTTCCGATAGAAAATATCGTTCATACATTTTTTAATTCTTTCCACTTAGGATTACACGTTATAGTTATAAATAAATCAGGTCGACCAATATTTCTTACTATTGCCATTGCATCTTGATAATGTTGCTGCATATATCTAGGACTACCTATATAAGTTGCTGGTAGTACAAAAATATTTCCTAGTCTTTCTTTTTTTCCAAATTTTCTGATATATTTAATGCACTATTTATAACATGATCCCTCAATCCTTGATAACATTCAGTACGTAATTTTTTTTTTGTTTCTGCCTAAAATAATTCATTCTATTGTTTTCTATCATAATATAGGCATGTAAAAAGAATTGTTGGGTTAGTCTCCCTCCAAATAAAAGTGAATTGAAATTTTCTAAATTTGGTCTTTAAGCTAATCTATAAGAATAGTGCTGTAATATTGTTAGAATGTTTTCTTTTGAATCATATGGTTTTTTAGTATAACCAATACTCCAGCCTAAATCTCCTGAAGGAAAAAATAATGGAAATACCATTGGGCCAACATGATGTGATAATTTACTTAAATATGTGTATTCTTTTTCATTAGAACTATTTTTCAGATAAACGTATATAGATCATAATTATGAGGGATTCCTGATTTGGAAATAATTATAGCTGCACATTCCGACGTTAATGGTTTAGTATAATTATGTTTTTGATTATTATTCTTACGAACAAAATATAATTTATAATTTGTAAGTTTATCTGTATTAGTTATTTCGTGTAAATATTTATACTGTTCAGCATAAGGATTACTATTTAAAACTTCAGTCCATAATTTTAAATGTTCTTGAGATAAATCTTTATGACTCTTTATTTTCATTTCAATTGCAGTATTGTCATCATATATATATATATATATATATATATATATATATATATATATATATATATATATATATATATATATATATATAAATATATGAAACGCTAGTTATGCAGACACTTTCCGGAATTGAAATAGACTTATGCAGACAGAGACCGACTTATGCAGACGTCAGCATAAGTATAGAGATTATTTCTTTAGTCACGCTAGACTTGTGCAGACACTTGTATAAACGGTATTACACTTATGCAGACAGGTCACGTGGTCTTATACATTGGTGTCAGCATAAGTCGATGTTCATATGATTATATATATATATATATATATATATATATATATATATATATATATATATATATATATATATATATATATATATATATATATAATTGATCACACGAAGGTTCTGCATTTCTTTTTTGTAATAAAGTATTTGGCGTTATATGACAAACTTGTCTTTGAATTTTTAAATTATAAATAGCTTTTTTCTTTTCGTATTTTACGTTTGCACTAAATGTAGCAAAGCAAAATAAGTTATTAACGTAGAAAAGGATGATGACGCGAGATGTTCGAGGACGAGCTCGGCAACGCCTCTCCTACACTATATATATATATATATAAGAGAAAGAGAGAGAAGAAGAGAGAGATAGAGAGAGGGGGAGAGAAAGAACTAACGAAAGCACTCAATCCGTTTCTCGCCGTTTTCTCATGCTCTGTTTGCAGTTGCTGCACTTTTCTTTGGGCAGAAAAAATACGGACAGCGTTCGACTTGTAATTGAACTTTCAAATGAATGCGCATACGCCGCGCTGCGCTCGCGTGAGTTTGACGTTATCCTTGATTTGAATAATTAAGAAGTTTCCTTTCAAAAAGTTGCTCTGTAATTAATTGGTCACGTTAATTGCGGAGAAAAGGCGCGCATTATAATAAATGCGCGAACGCGCTTCTTGCGCTGATGGCAGGAGGGTGGCATAGTTTCTTTTCAGAAAGCAGCCTGTTATTTGTGTATCGAGGTGAAGAACTGACAACGGAGCGATGCAAAAGTTGTCGACAGAAGTGTCTTCTTCATCACAGATAGTTGTCATTAGAGGGACAATGCGGAGGGACAATGCGGAGGGACGCGGAGGGACGCGGAGGGATGCGGAGGGACAAGACCCTTTTTGCGGAGGGACGCGGAGGGATGCGGAGGGACGCGGAGGGACGCGGAGGTACATGCGATGGGACAATGCAGACCCCAAATAACGCAAAAAAAACAGTGTATTTTACGTTATTTTGTGGAGGGCACTTTGCGGAGGGACGCGGAGGGATGCGGAGGGACGCGGAGGGACGCGGAGGGACGTGGAGGGACGCGGAGGGGCTGTGGAGGGTTAACGACTCAATTCAGCTTACAACTATATACACCACATATAGTGTGAATATGTCAATTCACATGCAAACTAGAAGGAGCTTCCAAACAATTTCTTTGCTTTAGGTATTACGAATACATGAAATACTATCTGTGTACACATAATACTTTTCTAAGTCAGTCATAAAAATTACAATTTGAATGGAAAGCTAATTGTTCTCTGTAGAAAAGGGTACATATAAGAAACAGATAGCTAAGTTTTATACATAAAGTAATTACAAATTTCATTAAAAAAAAACAATGTTTCACAAACGCGTTTTTAATTATACATGCTTTTGGTCATGTACTTCGTGATATCGGAAATAAGAAAGCGCATCTAAAAGGTGTCCTTTCAAACAAAATTTTTAACTATTTTTCTTATGTATATTTATAGCAAAAGATATCAGAAACAGATTTTCTAAACTCCACAACGGTTCTCAACTAAAATGTCTATGAAAACTTGAGTTACAACTTTTCTTAGTGCTCTGCCGAGTTAGAACTTTTCTTAGCGAAATAACTAGATATAGCCAGGACTTCTCTTAGCGAAATAATGAGTAAGAACCGTTTTCCTCTCAGCCGACGATATGCAACAAATAAGAAGTGTTCTTTTTTTATTGCAAGCTTAGCATATTTTTTAATATTTATTTGTTTTTTTGCTATAAAGTTTTTTAAACGTCAATCGCATGTGGAATAATTCGAAAATTCAATGTATTTCTAATCTTAAAAATATATATGCACATACCTTAATGTAATTCTTAAAAACCGCCTTAAAAAAATCAAAAGATATTCTATTATTTTAAAAATAAAAAAATATGTCGGTTACACTGTTATGTATAACTCTTAAGGCACACACTCACAATAATATAATGATTTTCAATATTTTTTTTACTTAAAAATTACTTCGATATACACTGGTTAGAGCACGATTTTGCTTCGACAACATGTAGAACTACTCTGATGCACGTTCTTGGTTTGATTGATTCTTGGGCTCAAATAATTTATGAACATTTGGTAACCGGATGTTTTGATATGGTGTTGTGTGATATTGTATCGTCTTTCTTCACGAATGATTCTTTAATAGTATCGAAAGCACAAAGGGATACTATTATTATAATCCAATGAGAAATTCGAATCACAAAATTTCATTTCTATCAATGAATTAATAAATACGTTTGATGTGTTTGTTACTTAAGTAAAATAAAGATAGTCAAATAATATAGAAGAGCTATAATGTAAAAACAATTTTTGTATAAAAGAATTAAGAATCATAAGATATCTTAGATTTTAAAATGGAGTTATTGTTAAAAACATAGAAAAAAGAAAAAGGCAAGACAAAATATTTTTTTAATAAAAATAAGGTTTTAGAGGAAATATCTTATGTTACAATTACGAATTTCATGAATTTTTCCTATTAACAAGAAAAAACCAACAGAATAATGTAAAAATTAAAATTGTTAATCATTAAAAATGGCGAAATTAAAAAAAAAGGCAAATTGCAAAAATACAAAATTAATTTTTGTTACTATTTAATAGCATGCATAATTTTTTATAAAAATATCAACTTTATTTTCACATTATTATCGTTATATTATACACATTGTGTAATACATTTAAAAAATACTATTTATCTTTATTTTTTTAACTATTATGCAGATATTGACTTCTAAAAAAGAAACCGTAAATTTACAAAATTCATTTTAATATGAAAAATGGTACTATTTGGGAACATATATAATCCATAGAAAATGCTCGAAAATGTAAAAATACAACTTTCCTAAACAACATTTTTTTCTAATAAGTCATTCAAGGGACTTAAAAAGTTTTCCGGACGTCGCAGCGAAGTAAAAAAAAATTTCCGCCTGACGTGCTCCACGTGCCGCGGCTTTCCCCTCTCCCCTCACCGCCGCTCCGCACCACTCTTGTTTCGCCGTTCGTTTCCCCGCTCTCCACGGCATGCCACGTGTCACTCGCTTCTACAGCGTTTATTTCTTTTCGATTAATTATCTCGGAACTTTGTACTCATCCGAATCGAGTAAAAAATCGTTTACGATGCAAAATTTTACGCTCTTTCGTTTGGTACAAACCATTTTGTCGTAGATTAAGCGGTTCTCGAGATATAAGCTAATAAAACTTTCAAACGTTGCTTTCGCATAGAACCCCTGGACCTAGGAAGCTGCAAATCTCAAATCGGGTTTTTCGACCTCAATTTACCTTATAACCAAAATGCAGCCATTTCTGTGACAAGTAGATTTCAGACCTATTTTTACTGGACTATGGTGCTGGCGCGTGTATAGTGCGTGTACGTGTGTAAGATAGAGATATAACAATACAAAAAAATTATTGTGATTACAAAATAACCTCGAAATATCGACGTAAGTGGTATATTTTGTAAATTTATATACACGCACGCACGCACGCACGCACACACACGATATCACGGATCATCATGCGTTAGAGATGTTTATAATATTCGTTTAAATAATTAGAGATCTCAAGAAGTCGACTGATGCAAAGAATTTATTCACGAGCATCGTTGGGGCAATAATTGTTTTTAGATAAGTATTAACTGACTAAATGTTGAATGGTCATTTTAAAAGACTTGATACTTTGTGAGAATTTTTTATTTGCAGATAGTCAAGAAGATTATTTTGGAGTAAGAAAAAAAATTTGATGAGGTGAAGATCATTATTCACTACTTGTCAATTTCAAGATAATTATGTTTCTAAAAGCTGAAGACAGTAAAAATATCACTGAATAAAGAATCTTGTATACACGACTCGAAAAGAGAGAGAGAGAGAGAGAGAGAGAGAGAGAGAGAGAGAGAGAGAGAGAGAGAGAGAGAGAGAGAGAGAGAGAGAGAGAGAGAGAGAGAGAGAGAGAGAGAGAGAGAGAGAGAGAGAGAGAGAGAGAGAGAGAGAGAGAGAGAGAGAGAGAGAGAGAGAGAGAGAGAGAAGATACATTAAAACGAACAACAACAATTGTAATTCTAAAATAACCTCGAAATATGGTATGGTTATGTATTTTTATAATTCAAACCAGCTGATGGCATGGTATCATATACTTTTATATATAAAGTATTATTTTTTTATACTAGAAGATATATCATGTAAAATATAATTATGATGAAAGTATATTAATATTAGTATATTAAGTTTTATTGATTTAATATATTCAAAAATCTAAGAAAGTCAACTAATAAGAATTACCTACGTGCATGAAAGGAGCAAATAACTTTTATTAGATAAGTATTGAACAGCTAAATGTAAAATGGCTACAATAATTTTAAAAAAATTGATACTTTGTGTGAATTTTTTTATATTTACAGATTATACAAGATTTTTTACAGTCATTGAAATTCGATTTTGAATTGACTCCAAGTAACCATATAAAACCATCCAAGGTTGTACAACCTAGACAAATGCTGAAAGCCTTATTCATTCTATTTTGAATATGTAATATAGCCAATAATGTTGAGGAGTTCTAATTGTGTACTGTCTGAAAAATCTAATTTTGAATTAGCAAAAATGAACGAGTACCCTCATGACCTTGCTGGTTATTTTATTATTAATGAACACGAAAAAGTTATTTTAATACAAGAAAAGACGCTAAGGAATAGAATTATATTAAAGAAGAAAGTAAGAATATAGTACTACTCAAGAAAGAAAAACCAAACCAATATTAGCCTATGGAAGAGCAGACAAATTCTATTTACAACACAATATTTTTGAAGATGTATCCTATATATCCTCAACATGAAAATTTTTCATGAGATATAATTTTAGAAGAATATTAAAATTTTGTCTTCATATTTGACAGGACGAATAGAGGCTTGGATGTCAATGAAGAAAATGACAGTTTCATTGCTTTCAATGAATAACACATAAAACAAACAACAACTAAGATGTTTATTTAGCAGTATTGGACTCAAAGTACGAAAAAAGTATTATGTTTTGAAGTAAGTTTTTCAAAATAAGAAAAGAAAATTGTGATTTTCATAGTTCGTCTATCTAGTTGAAAATTATATTGATAATAAAAATGTTGTGATTATTAAAAAATGACATCTAACCAGTGTTTTGTGTAGTAAATAAAATAAAATACCGGTATGATTTTTTTACAAACGTAAAAACTTAACAAACATTATTTATAATGTACTTTTACTCTTAATTGAAAAGTTGTGAAATCTCTCTAAAAAATTTTAATCTTATAGGCAAGAATAAGTTTGTTTACTATTCCATATATATATTTAATTCCTTATTAACAATCACCTTAAGTTTTGCAAACTAGGTACATAAAAATCTTTCCAAAAATTTTTTAAGAAAACCAATAATTTATCTAACAATACTTATTTTGAAATATCTACAGAATCTATGGTAAATGTTTCCTTTAAAAAGAAAGTATTAACATCATTTTCTTAAAAATATATTTGATTTATCATTTATTTAAAATTAATTTAAAGTAGAAATCGGAAAACTTTATACGAAAGTGTAAAATAAGGCAAGTATAGGTTTTTCCTGGAACCTATAAGAATTAAAACAATCATCACTTTCATATGACTTTTACAACTTCCCTCCCTTCTTCCCGCCCTCTCACTCGCTCTCTTCTCTACCTGTCCCTCTCCCTCAACATGTGTCAAACTCTGTACCAAGAACTTTAATGAGAGCCTAAATATGTTTTTAAAACAATCAGTAAAACAAAGAGTATTGTTAACCTAAAAAAAATACACGTTTGATATTATTTCAACAAATTTTACTAATGTAATCAATTTATCGAGCTCCTAAAAAAACATTCAAATTTAAATATTTTGCGAATAACTATACTACCATTTAATAATATTATTAATAATATACTATAACAAATCGCATAATTTTTTCACACTATGTATTTATTATTTTCACTTATAAAGTTGTGAAATCTATCTAAAAAAACTTTTTACAAAAGTTTAAATTAAGGCAAGAATTAGTCTCTCCTTCCCTCTCAAGCTCCCTCTCGCCCTCTCTCTCCCACTCTGTCTTTCTTCCTCCTCTCTCTCTCGCCCTCTTTCCCTCTCTCTCAATCTCCGTCAAACTCTGTACCAAAAACTTTAATGAAAGCTTAAATATTTTTTCAAAACAATCAACACGTTCTTTAAAAAACTAATTTTTTAAATATATTCTAACAACACAATTTGTCTATAGTCCTTTTATTTATTCTAATTTCATCTATTCAATAAGCACTCTCTACAAATGGTAATAATTTTTTTCATGACTGTACAAATAATAATATTGTTAATAAAATTTTCTACGAAAGTATAAAATAATGCAAGTATAGAAGTTTTTTCTGTATAATCTATAAAATAATATTTATGATTTTTTAAAAGAAGTGAAATAAATACTATAGTAAAAAAGTCTTTTACTTCTTTGAGTCAATATATGCTCAACAAAATATATGTGAGTACATTCAAATTGCTCACTGCAAATCAAACAAACGAAAGTTGTTAAATCAATTATCGATAGTCAAGTAATGCAAACCATTCTCCGAAAAACTGTATGACTATGTTCTCAGAAATGTATTCAAAATTCTTCATTCTTCTATACAAATTAAACACAAGAAAGTACTGAAATCAATTAATTGTAGTCAAGTACCGGCCATAAGAACTTTTTGTACCTCGCGTGTAAAATTACATTTTACGCCCACGTTGTAACTTCAAAATTGTTCAGCCAGCGGACATAAAGTACTACATAACGCCCAAGAGGCCCAATAGCTCACATACTCCTACAAAACTTTATAGTACCTACGTACTTTACGCCCGTGTAGGCGAAAATTATTTTAATTATATAACTATAATGCCTTCTTCTTATTACTAAAATTCATAAGAATTTTTTCAAGTATTTACGAAAAGTCAAAGCCTATATAAAAAAATTACATAGTTACCAGCACGTCACTATTTTTCATTATTCCTCCTCAATTTTGAACTTTCAATAATATTACGCATCTTGGAAGGACAAGAGAAGTCTAGAGCTGCTATAGCAGGGGTGGTCCTCCGATCTCCCATACATACTTGCCAGGCCCGACGGTTTGCAGTTTACCAGTGAGCTACTTAAGGGGAGGTATGGTTAATTCGTAAAAAAAATGGGTCATTTTTAATGATTTTTATATTCGCTCCAGTAAATGAAAATTTATTTTAATAAAAAGTATACGATTCAGTAACTATTGTACAATATTCTGTGAAATTTTTATTTAAATATATTCAAAATTAAGCCGTTGGCAGCAATTCTGCGGAGGTGCCTTGACAAAATGTTGTTTTGCGGTGGACAGCATATCTCAGCACTGGATCGTCTGAAATTAAAAATTGAAACAGATATCGTTAGATAAGCACATTCTCGAGGTAACAACGAGAGGTTTTTTGTTTTTTAATTATTAACAATTTTACAGTAACAAATATGTCAATTTTTTTAGCAAAAATCGGTGTTTTTATGTCAAAGTTTCACCAGAAATTGAAAAATCGAAAAAAAAAATCCCTCTCGTTGTTACCTCGAGAATGTGCTTATCTAACGATATCTGTTTCAATTTTTAATTTCAGACGATCCAGTGCTGAGATATGCTGTCCACCGCAAAACAACATTTTGTCAAGGCACCTCCGCAGAATTGCTGCCAACGGCTTCATTTTTAATATTTTTCAATGAAAATTTCACAGAATATTGTACAATAGTTACTGAATCGTATACTTTTTATTAAAATAAATTTTCATTTACTGGAGCGAATATAAAAATAATGAAAAATTACCCATTTTTTTACGAATTAACCCCCCCCCCCCTTAAATGTAGAATACTAAATTTTTGCATAAATTTATTAACATTATTTATACGTATTAAGTCCACTATAAATAATTACATAGGCCCTAATTTTTAATTGATGCCGTTGAATGCAACATATTCATACATGTGCAGAATCATGATTTATATTTCATTTCTAAACATATTTTTCCTTGTGTCCGTCCTTTTTAAAGGAGAATAAAATAAAAAATTCATATAAATTTATAGCCTACTCAAAAGCCCTTTACATTTTACTAACCGTTTTATAAGCAACATATTTTATATCCTTCTGCCCCGTGTAAATATCATATAAGATCTCATATGAGAATTTCAGAGAGCGCATATCTCGTATGAGATCTTATATGCGATGTGATATTCAATTTTATATATTGTGGGATCTCATATGAGAACTCATATGATATTCCCACGCGGGTGTGTACTTTCTATTTAAAAGCAGAGTGATAGATTCATAGATCAGTAGTTAATATGTAGAAGCAACCCGTTTATACATTATATCTGATCTTTAAACATATCAATATTTATATGAAAATGACCATGCCTTACACCTTGAACTGCAAACCGTCGGGCCCGCCAAGTATGTATGGGAGATCGGAGGATCACCCCTGCTAGAGCAGCTCTAGACTTCTCTTGTCCTTCCAAGATGCGTAATATTATAGAAAGTTCAAAATTGAGTAGAATAATGAAAAATAGTGGTGTGTTGGTAACTATGTAATTTTTTTATATAGGTTTTGACTTTTCGTAAATACCTGAAAAAATTCTTATGAATTTTAGAAATAAAAAGAAGGCATTAGAGTTATATAATTAGTGTGTGAGCTATTGGGCCTCTTGGGCGTTATATAGTACTTTATGCCCGCTGGCTGAATAATTTTGAAGTTATAGCGTGGGCATAAAATGTAATTTTACACGTGAGGTACGAAAAGTTCTTATGGCCGGTACTTGACTACAATTAATTGATTACAGTACTTTCTTGTATTTAATTTGTATAGAAGAATGAAGAAATTTGAATACATTTCTGAGATATAACTATACAACTACTAAAATTAGCTGAATTTAAGATAAGTCGCGTAATTACGTGTAAAATAGAAATTAAGCGAATTACTTATGATTACGTAATGTTTAGCCATTTAAGCGCTGTAGAAAATGGCCTTCAGGAAGATTTATATGAAATTAGTCAAGAATCTTGTAAATTTATCCACGGGACAGGAATATTTAAATACGATAATACACACGCTATAGCAAATCTTAAAGTAAATGAAACAAAAACAACAGGAATCGATTTAGCAGGACAAGTAACGGCAAGATCCTGTTCAGGAGGCACATTTGCCCACGATTTTGGAAGTTGGGACAAAGTTCTTGTTCAGGCATTAATAAAAGTTACACTAACGGAAGAATATGTAAAAATAAATTTAAATAATAATAAAATACATTTAAACTCGGGATATAGCAGATGAGGATCGGTGGATCCACCGCATCATTTCATGTGTCGTGGAGTGAACCGGGAGGAGACACGGTCTCGGCAACATTGAAGCGTGGAGTTCCGACATGTCCTAAAATTGACGGGGAGGTGGAGCATGCTTTGTTCGTCCACAGGTTTCGGAAAGACAGAGAACACTTCAAGGCCTTATGAGAAGGCTCCTCGTTTTCCGAAGGTATTGAGAGGTGCTTACTCTCCTCACAGAGAGGATGTGATGCGATGATTGGTCTCGCTATCGGAGTGGTGGACAGACTGAATCGCATTAGGAGAGAAGAAGAAAGAAGAGAAGAAGAGATAAGAGAAAATCGTATGAACGAGCGCCAAGAGCTGTAGAGGTCCGTAAAGGCGAAGGCTGCGCCTCGTGAAGTGCTCAATGGAGGTTTTCGCGGGGGGAGGGGGGGGGGGCAGTACTCATCCGAGGAGAGGACGAGCTCAGAAGATCAGCAGAAGGGGTTTTGTGGGTATTGCTAGCAATGACCAAGCCCCATATAACATCTTTATACACCTAAAAGCATTTTCTCCTAACCTATTTCTGACATATTTTCTCAAAACTTTTTTTTTTGCTTTGAGAAAGAGAAAGCTTTGTAACGGTCAAATTTTAAGAGTCCAAGATTACAATGAACTTCAATGATTCGGACCTCCCTGAGTCAAAATGTGCAATTTTTGAAAATGTATGTATATATGTATGTATGTATGTGGGTGTGGAATGAGGGAAAGGGACATTGGAGGAAGCGGTTGAAATGATTCACTCACAGCAGATTTCAATTTAACTTGAGGATTACTACTTATATATTCAGAGCTTGATTAAAAGTAAACCCGACACTCAGTTATGAAATTGTATGATGTTCGTGTAAGCTAGAGGAGTTTACTGGCGCGTGGTTGCAAATAACAATGACGCGATAAAGAGCGCGGAGATGTTGCCCGTCGGAAGAGTCGCCGGAAAAGAGAGCGAAGACCACGCCTGCAGATGGCATTGTGAGCTCCTGCCGATCACAAGAAGGGGGTGACCTACCATCGCTCCTAACCCACACAGCTACAGGATGGTTTGCAGCTGAGAGCGTCCGAGGACGTACAGTTTGTCGAAGGAAATTCAAATTTATATTTTTGTACTGTGAATTGTTTATAATATAATAAATAAATTAATTTTTTTTATTTTGTAATCCCATTAATAGCTGCAAAATAAACAAAGTTGTATTAAACTGTGATGGGCCCGACAATAATGTACGCGAATAGTGTAAGCGGCGCATAATTATTCGAATACCGCGCGACTTAGTGCTATCTTGACAAGACGCGCGCCACGCGACACGAGAGCGAAGCCTCGCGAGAAGAAGGAGGAAGACGCCATGCCACTGTGAAAGTGATGCCGCGGCCATCTTGTCCATCGCCGTGTCTCGCGAGACTCGAGATAATACAGCTCCGTGAGTGCCGAGTTTGCGTGCATGTGTATGTGTGTGTGTGTGTGTGTGTGTTTGTGTGTGTGTGTGTGTGTGTGTGTGTGTGTGTGTGTGTGTGTGTGTGTGTGTGTGTGTGTGTGTGTGTGTGTGTGTGTTTCTGTGTGTGTGTGTGTGTGTGTGTGTGTGTGTGTGTGTGTGTGTGTGTGCGTGTGTGTGTGTGTGTGTGTGTGTGTAGGTATGCCGCGTCTCTACCGCTGCACTGAGACAGCCGCCGCGCCGCCGCCGATTAGCTGGAAATCGAAAAAATAATAGTAATAGTAGTAATAGTCATTTTATTGCAAATATATCGTCAATTTACAAATGGTGTGTAATACTCGTGTACAGAATACAACAAAAAACAACCAATATAAAAAACAATTTAAATCTAAATATAATAATACTTTTTTAAAAATACAATCTAACACAGCCAATTTACGCTTCTCAGTCTATTTCTCTTTAGTAAAGATAACTTAAGATATCAGTCATTATTCTTAAAAACTAATAATACCACAACGTAAGTCAAAAACCAGAAATTAGTGATATCACAGACAGAAGCTTAATTGACTGGAAATACACGAAAAAATGACTGGTTTTCAATACATTAAAAATGCTACTGACATAGTCAGGGAGTCAAAAGTAAACTTAAGACTAATAATTGTAATTCAGACTCACCACTTATGCTCATAAATACATTCATTCAAATAAATAAAGAAATAAATATAGTGTAAATGGGACGACACATAATAATTTAATACAGAAATCGTCCATTTCGTAAGTGGCTAGTCTAGCGTAAGAAAGTGCAGTCCCAGAACAGTTTTAAACCTGCTGAGCGATGGAAGATTTCTAACCTCAACAGGCAGAGAGTTCCAAAGGTGCGCACCTCGTGTACTGAAAGAATTTATTCCAGTTTCAGTGAGCATCATGGGTACTGTTAATTCTTTAATTTTGTCCCTAGTGGCAGAGCTGGGTGCATACCTAGAGAAGAGCCTCTCAAGAAAGTCCGAGTTGTGCATACGCATGATTTTATACATTAATATAATGTCTCCTCGATTCAATGCGTAGCCAGCCCAGAGCTGCTCTATGGGGCGAAATATGATCACCCCGACCCAAACCTAACACAGATCTCACACATGAATTTTGCAGTCTTTGCACTCTTGAGATGCATAAAAAAAAAACATCGAGCAATAGTCCAGATGAGGGAACATGGTCAATATGCACTTGCAATGAAAGCTTTGCATCAAGCACAACACCAAGACTTGTAACGGTGTCAGAGAATGGTATGCAAGCACCATCCCCCAGGTCGATAGTCCTCGATGCAACACTTGAATAAAAATCATTAATAAAACGATTTCCGCCAAAGAGAATCGCCTTTGTTTTTAGCTTGTTGAGTTTGAGAGAGGCGCCCACAGCCCACCCCGATACCGCCCTTGCTGCCTGCTGCATTGTTTGGATGCCCACATCTAGACTGTCTTTGGGCACTTGTACATATACCTGTAATTCATCAGCAGACAGTATGTGATTGATACATCTCGAGTCAAGTACGTCACGTATGTCGTTGATGTATAGACAAATCAACAAGGGTCACAGAATTGATCCGTGTGGTACTCCATGATTCGTGTTTAACCACGAAGATGAACCTTGGCACTGTATGCAAACACATTGCTGCCTACCAAAAATGTAGGAGCCTATCCACTGAAGAGTAATTCTGAAAAAACCCATCAATCTCAGCCTTTCGAGAAGACGAGAGGGAGAAATTGTGTCGAATGCCTTACTGAAGTCAAGCAGTAGCAGTAACGTGACGTATTTCTTGTCGATGCCGCGACGTATATCCTATGTCAACTTAACCTTTAGAGGACGGGGATTTGGGTTTACTGTTTTCTCTCACTTTTCTATAGAAATCGAGTTTTTGTGATGTCTCACATCTCAAAACTAACACATGTAAAGGGTCGATCATGGGCATGGCCCGTATAGGGGCCATCCCGTCCTCTAAAGGTTTAGGAGCGCTGTCTCAGTTGAGTGATGTTTTTTAAAACCCGTCTGAAGAGGATCGAGGATTTTCTCTTTTTTCAAAAACTCTTGCATTTGGTCTAGTGCTATCTTTTCCAGGACCTTTGAAAGAAAGCATAAGATCGAAATTGGCCTCAAATCAGATGGACTCTTTGGCACAGTACATTTTTTCATAGGTCTCACGCGAGTTTTCTTCCAGAGATCCGGAAAAACACCTCGTGCAAAGGAAGAATTGAACAACCCCGCAAGATGTTCCCCAATTACAGGGAGGACTTTAGCAACAACACTTTGAGGAATGCTCTCCTCTCCACGAGCCTGAGACGAGAAATAGGAGACTGTAAGGACGACATCTGCCAAGCCAACCACTTTGAACTTGAAACCTTCCAAACTTGCAGTATTCAAGACATCCCTACACCTCCCATCCCTATCCCGCGGCGAGACTGACATTCCAGAAAAGTAACGATTCATTTCATCCGGCGCAAGGCCATTCAAATCCTCATCCGGTTTGGATAGTAGCCCCAGGTCTTTCAGCTCCTTCCAAACATTACCGTTTGCAAGAGCCTCTGTCAGTCTATTATGGTAGTATGATGTGTCCTAGCTTTTGTAGCAAGGTCATCAGCAGTTTGTCGAAGTGATAAAAACTGTTCTAAGAAAAATTTGTCTCTTGTCCTCTTTTAACGTCTGTAAGCAGCGTCACGTTTTTGTTGCAGTCGGTTTAGCTCTGTTCCAGCCTACGGCATTTTGTTCTTTTTAGGTTTAAAAGTTTTTAGTGGAGCAAGTTTTTCTATCGCTCTCATTAGGTTGGTACAGAGACAGTTTAGTGCCACGTCGGTATCAATATTTGTACTGTCAGTAAATGACGACCAATCACAAGCACACAAAAGGTCAGACGGATTAATATCTTTATACCTTCTATACTCAGAGGGTCGTATGTTGTCTAGTGGCTTTTTTACCCATGTGAGAGATACGTCAATTATGTTATGAGTGCTGTGAAAATTCGCCGGGATGTTACGTGCGTCCAGTAAGTACTGTATCGTTTTCATCGATAAGAATAGGATCAATCCATGTATGAGTTGTGTGTGTGGTGATTCGCGGCACCATGCTGTACGACCTGTAATGATAACTCAGCCGACAAGTTGCGGACAAATTGTGCTTCATGGCCATCTTTCAGGAGATCGGCATTCAGGTCTCCGAGGATAAGTTTTCATGAGAAACAAGTACAGTACTCTCTTAATTTGTCAATAAGATCGGAGTCTTTGGTAAAGGATATACCTGGAGGTTTGTAAGTGACGACACCAGCAACGACTCAGTGTCACCCTTTTTGACGAAACAGAAGATATATTCAGGTATCCCTGGTTTACCGCTCACTTGCGCATTAGACGATGTTAAAAACTTACATATATAGGTTTTCCGTACATAAAGGGCAACACCTCCCCCGTCCAGGTTTCTATCCTACCTAAATACTTTAAAACCTTGGACCTGGATGATGTCAACCAAGGTACAGTGGTCCAGCATAGTTTCCACCACACCATATAAGTCGTAGGTCGGGTTATCACGTAGAAATATGCGAACTTGATCAATGTGCTCGTTAAAGGAAATCGCATTAATAAAGAATGCTCTCAGTACTCCCCGATCTCTATTACGACTTTCAGTGGAGAGTTTATCTAGTCACGCGGAAGAGGTTACGTTTTGAGTTGGTAGTAGTGGTATATTTGTAATTTTTTAGTTTTTAATTTTTCTATTTTTTGCTTTTGTCTTGTTCTGAATTTTATTTTGTTTAAGATTTTTCTCATCATGTTCTTCATTAGTGTTGCTAGAAATAGTAATCTTATTGCTATTATTATTATTTTCGTTATTGTCATTTTGTAATTCAGTTTCAACATTATCATTTGTATGAATTTTATTTATATTGATTTTTTGCGATTGTGACAATAGGCTATCCAACTCTTTTTTGTAGAAAAAACGTATGCTTTCTCCCGATCTCCCTTCTTGGTGAGAAATTTTCCACCTCTATGCCAAACATATTTAAGACCAATCGTTTTTGTATAGGTTTTTAATTTTTTAAATTCATTATATTTTCTTTTTTCAAGTAATAGTTTAGAAAAACGCTTGTTTGGCTTAGTTTAGTGGTTGAAATGTCACCGAGAAGTGAGGGAGATACGTCCACTAGCGAGAAACTTGTGAACTTTCTTTTTTCTTTAAAAATTTTCGTGAGTAACTCTTCACTGGACAGTCTAACTAGCAAAGAAAATGCACTCCTTGGACCGTCAATGATTTCACTTTTGTTAGCATTTTCGGATATTGCAGGTAAATTGTTGTGCTGTGTGAGATCCTGGCATACCACTACTAGGTGACAGCTGCTTAACCGTTTTAATATCTGATTTTGAGAGAGATGGGAGTACAGTGTTGAGTACAGCAAAACTAAAGTCTGTCGCATATGCGCTTGGGAGCTCGTCATTGGCTGAGGCACTGGCTGAAGTGAAATCATTCACGGCGTATGTACGATCCCGGAGATCACTTAGATTAATACTAAGATTATTTATCTGCTCTTTCATGAGCTGGTTTTCATCCAAGAGACGCTGACGATCGATACGCAGTTCCTCCAGCTGGGAAGTCTGCTTCGACACTAGCTTCTGCAGAGCCGAAATACGTGTCATCAGACCCTTATTCATCTCCTCAGCTACTGGTTCTAGAGATGACGAGTCAATGGTGGCCACATGGTTTCGGCTCATATGCGTCTTAATCTTATTAAACTGTTTTTTGAGCATATTAAAATGTTGGAAAAAAAGATCTAATGTGCTCTCCGGGATAATTATATTATTATAAGTAAATGACGCGGGTGAGGGTGTCGCATCACCGTTCCTTGCAGTGTTAGGTAATCCTCCGACGATGCTGGTATTGCTGCTTTCGAAGCTGGTACTGTTGTCGTTTGAGAATAGCGAAGGAGTCATCGGCGCAGTTTGAAACTCCCGCCGGAGAAGTTCCTTCTACGCTATGCGCCTTGCGCGCCGTCGAAAGTGTCTTTCCGAGCGGCGAGTTTAAGAGGGGCGAGTTGTCCGTGTCCGCGGTGAGAGCCTTGGGTGGGAGCGCGGCAAGCGGTGAGGAATAAGCGCTCGCACGTGCCTGCTTCACGGTGCTGGCGGGGGCACGTACATCCCTTCCTTGCATTGTCGAAAGGGCCTGGCATGAGGTGGGCGCTCAACCGCGTGGTAGAGGCAGCATGTTTACTGCCATTAAGTTGTGAGGATGGCTTTAATTTTTGCGGCTGCTCGCCAGCACGGCACCGATCACATGGCGCATCTTTTTTTCTCCCCGCGCATCTCGTGTGACACGGGAGTTTGCACACTGGGTAAGCGTTACGTGCGCGCAGCAGTGGATCACCACACACGACGCACTTGGTACTCATGTCCAGGTATCACGCGATAGTATGTGTGTATGAGTGTGACGAACCTCGTTCCTTATTGACTCTCACCTAACTGCCGCCTTCGCGCTCTTTATGGGGCCGGATGGTGCTGACGAAAAGAAGCGAGGAAAATTGCAAGTCGATATGCACAGCCATGCCTTCAATTGCTGCGACAACTTACAATTTGATGCGTGCAAGCAGCTGAAACAAAAGTGCCCGAAGGCCAGTTGGGGACAGTTAAAGCTCTTAAAAGTGAGAGCAGTAGGAAGATGGTAACGAGATACTCACGTGCCAGAGGGCGCCCCAGAGAATTGGAATATATCGAAGCGTGGAGTTCCGATATGTCCTGATGTTGACGGAGACGTGGAGCATGCTTTGTTCGTGTATCCCAGGTTTCGGAAAGACAGAGAACGCTTAGGGCCTTATGGAAAGGCCCCTCGTCTTCCGACGGTATTGAGAGGTGCTTACTCTCCTCACATAGAGGATGGGATGCGATGATTGGTATCGCTATCGGAGTGGTGGGCAGACTGAATCGCATTACGAGAGAAGAAGAAGAGAAGAAGAGATAAGAGAAAACCGTATGACCGAGCGCCAGGCGGTGTAGAGGTCCGTAAAGGCGAAGGCTACCACTCGTGAAGTGCTTAATGGAGGTTTTCGCAGGGGGGGGGGGGGCAGTACTCAACCGAGGGGAGCACGAGCTCACAAGATCAGCAGGAGGGTTTTTGTGGGTATTGCTAGCAATGACCAAGTCCCATATAACATCTTTGTACACCTAAAGGCATTTTTTCCTAACCTTCTATTTCTGACATGAGGCGTTTCACCTCAACTGACGCAGCGCCCCGCGCGAGTGCCAAATCGTGCTATATCTAACTCATGTTTATGATACTAAAATGTAACTAAAAGAATTGTTTTATGAGCGTTTCCGACGTATTTTTTCCTCAGCTTTTAAATCGTGTAGGCAGTTTTTCCGAAATTTTCCACTTTCACCTTCAAAAAGTACAAAACGTCTTATATCTCAAAAAGCGTATTTTTAATATTTTTTTTGATCATTTAGATCGAAACCTAGGCATTTTTTACATAGGAAATGATTTTTTTCATAATTTGCTCAAGATGTTTTCTTCGAGAAATAAAACGTGAAATAGTAGCGCAACGGCTCTCCTGCGCGCGAGACGTCGCGCGGACCACCGCGTAAACTAGGCCTGCCTCACTATCTAATAGCCTTTCATAATCTTTAGCCGTTCTTTCGAATTCTTTGTAATGTAAGAATAATATTTTATTGGCTTCTTTATAAATTAAAAAAAAAAAAAAAAAAAAGTTTCATAGATAACAGCAATATAGTAACTATACTAACGCTTTTTTCTCAGTCCAGATAATTTTCCTTTGTTTTTTCTAACAGTTTTTCTTGGGAAGAATTGATATTCAGAACTTAAAGAGGTTTTTTTGAGCTTCAATATACTTTCATCAATTGGAATAATAGTATGGTATTGTAATGTGCCTGGTATTAATTTAGCCTTATCCACTCTTGGTTTTAGTTTCAAGACAGTATCTTCATATGATTCTTTACTGCTATAAAAAACTTTGGTTTCTTTGCAATAATCTTTAGCCCAGTTATAATGCTTTTCTGGCGTTAAAATATGATTATTAGAAGAAACTTGTAGACTCGTTCGTTTTGCGCCTCGTTTTAGGTTGGCACCTATACGATCGCATGCACCTTTGCCATGCGCCGTGGCATAAAAATACCACTCAGTTGGAACACTAAAATCTTTCTCATGAAAAAGAAGATTTAGAAAATTAGATTTATTTTTAAAATGCTGACCTGCTCCATCAGTCAAATAATAGAATTTTTTTAATGTAAATTTAGTTTTGAGGTAAGATATTATAACTTTTTGATATTCATAAACGGCAGCAATATTATGGTCAGAAATTACAGCAATGCTTACATGATTAAGCTCTTCATTTTCTTTATAATACACAACAACTGTAAAAACAGTTGCTTGGTTATTGTTCCAGTGGAACGATTGTGTAGAATTTTGTATAACAAACGCATAATTTTCGGCAAAATCACAACACACAAGAAATTCTCCTTGTTGAAGGTTGTTTTTTAAGTCACTTACAAAAAGTGATTGATTCTTAGCAAAAAAAAATCGTGGTAGTTTTTAAGAGGCAATCTAGTATCTTTTGCTAAATTTTCTAGATCCATAGCACTTAGCATGAGCTTTTGCTTTTTCTAGTACTAAGGGATATTCGCTTCTTAAAAATGTTGGAAAGTCGATCAAATCTTTTATTTTATATGAATGGTGATCATTTTTATTTAAAGGATTAATGCATTTTAATTTCCAAGTTGAATCCATTTTAGTTGCTACAATAAATGAAAGAAATAACGAAACAAAGAGTTACCGATGATTTAATCATCAAATACACGAAAGACACTATGAAATCCAAGTTTGTATTGACAGAAATTCGAAAAAATTTCGAAGAGGAATAAAATGAAAAGTCATTGCAATTATATACTTTCGCCGTGACGATTCACATACGGATAGAAAATTCCGATATGCAAGTCACCTGTCGAAAGAAAATGAATCATGCGGTGCCGCGCGACGTCTCGCGCGCAGGAGAGCCGTTGCACTACTATTTCGCGTTCTATTTCTCGAAGAAAAAATCCTGAGCAAATTATGAAAAAAATCATTTCCTATGTAAAAAATGAAATACACTTTTTGAGATTTAAGACGTTTTGTACTTTTTGAAGGTGAAAATGGAAAATTTCGCAAAAACTGCCTACACTATTGGAAAGCTGAGGAAAAAATACGTCGGAGACGCTTACGAAACAATTCTTTTTTTGGTTATATTTTAGTATCATAAACATGAGTTAAAAATAGCACGATTTGGCGCTCGCGCGCGGCCCTGGGCCAGTTGACGTGAAACGCCTCGCTTATTTTCTCAAAACTTTTTTTTTTTGTTTTGTCAAAGAGAAAGCTTTGTAACGGTCAAATTTTAAGAGTCCAAGATTACAATGAACTTCAATGATTCGGACCTCCCTGAGTCAAAAGTGCAATTTTTGAAAATGTATGTATATATATATATGTGTGTGGGTGTGGAATGAGGGAAAGGGACATTGGAGGAAGCGGTTAAAATGATTCACTCACAGCAGATTTCAATTTAACTTGAGGATTACTACTTATATATTCAGAGCTTGATTAAAAGTAAACCCGACACTCAGTTATGAAATTGTATGATGTTCGTGTAAGCTAGAGGAGTTTACTGGCGCGTGGTTGCAAATAACAATGACGCGATAAAGAGCGCGGAGATGTTGCCCGTCGGAAGAGTCGCCGGAAAAGACAACGAAGACCACGCCTGCAGGTGGCTTTGTGAGCTCCTGCCGATCACAAGGAGGGGATGGCCTACCCTCGCTCCCCACCCACGCAGCTACAGGATGGTTTGCAGCTGAGAGTGAGGGTGGAGAAACAATGAGTCATGAGAACATCCAAGGACGTACAGTTAGTCGCGCGAAATTCAAATCGGTTCAAACACCAGGATATGTTTATAAATTCACAATTTATATTTTTGTACTGTAAATTGTTTATAATATAATAAATAAATTAAATTTTTTTATTTTGTAATACCATTAATAGCTGCAAAATAAACAAAGTTGTATTAAACTGTGACGGGCGCGACAATAATGTATGCGAACAGTGTAAGCAGCGCATAATTATTTGAATACCGCGCGTCTTAGTACTGACTTGATAAGACGCGCGACACGCGACACGTGACACGAGAGCAAAGCGTCGCGAGAAGGAGGAAGACGCAATGCCACTGTGAAAGCAATACCGCGGCCATCTTGTTCACGCGCCGTGTCACGCGAGACCCGAGATAGTACAGCTCCGTGAGTGCCGAGTTTGCGCGCGCGCGCGCGCGCGTGTGTGTGTGTGTGTGTGTGTGTGTGTGTGTGTGTGTGTGTGTGTGTGTGTGTGTGTGTGTGTGTGTGTGTGTGTGTGTGTGTGTGTGTGTGTGTGTGTGTGTGTGTGTGTGTGTGTGTGTGTGTGTGTGTGGGTGTGTGTGTGTGTGTGTGTGTGTGTGTGTGTGTGTGTGTGTGTGTGTGTGTGTAGGTATGCCGCGCCTCTACCGCTGCACCGTAGCAGCCACTGCGCCGCCGCCGATTAGCTGGAAATCGAAAAAGTAATAATAATAGTAGTAATAGTCATTTTATTGCAAATATATGGTCAATTTACAAATTTTACAAATGGTGTGTAATACTCGTATATAGAATACAACGAAAAAACAGCCAATATAAATATAATAATCGTTTTTTAAAAATACAGTCTAACACAGACAATTTACGCTTCTCAGTCTATTTCTCTTTAGTAAAGAAAACTTAAGATATCACAGTCATTATTCTTAAAAACTAATAATACTACAACGTAAGTCAAAAACCAGAAATTAGTGATGTCACAGACAGAAGCTTAATTGACTGGAAATACGCGAAAAAAATGACTAGTGTTCAATACATTAAAAATACTACTGACATAATCAGGGAGTGAAAAGTAAACTTAAAACTAATAATTGTACATTCAGACTCACCACTTATGCTCATAAATACATTCATTCAAATAAGTTGCGCCGCGCTGCCGCTGATTATCTGGAGATCGAGAAAGAGAGAGAAAGAGCGAGCGACGAGTGGAGGGGAGCGAGAGATGGAGAGACCGTCGAGCGCACCGTTCCCGCCTAGCAGCGAGTGTGTGAGAGAGAGAGAGGAAGAGAGGGGGAGACAGCGTCGCACAATGGCTGGCCAGTCACAAGTGCGCCCTAATTGTATGCCGTGTAAGTAATTGTGCGAGCAGCCACACGCAACAGTTATTATCGCCGTCGCTTGCACAGCGGCAAGCGACCAAGCGAGTGGGTGCCTCTGAACCTCGCGTCAAGGTTATGCAGGCTGCGTCGCCAGCCAGCTTTCCGTCTAGTCTCGGACCGTGTGTGTTATGGTTTCTTGTTTATTTCAACAACGAACCTTTTGTTTTATCTTTTACTTGTCGAGTCACGCTTTACATTTTGCGCGCCTAACCTATGCATGCTTTTCCGAATACCGCCGTCTACCCTTTTCAGCAGCTGCAGTTAGTCGCAGGCATCGCTTCCTAGAGGACCATCGGTAACGAGAGTAAGTATAACAAAACTGCCTAGATTTAATCTTGCGGCGTTTTACGGGAGAAACCGGCTGCGCAGGTAAGGCTAGTTCATAGCTAGCAGCCGGGGGTTTACGGGCCGAAGGTGGCAGCAGCGGCAACGCGCAGCGCTGGCTCTCCTAGAAAGCGGCTTAGGCTATCTACAATAGAAGCCGGGTGCGAATTTTTGTGACCTGTACCGCTGCGCTTCGAACCGGCCAACAGGGGATTCTACAACGGCGAGCTCCCCGGGCGTACAATACGCCCGTATATTACCTCGCGCACCCCGAGAGGAATTCTTAGACGCTCGTAGTTGCACCCCGTTACAAAACTAAAAATGGTGGCTTAATTTTACAGGAAATACATGTCAAAATATGTTCAAAAAACTCACAAGCTCCACGTTTAAAATCCATGCGTTAAGAAAACATAAACATCAGAATAAAATTACGAAATTAATATTTATCTAAATACTTTCGAACTTCTTTATCAAGTGGATATTTTAAAATTTCTTTCAATCTCAACCAGGTTTTAGCATCGCAATCTGATAGTATAAATGTATATTTCATTTTATTAAACTCAATAGAGTAACCACTAAATTTCAGCAGCTTGCACTAGCATAGACCCAGATGCGTCACTAACATTTGTATCAGATTCACCATTCGATTTATGACCATCGAGACAGCAGTCATATTCAAGTGATTCAGAGCCAAATTCATAAATACTTACTGAACAAATGTGACAAAATTTTGATAATACTTCAAAATCAATCACTTAACCAGTCACCAAATCTATAACTAGTCCAATACCAAGAAGCGACTGGTGGCCTCTCTTTTCTCATGTCATGTGCCATCATACGATACTCCAATGTTCAATATTTTATCTGTATCGAGGGCAGAATTAATTTCGTTGTTTGCTTTGAATAAAGTTTCTCTTGCCTCTAATATAACTTGTTTTATTACTGCAGCTTCTTTACATAACTCATTAAAATATTGACGATAAGTTTTGGAAGACATATTATTCATATTTACAGCACTACAAAGTTTTGTCAGACACCCGTAACCTAAGCCCACTGATGTACTTCCTCCTACAATTTTTCTATTAATTGAAAAGGGTGGTCTTGACGATTGATCAAGAAGTGCGGGAGCACTCCGAAGGCAAGTATAGAAGAAGCCTGAGGGTCGACCGCGCTATATATACATTGGAATGGGTGCCCAAGATTTTCTGAAATATTCACTGCAATTTTCAATCGCTTTTATTTCACTAAAACTAATATAACTAGATGCTATGTTGTTATATTATGCTGCATAAAAAATTTCATGTAAAAAGATGCTCTCGTATTAGAGATACTAAATAGTAAAATTTTTTATGTCTGGTTTCCGAATCTAAAATTTCTCCATGTTTCATGATCAGATCGTTTTTCTTCCCACTTCCGGTTTCCTGTTTCAGAATATATATAAATATATATATATATATATATATATATATATATATATATATATATATATATATATATATATATATATATATACATATGTGGGTCGTTCCTGTACTTTTTTTAAAAAGTATGCGCGGGGGGTCGTCGATTTTGTCGACGATTTTTTTTATGAAAGTACATATAAAAGAACAGCTTCTGCAAAATTTCAGCCCCTTATCTCATTCCTAATTCCTGCTGGAATTTTTTTAAACCCTGATTTTGACCTGTTTTTAGCCAGTTTTCAAAAAATTCTAAAAGGCTGAAATGTTAACAAAATGAGGTCGGTGAGGTCTCATTTTTTTTATCTTTCTTCAAATTTTAAGAAAAAAAATACACTGATATGAAATGATGATTTAGGTTTTATTGGTGATCTGTGATATGGCCATTGCATTTCATCATTTTTAGATCATCTTTAAACCTCTATATCTCGTAACTGGTTCCACATTTTTGAGCTCACTAGGTCTCATTTTTTTTGTCTCAATGAGACCTTTAATTTCTTGTTTTGAGGACCTAAATTGATTGAATAGACTTCAAGATACAGCCTTTTGAAGTTAACGTTTTTATCAAAAATCGCGAAAATCAACCGTGTTCATGGTCACAGTGTCAACCGAATTTTAATTAAAAATCATTAACAAAAGTATTTTTCATTAGAATATGATGTTATCTAACTATACTCTTTTCCTATCATAGGAAAATGTCAAAAAATAATTTTTTGTCGAGCATTATAATATCTAATTTTTCGATACCTAAAATAATCAAAAATGGCTCTCTACTGACATGAATTCTACCATCTTATAATTATTTTTGACACGTATACGTAACATAGATACAAAGGTGGTTCCTAGACCTTTAAAATCCGTAGTCGCTGATTTTTCCAGGACCACTAGAGCCAAAGTTATAGCCGTTTTTATAAAAAAATATTTTTCAAGTGGTAAAATTAGAGCTTGTGAAATATAGGAAAAGTTTTATTTACAAGATCAACCATAAGTTTGGCATAATTGTCCTAAAAAAAAGTGCTGAGGCTGCATATTTTGAAGATCTTAGGCCATGTCTACACTATGCGAGAAGCACGTGCGATCAGCCCAAGCGATGCGAGCAAGCAATGCGTGTTGGACAAAATATTTAAAATACTTAAAATGATAAATAATATCATTTCACTACGATATTATTGACGATATTATTTATCGCTAAATATAGATCTATTAACTGATCTACTACGATTGTTCGGGATTGAAGTATCCAAAGTGCCCGCTAGATGGCAAGCGTCCGATGCGCTCCCACTATGAAAAACATCACCCAGCGGGCTTAAATAAAGTCCTGCGGCGCCTAGTCGCTACGTGCTTTATGCACATTCCTTTTACCTTACCACTTTCCGTTTTACCTATACAATGCCTTATTGCCTGTTTACTCGCACGTATAAGCGTTCATACCTTTTTCTGCAATCAACTTTCACTTTCGAGTAGAGTTGGTTGCATAGACTCTTGAAGTCTAATTTTCCCGTTTATTTCTTCTCGCTGACAAACCCTAATAATATAAACTCACGTTTACGTTCAATCGTATACAACGATATTATTTATCATTTTAAGTATTTCAAGTACTTTGTGCAAAACGTATGGCTTGTCGCATGCGCGCACCGGTTGCGCTTCTCGCATACCTAGTATAGACATGGTCTTAAATGCAGGTTTTCTATAGTTTTACGTGCGTTATACGTATAAGCTCAGGTTAAATGAAACATACATAGATAGTTTCATTTAACCTGTGTTGACGTAAGTTAATAGATGACAGACATCCATTTTTCTGTGCGAGACACCCGTGAACCCGTCATCCGTTACACGACACACGGCACGGAATGTCCTTAAACAATGAGTACAAGTTACAATAAAAAATAAAATGAATATTTCTAAGTAAGAACTGTGAAGGTAGTTGAGCAGAACTATTACCAAGTATATCAGTATTGGTTCGGTTGAGTTTTATAAATTGTACAATTGTGTTTTGTAAGTGTTATCTTCTCAGGAATTGAAAGAAAATGATGTGCTATATTGGTGAATTGCATGAGGATGATGTCATTTAGAGCATTACACAAGAAATAAATCTCTTAATCTAATTAGTAATCTTAGTAATGAATTAAAGCTGTATTTATCATTTAGGATTAAAAATTTTGATATTAATGTAGAAAATAAATTTATTTGCTACCATCATCTTCATAAATATGATACTCGATATACAACTAGACAAAGGAAGTGTTGCAATTGTTTTAATAATCATTCAAAATTCATTGAGAATAATTTAGTAATGATTAGTGCTGATAAATGTGATAAATTTCGTAACGTTTGTAATATAAATTTAGATCCAGGTAATAAGTACTGTAAAAACTGTGAGTTCAAAATTACATCAATAATAACAAAAAATGCAGAAAAAGATGAAAATACTGGGAATGATGGTTTAAACGTAAATAATAATGAGCAGCTTTCTTCAAGTAGTCAAGTTTCTTCAAGTAGCCAAGTGTGTACATCAGAAAGTTCAGAAGATATATTATTGAGCCAAGGATTTCAACGTTTAAATAAAATGCTCGATGGATTTGATGAACCTCCTCTTAAACGTGAGAAACTTAGTGATTATCGCTTGGAAAATAAAACATACAGTGTTTTAGAATCAATGAATACGAAATTTTGTACAACAGTTAATAAAACATTGAATCTTAATTTGCCAACTCAATGCAATCTTAAACAGCTACAAGAGGATAGTATGTCATTTCACGGAATGATTGGAAACATAATTAAGTGTTATAATGAAGAAACTAATTTTGGTAAAAAAATATCGTTATTGACATTACTTCCAAATCATTGGAAATTTGAACAAGCAAAACATTATTTCCAATGTTCACGTTATATGTTTAATAAAGCAATAGAACTTAAAATTACTGTAGGTAAGTTAAAAAATGGGTTGTAATAAATTCTTAATATCTTGATTATAGACATAGTGTAAACATATAGAATCGATAATCCTTTATGCATTAGGTTACATATATTATATTACACTTGAGAATTATTAATAGAAAATTTTAGTTTCATTTATTAAAATCTATGTAATTTTTGTTCAAGCAACTATAATGATAAAGGGTAGCTCAATAAAATATTTTTGATTTAAAATCCTCATAATTATTTATTTATATTACTCATGTATTATTACTTAAGGGGTTATATCTGGTTGGAGCTCAAAAAAAAGGCCTTTTTTCATATTTTTTTTTTGAGCTCGTTTTTAAATTAGCATAAATAAATAATATATGAATCGGTTAAGCAACTCTTTGGGAATATAAAAAAATTTTTTTATTGGTGAAAATTTACAAAATGGCGGCTATTTGTCAATAAATGTAAAGCAGTATTTGAAAAAGTATCTCTGCGGCACGCAGTAGAAGTCCTCTGGATCACCATCTGGAACAATAAAAAAAAATTTTTTCATATATACATGCGTTTTGCGGTTGAAGTACACACGATTATATTTTTAGGAATTTTTTTCGCAAAATGGCGGTTGTTCAAACAAAAAGTTGCGTTTTCGATGAAGAAAATCGACTTAAATTGTTTATAACTTTTTTAATTGTTTATCGATCGTTGAAATCGTGTGTACTTAAACAGATAATCTAATGAAGAAGCTACAGTTAAAATTTCAAATCAATCGGATGAAAACTCATTGAGTTTTACTGCGTGCCGATTTTGAAAACTTGGTTTTGAGATAAACGCACTTGAAATTTGAAAACTTTATAATTTTGTGAAATCGTAATGAGGGCCGTAATAATTTTTTTACCTTTACTCTGCTATCCCAGCACCATATAATTGTCCTTCTAAGGTCGTATTTTCGTCCTCCAGCTTTTTTGAAGTATATTCTCGGCGGTCGATAAATTATAAGCATATATATGACCGCGAGATTCAAAAATGCACCGTCAACGAAATAGACGAAATTTCTTCATTTTTCACCTCAGAATTGCTTTGGAAAAATTGATTTTTAAAATTTGTCTGAGTTTCTTTCATGTTTGGACATTATTGATCATAAATCTAGGGATGTTTTACCATACTTTAAGCCAATAAAAAAAAAATGGAAAAAAAAAAAATTCCAACCAGATATAACCCCTTAAGTATTATTATTTATGTATTACTTACGTATTGCTTACGTATTGCTTAAGTATTGTTTACGGATTAAGTAAAATAATACATAAATTGTAATTTAAACATTTAAATGAAATCCGATTTAATTAGAAAGAATCTGTATTTGAGAAATCTCAATGTTCTCTCTGTTTACAAGCTGTAATCTCATATTTTTTTTTAATTTATTAACATTGAGGAACGGGAGAAAAAAATTATTTCCAAAAAATGCGATTTTTAGGCCTTACTGGTATAAGGAGGGGAGATAGGTCCCCGGAAAAATCGTAGAAAATTCTTTTTTTAGTATACTTCTGTGAAATCACTGTCATTTTTCGCTTTCATTAATAGTGGCATTTTGCCTATCTTAACATGGGGTACCCTTCGTTATTCATTATTAGATAAAAAATAATAAAGTAATTATTGGATTTTAAAAGAACTATTAAAATTAATATAAAAAAAAAATAAAAAAAATAAATTTATTCTAAACTATTTCTTTTCTTCCAATATAACAAGTCATAGTAATTAAAATAGAATAAACATTGAGCTAAATTTTATCGTCTTGATAATCGTTAAATTAAAAAAAATAATATTGTTATTATGATTTTATTTTGTGATTAAGTATACACTATTTGAAATTAATTTCAAAATATATTTTTCCAGGTGTCTTAGGAACTATTAAGCGTAAAGTGTAGAGCATTCATTCTAATGAAGTTAGAGAATCTGTAACTCAGTATTATAGAGATGAAAACAATAGTAGAATATGTAGCGGCATTAAAGATTGCATCAGTGTTAAAAATCCTATTACTATATCACAGAGGAGTTACAAAAAAGACTGTTGATGTATGATTTGAAGGATCTATACAACAATTGGGTGGAAGAAGAATATGAACAGCATTTTAAAGATCAGCGCAAACCAGGTTTCAGTATATTTGCTTCTTTAAGGCCAAAAGAATGTATTAGTGCTGGAGCACCAGGTACACATACAATTTGTGTATGTTCTATACACCAAAATGTCAAATTAAAATTGTCTGCCATCAACAAAAATTTAGCCTACCGAGTAATTTTAAATGATTGTGTTTGTTCAACAGATTGGAGCGATTGTATGCTACATCTTTGTGAAAACTGTCCTGGTAAAGCAGAAATTCTGAAAATATTGGAATCAAGCTCATGCGAAGATGTTTCAGAGATTGAATATCATAATTGGGTAAATAATGCTGAATCACAATCTAATAATAGAGTCAGTCTTATTATGGTAAAAGAACCTACAAGAAATTTTATTATAAATTTAGCCAATGACTTATGGGAGTTAACAAAGCATCATCATGTGACTGAAATGCAAAAATGTTATTTAAAACATTGCAAAACAATTATTACTCCAGATACATGTATTATACTTCAAGATTTTGCTGAAAATTTCTTATTTGTTTGTCAAGACTCGATCCAAGCATTTTATTTTAATAATACACAAGCAACTGTACACCCGTTTGTAGTGTATTATAAAGAAGGCAATAACGACAAATTACAAACCTTATCTGTATGTGTTATTAGTGATTGTTTAAAACATGATGCTTGTGCAGTTAACACTTTTCAAGGGCAACTCATCGCACTTCTAAAACGAGATTTTCCGTTTATTGAGAATGTACATTATATGTCAGATGGAGCACCTACCCAATACAAAAACAAGTAAGAGTACTTTTATTGTAGTATATTAATACGTATTATATGAACAAAATAGACACCTTTAGATTTTTGTTCATTAAATGACCTGAAAAAATTTAATTTTAATTATTAAGAATATGTCAAAGTAATATTCTGAAAGTATATTTAATTTGTGTGAAAAACTATTTTGAGACCCAGAACATCAAAATGCATAAAGATCCTGGATCTGCAGGTTACACCCGAGTTAAAATTTTACATTATGTAGAAAACAGCTTTAAAGATAAAATTACTAAAACAGTTCTTTATTTTTTCTGTATATCAAATTTAAAAAAAGCAACAACTTCTACGATGCAAGTTCAAATAATTTGTATTATTATGTACACAATATTAAACAGATTTATTTTATTTTTTATAATTTTTACCTTCAAGATAGTATTTATTTACTGTAGGAACAATTTCATTAATATCTGCCATCATGAGGAGGATTTTGGCTTAAAAGTTAAGTCGCACAACTTTTTTTCTACTAGCATGGGAAAAGTCCGTGTGATGGATGTGGAGCAGTGGTTAAACGAACAGTACGCAGGGCATCCTTACAAAGAACATCAGAAAACCCAATTTTAAATCCAAAAGACATGTATGATTACGTTAGTGAAAATATTGATGGAATTAGGTAAAAATAATATAATTTAGATTTTTTGACTATATTATTTGATTATGTATTTGAATAATAAATCATTATGTGTTATAAAAATATAGAATATTTGGTTTTTAGATCTATTTGGGTGAGTCAAGAAACAATTGAGAAAAGGTGTAAAGTACTAGAATGCCGTTTTAAATTGACCCGAACTATACAGAATACAAGAAAATATCACTGCTTTATACCCATTGATGATTCAACATTAAAAGCAAAACTTACTTCGTTTGATAATGATTATAAAATAGTTAAAATAAAATGAATATTACAAAAAAAAATTTACTTAAATTCTTATTTTCAACTTTAATTATCTATAAAGTCTGCATAAGTAATTTAATCACCCTAAAGCCATTACTATCGCTTGCTCGCGTCTCATGCGCGCATGGCTTGCTGGTCGCATCGCTTGGGCTGATCGCACGTGCTTCTTGCATAGTGTAGGACAATTTTGTACGACAATTATGCCAAACTTATGGTTGAGCTTGTAAATAAAACTTTTCCTATATTTCACAAGCTCTAATTTTACCACTTGAAAAATATTTTTTTATAAAAACGGCTATAACTTTAGCTCTAGTGGTTCTAGAAAAATCAGCGACTACGGATTTTAAAGGTCTAGGAACCACCTTTGTATCTATGTTACATATACATGTCAAAAATAATTATAAGATGGTAGAATTCATGTCAGTAGAGAGCCATTTTTGATTATTTTAAGTATCGAAAAATTAGATATTATAATGCTAGACAAAAAATTATTTTTTGACTTTTTCCTATGATAGGAAAAGAGTATAGTTAGATAACATCATATTCTAATGAAAAGTACTTTTGTTAATGATTTTTAATTAAAATTCGGTTGACACTGTGACCATGAACACGGTTGATTTTCGCGATTTTTGATAAAAACGTCAACTTCAAACGGCTGTATCTTGAAGTCTATTCAATCAATTTAGGTCCTCAAAAAAAGAAATTAAAGGTCTCGTTGAGACAAAAAAATGAGACCTAGTGAGCTCAAAAATGTGGAACCAGTTACGAGATATAGAGGTTTAAAGATGATCTAAAAATGATGAAATGCAATGGCCATATCACAGATCGCCAATAAAACCTAAATCATCATTTCATATCAGTGTATTTTTTTCTTAAAATTTGAAGAAAGACAAAAAAAATGAGACCTCACCGACCTCATTTTGTTAAAATTTCAGCCTTTTAGAATTTTTTGAAAACTGGCTAAAAACAGGTCAAAATCAGGGTTTAAAAAAATTCCAGCAGAAATAAGAAATGAGATAAGGGGCTGAAATTTTGCACAAGCTATTTTTTTTATATGTACTTTCATAAAAAAAATCGTCGACAAAATCGACGACCCCTCCGCGCACACTTTTTAAAAAAAGTACAGGAACGACCCATATATATATATATATATATATATATATATATATATATATATATATATATATATATATATATATATATATATATATATATATATATATATATATATATATATATATATATATATATATATATATATGAAACGCTAGTTATGCAGACACTTTCCGAAATTTAAATAGACTTATGCAGACGTCAGCATAAGTAGAGATTATTTCTTTAGTCACGCTAGACTTGTGCAGACACTTGTATAAACGGTACTACACTTATGCAGACAGGTCACGTGGTCTTATACATTGGTGTCAGCATAAGTCGATGTTCATATGATTATATATATATATATATATATATATATATATATATATATATATATATATATATATATATATATATGTATATATATATATATATATATATATATATATATATATATATATATATATATATATATATATATATATAATCATATAAACATGGACTTATGCTGACACCAATGTATAAGACCACGTGACCTGTCTGCATAAGTGTAGTACCGTTTATACAAGTGTCTGCACAAGTCTAGCGTGACTAAAGAAATAATCTCTCTACTTATGCTGACGTCTGCATAAGTCGGTCTCTGTCTGCATAAGTCTATTTAAATTTCGGAAAGTGTCTGCATAACTAGCGTTTCATATATTTATATATATATATATATATATATATATATATATATATATATATATATATATATATATATATATATATATATATATATATATATCACGGCGAATCACGGTATCCTTAGGGTCATTATTTCTTTAGTCAAGTGTATTTGTTCCGGTATTCCAATGTAAACTCTCAGAGTAAGAAACTCTAGGACTCCAAAAGTACCGGTTCACCCACATATATATATATATATATATATATATATATATATATATATATATATATATATATATATATATATATATATATATATATATATAACTTAGTACACCGCTACCTTCCAGGACACCTACAGGTTTTCTGCAATAGAAGTAGGTATAAAACGTTAAACAGTATATAAGTGATTAAAGAAATAATATCCCTCAGAGTGTTGACTAACACCACGACGCCTGCGGCGCCCCCTTTCAGTTCCGCAGTATTTTACGTTGATTTCGGAAAAATTTTACGGGAAAAAACGTTGTGAAAGAAACCCTAAATGTTCTGAATAATACAAAAATATCCTGAAAGGTAGCGGTAAACATATTCCTAATTCAGTACAGTCCTGAAAACATGCAAATGTCCTGAAACATAGCGGTAAACCAATGAAAAGTCCTGAAACATAGCGGTGAACAGAAATATAAATCTAAATATATATATATATATATATATATATATATATACTTATCGAGGTTTATATAGCCCAAGACTGTATATTAGTACCTACAGCCCAGAGTTCCCTATGGCAAATGACTAAAGAAATAATGGACCCTGGGATTATAGACTCTAGGTCGGGCCGCATAAACCCCTATATTTAGAAATATTATGAAGCCCGTGCTGCATAATCAAAATCGGGCTCGATAAACCCCTATATATAAAAAAACGGGCTTTATAAATCCCTTTCGAGAAATATATATATATATATATATATATATATATATATATATATATATATATATATATATATATATATATATATATATATACCAACAGACTACCTAACCTTACTACAGATCTCTCTCAATCTCTCAATATATACACATGTCAGTATCATCATCATGTAAGAAGATTTTATTTTTAATTATGAGAAGATTTTTATCTACTATTATATATCTACTTCTATTAACGGGGCAAATGATTTTTAGATATATTTTAGATTTGAGATAAGTTTAAAGAAAATAGATATAATAATAAAATCATTCTTTTGAAATTGATACTTTGTGTGATTTTTTAATTTTACAGGTTACAAGAATTGTGGAGACATTTGTAGAGTTCGAAATTTGATTTTGAATTCAATTTGATTTTGATGTATAAACAAAAAAAAAATAATAACAAAAAAGAGTAGTTGCAATCAAATGATGAGGTGGAGAAAAATCTAAACTTATAAGGTAAAATAAAAATACAGCTTAATGACAATATAAAAAGTTTTTGTTATTAAAACTATTAAATTATTTTAATTTATATTCTACTTATTTTTTAGGTTGTGAATGTGGTTTTTCTGAAACATTTTTTGTTTTTCTAGCTCTTGTAAATACAAGTTTACATATTAACTACAAGATTTCTTGTGTTTATCAACGTCAAAAATAATCAGATACATATTAAATAACTAAATATCTATTTTTATAATATAAAATCTTGGTTATACGAATGAACATTGACAGTTTGTGTTGATATTTTATATTTTTTTTAGATTGTATGAGGAATTTCTTACAGTGAGGACGTTAAAGGAGTTCAGAGGAGTTCTTAGTCATTTTTGCATATACTATAAACAACGGCCTGAAGAACTAAGATGTTTTAAATAGTATTGCTCAAAAAGTACGAAAAAAGTATTATGTTTTGAAGTTAATTCTTCAAAATAAAATAAGGTAATTGTGATTTTCATAAATCGTCCATCTAGTTGAAGATCATATTGAAGCTGGTGTATTTTTTTGAAGACTTATGGAATAAGCTCAGCCCGATACAAATATTTTATTGTATTCTTAAAAAGTGATCAGTGTTCATTAATATAATATAATTATAGTGAAGTCAGTGCATGTTTTCAGATCAGATATAATAAAATGTTTTGTGTAATAAATAAAATAAGGTAGCGGTATGATGTGTTAAATAAAGTGTTTATACAAAATTTAGAACTTCTACTTAAAATCAGAATTTAAGATATTGTTCAGACGTTAGAGCCTTGGTTAAAAAAAAGGCATTTTTTGTCTATACGTCGAGAAACTTAGCTGATATGAGTGCTGTGCTTTTGTACATATTTACTTAAACATGAATTAAAAGATTATGCCAAATGAACATTAAAATACAGAAAAAAACAAAAATGATGTGTTATTGTTATGAAAATTTCAACGAATAAAAGTGCTCAGCTAATCTCATTTTATAATTTTCTCACGGTGGGAGACGTCAAAATGTTTCAGAGGATTTCTCAGTAAATATTTTTCTACACAAGATTTGCATATTACTATAAACAACGGCCTGAAGAAGTGGAAATCTACAAGCGTCCTGTACAAGAAAATAACTTAGAAATATCCTGATTTGATTCTCCAATGTATATTATAAGATTCAATCTATCTCAAAATGTGACAAGAGCTGCTAGGAACCAACAACTAAGATGTTTTAGACAGTATTGCTCAAAAAGTACGAAAAAAGTATTACGTTTTAAGTTAATTCTTCAAAATAAAATAAAGTAATTGCGATTTTCATAGATCACCCATCTAGTTGAAGATCATATTCAAGCTGGTGAATTTTTTTTGAAAACTTATGAAATAAGCTGAGCCCGATACAAATATTTTATTGTATTCTTAAAAAGTAATCAGTGTTCATATATAATATAATTATAGTGAAGTCAGTGCAAGTTTTCAGATCAGATATAATAAAAGGTTAGGTGTCATAAATAAAATAAAGTAGCGGTATGATATGTTAAATGAAGTGTTTATAACAAATTTAGAACCTGTACTTAAAATCAGAATTTAAAATATTGGTCAGACGTTAGAACCCTGGTTAAAAAAAGCATTTTTTGTCTATACTTCAAGGAACTTAGTTGATGTTAGTGCTGTGCTCTTGTACATATTTACTTAAACACGAATTAAAAGATTATGTCAAATGAACATTAAAATACAGAAAAAAGCAAAAATGATGTGTTATTGTTGTGAAAATTTCAGCGAATAAAAGTGCTCAGTTAATCTAATTTTATAATTTTCTCACGGTGGGAGACGTCAAAATGTTTCAGAGGATTTCTCAGCAAATTTTTGTCTAAACAAGATTCAGATAATTATTTGAAAAAGTATACAAGAATGTTAAGAAAGCTTTCATTATCAGCAATTCTTAGTTAATGAACTGATTGTTTTTAATTTTACAAGATGTGTGGCAATCACGAGTTATTAATTTAAGTAGTTTCAATCAATAATTATTTCAAGACGTTTTATTTTTCCTACTATAAAAAAATATCGAGAAAGCTTTTTTCTCCCAATGATTCTTAGTTTATAAACTTTTGTTTTAAATTTTGCAAGATGTGTCTGACAGGTTATTAATTCAAGTGGTTTCTAGTGAAAACTTCAACGAATCTAAGTGTTGTAAATAATGTAATTAATGATTGGCTTATGGTAAGGGGCGCCAAATGTTTCAGAGGAGCCATTTATTCTGTGAATATACAGTACATAAAACAATAATATAAATTACTGTAATGGCTACTGTTTGAATCTGCAACCAACATTTTAAGTTGCTAGCTGATTGTGATGCAGTGGTATGATTATTAGATCTAGTACGCTTGCAAGTCTTTGATAAAATATTATGAAAAAGAAATATGTGAATACAAAAATAATGAAACGAATTCCAGCTTTAGAATGTGCAATAGAAGGCTAAAGGTAAATTTTAGCACAAATTTTGTGAACAAACTTAGTATCAAGTGCTGTTACGTAAGGGTAGTTAAGTTGGCAAACTTTGAGCTTCGCATTTTGTAAATGCTAGAGGATTAGGTGATTTCAGAGAAACAGATGCAAAAGAGTAGTTTTTAAAAAACTTTGTACCGCCTGCTATTATGGAAATGGCAGTTGACATGAGAACTCAACTTCTCAGCCAACTTTCAGCTTCGAGTTTTATAAAAGCAAGAGAATCAGGTGATACAGAGATTTAAATTGTAATTCTGAGAACTTATACTTTTTTCTTTTATTCCTTCTGATAGCTACAAAGAAAAACTATATTATTGTTATCTTTCTTAACAACTTTAAATTCTCTGTTGAAATACTAATAAAAGTTTAATGTTTTTATCCAAACAATCTTGCTCTCAACTACTGACCAACTCTTTACAAAGAACTTGACTGAAAGCCTAAATGTTTTTTGAAAACAATTATAATAAACACTTCTAAGAGGGTGTGGTACTCATGTACTCTGTTTTACCGGCAGAACATAGTAAATTCTATATTATTATAATAAATATATTGAATTACGTCTTATAGAGATAGTTGCCCTGCACAATGTAATAATCTACCAACCTACGCAGTTTTGAGCTCAAATATCAACGGCATCCTAAAAAATTTTGAGAACAAAAATAACCGAAATTTCGTTCGTAAAATTTTTTAGGGTGCCGTTGATATTTGGACTCAAAACTGCGCAAGCTGGTAGATTATTACATTGCACAGGGCAGCTATCTCTTTATAAGACGTAATTCGATATATTTATTTTAATAATATAGAATTTACCGAGTTCTGCCGGTAAAACAGACTGCATGAGTACTACACCCCCTTAAAAACTATTTTTTAAAGTATTTTCTGTAATTCTTATAAAAACATTTTCTATTTCTCACAAAACTGATTTTTGCTATTAGCAGTAATTATTCTTATTTTTAAATTATCTCTTTATCTCTTTACAATATTTGTTTGTATGTATTTGCTATGGAAATGTTTTCTTTCTCTTACAAAAATCATTTTTCTTATCTGTAGTATTACTCATTAAATAAAAGTCGAGTACTTTCAATAACAGAATTATTTCTGCAAATTATTCAGTATTATATTTTCTCTACAAAATATCTCCAAAAATGATCCATCACTACATCTTTTAAAAAATCCATTAATAAATTATTTTAAAAAACTTCTACAATCCTTTACAAACTTTTGCAAGCAACGAGAAATTCTTTTCCAAAATCTTTACAATCACTTTACAAAAACTTTTACAAACCATAAGAATTTTTTCTGAAACCATAAGAAATATTTTCCGAAACCTATACAATATCTCCATGGCCATGCCTTACACTTTGAACTGTAAACCGTCGGGCCAGCCAAGTATGTACGGGGGATCGGGGAGGACCACCCCTGCTAGAGCAGCTCTATAACATCTATTGTCCTCCGAAGATGCGTAACATTACAGAAATTTCAAAATTGAGAAAGAATAATGAAAAA
Organism: Torymus aiolomorphi; assembly: GCA_036365515.1. NCBI lineage: Eukaryota > Metazoa > Arthropoda > Insecta > Hymenoptera > Torymidae > Torymus > Torymus aiolomorphi. The sequence continues at coordinate 237,982,006 of CM070874.1, read as the reverse complement.
TGGTGATGTGGTGGTAACTATGTAATTTTTTTATATAGGCTTTGACTTTTCGTAAATATCTGAAAAATTCTTATGAATTTTAGAAATAAAAAGAAGACATAATAGTTATATAATTACAATAATTTTCGCCTACACGGGCGTAAAGTACGTAGGTACTATAAAGTTTTGTAGGAGTGTGTGAGCTATTGGGCCTCTTGGGCGTTATGTAGTACTTTATGCCCACTGGCTGAATAATTTTGAAGTTACAACGTGGGCGTAAAATGTAATTTTACACGCGAGGTGCGAAAAGTTCTTATGGCTGGTACTTGACTACAATTAATTGATTTCAGTACTTTCTTGTGTTTAATTTGTATAGAAGAATGAAGAAATTTGAATACATTGCTGAGAACATAGTCATAGAGTTTTTCGGAGAATGGTTTGCATTACTTAACTATCGATAATTGATTTCACAACTTTCGTTTGATTTGCAGTGAACAATTTGAATGTACTTACATATAATTTGTTGAGCATACATTGACTCAAAGAATTAAAAGACTTTTTTACTATAGTATTTATTTCACTTCTTTTAAAAAATCATAAATATTATTTTATAGATTATACAGAAAAAACTTCTATACTTGCCTCATTTTATACTTTCGTAGAAAGTTTTATTAACAATATTATTATTTGTACAGTCATGAAAAAAATTATTAGCATTTGTAGAGAGTGCTTATTGAACAGATGAAATTAGAATAAATAAAAGGACTATGGACAAATTGTGTTGTTCGAATATATTTAAAAAATTAGTTTTCTAAGGAATGTGTTGATTGTTTTGAAAAAATATTTAAGCTCTCATTAAAGTTTTTGGTACATTATTTACTCTTGGACTTATATAGCAGTCACTAAGAAAAGAATCATTCTCCTCTAATATTACCGTTATTTTTGCACTAAATCCATGTCGAGAAAATAATTTTCGTAATTATAATCCTAGAATCCACATTCACTGCACTTCATATTTTTAAACAAACTGTCCAGGCAACCCCTATTTATCATAACAAAATCACTGGTATCAACAACTTGTCTAGGTGCACAAGTAACATAACCTTTTTAGCTTGTAACTGCTTTGGTGAGCATTTATTCCACATTGTTGTAAACTTTTCTTTCTTGTTGTTTTTTCTACTTTGAATGTATCATATGCACTTTGTCACACGAAGTCAAACAAATGATAAATTAAGTTGTAGTGAAAATCTGACAATTCAAAAAAGGTTTGAATTATGAAAACGAATGTAACACAAATTAAGTTGTCTATACTAATCGTGTGTACCATTGATCTACAATGATATTTTAAGTTAATTCTGCAATATTTTGAGATAGTAGACAAGAAATCTTCGCCTACGATAATACTTTATACAAAAATTTTAAAAATCGACGCAGCAATAAAAGAATGTTTAAATAGATTTAAAAAACGAAAAATTTCGCAATAAACTCAGAATTTAAAATTGGAGTTTATATAGATAAAATTTTTTTTAGGGTTTAGGGGTTTTGTTATGCATAAAGAAAGGTTTAAAAAATATATTCTTGATAAAAACAGAAAATCGAATTTTTCGTCATTTTTGCATAAAATTTCGGTACCTGCTGCCCTTAAAGATTGAAATTTTTCAAGAAAATGGTAAAAAAAGCCCTTTTCTTTAAACCTCAGTAATTTAGCTCAGAAACGATCAACTCAAAGTTTCAAAAAAGTAATTGAAACTAGAAGGAAAGAGCTTCCATTCTCCTTTTTGAAAATTAAAAAATATGAATTCATTCAAGAGTTATAAGGGTTTGAAGTTAAACGTCGAAAAGGCATAACAATGCTCTCAAAGTGGGAGCTGTCAATTCCTGATCCGATTTATGCCAGTTTCAATGTCTTCTTTGAAACTTTGCGTACATTGATTCTGGGCTAAATAGATGAGGTTTAAAGGAAAGCGCTTTTTTACTATTACCTTGAAAAATTTAAACCTTTAAAAAAAATGTGAGACGAAGACGTTTTTAATTGTACACGATTTTCTCCGTATATTTTGTGACATAGAAAAGAAGAAAAACCGCGTCCAGAAGTTGTGCCTTATAACAAATTCTGGATTTCCTCATATATCACGATCTACTGGTGGTTTCTCATTTAACCAACGAAAATTTCAGCTACTTCATTGCAGCTTGCTTCATTATATATTTTCTTTGTTTGTAAACTAAATGCAAGAAGTGCTTGGTAGGTATGTTTATTATGATTTTCTAATTCAGTCGCCCAAATATTTCAGGATCCGAGCGTTACTATCAATTACTTTTCGAGCAGCGTCGTAACTATTAGCTTTCGATCGAAAATTTTCAAAAAATTGAAACATTATTCTTCAAGTTTGTTTTGTAATATCATTAAAATAAAAAAGACGTAAATTAGATAATTGCATAAACTTTAATAAAACATCACTATTAAAAGGTAAGACATAATTTTTTCAGATTTAATTTATTATTTTATTTTACGGTCAATTAGGAGAAGATGCCACAAAAAAGGGCGGTGTAAGATGCCACCGACACATGCTGGTGGTATCTTACCCCAAAAATAATATTGAACTTTGTAGTCAAAAATCTAAAGAATATATTATTTTAAAAGTTATTATGGCAAGATATTACAAAAGAAAAAGTAATAGAGGGTCTTGGAGTAAAGAAAATTTAATTAAAGCTATGTCACTGGTTCGCCAAAATAAAACAACCGCATGGGAAGCTGCTAGAATATATGATATTTTTTATCGTACACTGCAATGTCTTATAAACAAAGATTCTTCAAATTGTAAACTTGGGTCTTCTGGTGTTTTAGAGAAGTATGAGGATGATTTTCTATGTTATATTAAGCAGCTTGAAAAAGTAGGATACCTTCCAACTTCTCAAAGTATTCGACGGATAGCTTATAGTTTTGCTGAAAAAATAATATTAAACATCCTTTCAATTCAACTAATAAAATGGCTGGTTATGGTTGGTTTCAAGCTTTTATAAAACGATATGAAGAGTTACATTTTAAGAAAGAGCAAGGACTCTCGATAGCTCGAAATCTTGGGATGAATCGAACAGAAGTTAATCAATATTTTGATTTGGTTAAAAAAATGTTTGAAAAATATCATTTGAATCTATCACCTGCAAGAGTATATAGTATCGACGAAACGGGTCTTCAGTTAAACAATGAGCCTAATAAAGTTATAGCTACTAAGAGTGCTAAAGAGGTTCACTCATTAACACCGACAGGAAGAGGTGAAACTATTACTGTTGTAACGTGTTATAGTGCAGAACGTCTAAGGCCTGAGTTCGGAGATGAAATGCCTCCAGACTCGAAAATTTATTATTCTTTTGTTAAAAAACATTAGAAGTATTTATTTATAGTAAAAAAATAATTTATTGTAATTATATTTTCAAGTTTAATATAAGTAAAATATTCCATAGAATTTCTTTGTCACTCATTATTAAATAGTTTTTCTTACTCGCCCACCCGAAAGTACGTACTTTCGCATCCTATTTTAGACCAACCGCGCGCTCTGATTGGCTGCCGAAATTTCCTGACCCGCGGCGCTTCAGCGCCCGCGCGCATTACCGAGGAAAGATGTTTGTGCGGTGTGAAGGTTAGACACGTACGAAATAAACAGAGGAAAGTGCACGGGTGACGAGAAAAAAGTTAGTTGAAATAAAAAGTGGTTTTGTTTGATCGTGGTTATTGTTTTTTAAACGTATGGACGGGAGCGTCCGAGAAAAATATGTTTGTGCGGTGTGAAGGTTAGACACGTACGAAATAGACAGAGGAAAGTGCACGTGTGACGAGAAAAAAGAGTTAATTGAAATAAAAAGTGGTGTTGTCTTTTTTTAATGAATGTGTTTCTGATGCCCGCTCCGACCAGCAAAACCTCGGCTTCGCCTCGGTCTTGCAAATGTCGGGCGGGCATCAGACCATCTGTACAATAGCGAAAGTAGCAGACGCCCAAAAAACCAGCTCTCTACGCCGGGCCGAAAGAAAAAACAGTCGGTAATATCGACCGAGCTACCCAAAGCGGCCGACAGAGGCACTACTATCGAGAGGGCCGAAAGAAAAACTAACACTCAAACACAGCTAGCAGACGACAACGCAATTTTATCAATTATTTAACAATTACAGAACGTACTTTCGGCCGGGGAGTAAGAAAAATAGTATACAATACTTGGACCGGAAATTGGATGCCCTGGCCGTGCGTTATGACGCCCTCGGCTTCGCCTCGGGCGTCATACCACGCACGGCCCGGAAATCCAATTTCCGGCCCACGTATCGTAATATACTATTTTTGGAAAAGTTCGATGTTAATGAGTACATTGAGTTACTGTTTGTGCAACGTTTCGATAACTATTTTGTTATCCTTATCAAGCACTAGAATTTATTAACATATGGAGATAAATACAAGTCAATAATTAAAATACATACAAATAAACAATTTGTTCGTCATTCTTACCTAAAATTGCATTCATTATAATGTTAGAACATCGTCAATTTTATAAAATTGTGTTTTTGTTTATCTAAAAAATATAGAAACAATAGTGAAAAATCAGATGGAAGAATTTTGCACAAAAGTTGAGTAGTCAAATTGATTACAACTGTTACCTTGCTTTCTTGGTAAAACAATATAAACATCGTCAATTGTATTAAGAGCTTTGCACACTTTTTAACTCACATTAAGTTAGGACAGTAACTGAATAAATTAACATATAATAAACAAACAATAATAAATTAACACAAGGGAACAAACTGCCTTTGCTTCATTAACTAATATATACAGTTGACCATATTTTCTAGCTTCATTAATATTTGAATGTGAAGAATAAACATTATGATAAATACACAGTCTTTAAGAACGAAATTATATAAAGGTGTAATGTATTATTTATTTTAAAAAAGTGAAAATGAAAATTTACGAATTGGAAAAATGGTATTGGTGCCGTCCTCATTTTTGGAAAGTCCTCGAGCATTAAATTAAACAACATCTTTTTGATTAATGACAATTATTCAAAAAGAAGGTAAACCTGATTTGGTCATTATATTGACATATAATCCGAAAAGGACAGAAATTGTAGAAAATTTAAGGAAAAATTAAGTCGCTATTGATCGAGCTGATATTGTTGTTAAAGTATTATGTCAGAAAATGAAACAATTTATAGAAGAAGTTAAAAAGAACGAAATTTTTGGTAAATGCATTGCGTGCACTTACGTTATTGAGTTTTAAAAGAGAGGTCTTCCACACATGTATATGTTGCTGTTTTTACATTCAGATAGAAAAATTTATAATGCAGATAAAGTAAATAATACAATTAACGCTGAACTACCAGACAAAAGTAAAAATCGACGATTATTTACGATCTAAAATTTAATTGTCATATAAATGTCGCAGTCTGTTTAATAGTACAGTATGTTAAATATTTGAATAAGAAAATCGTTCGTGAAGATTAATTCAGGTAGTAAATAAACGGACTCTAACGAACTAATGTGTTTTCGACCTTTATTTCGCCGACGTTTCGGGAGTTTTATTTATTACTCCCCTCTTCAGGGCTACAAAGTAATTCAACAAATCGTTAAATAATGGACAAATTGTAAACTATTTACAAAAATTTATAAATAATAGAATACCATTAATTAAGGTTTCGTCTCATAGGAGTTCGTCAAAGTATTTAAAGAAATTAACAAAGTAGAAGTGGCTAAAAGAAGGCCAATCTGTGAAAAAATGTACGGGTATTGAATTTAGTTAAAGTCTGTTGAAAATTGAAAAATTTTTTTAATGTATGTGCAATTGTACTTACGCCAGACTCTGTCTTTTCCGTTCATCATTGTTCCGCTACTTATAATCTGAATTAATCAGCGTGCAGAACAATACTGAAGGGAAACCGCAAAAGTCTGACGAGATAAAGGAATTATTGACAGTGCGGAAGGTGGGGGGAGAGGAGAGAGTAGAGAGAGAAAGTAAGAAGGAAAACTATGGAAACGAATCTCATCAAATAAAATTTGAAATTGAATAAACGGAAAATTATAAGCAATTAGTCAGCCATTGCAAAATTGTTTTATAATATCTATTGTTTTCTTATATGAGTTTTTGAGGAAATTTAGATCTTGAATGCAGTTGAGAGTATTGTCGTGGTAGTAAATATTAAGCATTTCTGAAAACGAACGTTTATAAAAATTCTTCTCTGTATCTAAAATGTTCACTTTATCAAAGTCGATTTTGTGACCCGTATTTTCTATATGTGTCGCTAAAGCAGATTTTTCCGAGCATTGTTTCACGGCTCTGATATGTTCATTAGTCCGAGTCTTTAGTTTACGTTTGCTCATACCTATGTAAGAGGAAGTACAGTCCTGACATTTGATATGATAAACAAATTAAAATCATCCACCTCAGATATAATAACAGAAGAATTTCTTAAATACTATGACAAATCTCTTACATACATAAAACAGAAACATTCGACTATACACACCAAAAAGTTCAACAACCTTTTGCAGTACTATAACATCCAAGATTCACAGACTTATTTACATACAGACATTGACTTTCAAAACAATAACAAAGACGCCGCAGAAATCAAAAAGACTAAAGACAAGTGGCTGATTAATTTGACTAATACACAAATTTCTGCTCCTGTTAAAGACACTCTTAGCTTAGGTGAGAAATTTAACTTCCTAATTAATCCGGATAAACGCACAATGTTCGAATGCTTAAAAAACATAGAGATTGGTACTAGAAATATAGACGACATCAACTCAAACATAAAAGATGGCATACTAACAGTAGTAAACAATTACATAAAGAAAAACAAAACACAACACATCAATATAGACGACAGAATTATTAATTCCAATTTAATATTAATAAAAAAATTCTTAAGAGACAATCCAGAGATTTTTATCACAAAAGCAGACAAGGGGAATGTCACGGTCATTATGAAAAACACAGAATACGTCGAAAAAGTAGAAACGGCCCTATCAGACAAAAAATACTATACAATCATAAAAAAGTCCCCCTTACGTATTTTACAAAATAGAATAAAACATCTTATCAAAGATTGGGAGCAGAAAGGAGTCTTTGACTTAGATACGTGTTTTTCACGTGTGTCGCACGCAGAAATATACAACACTAAACTTGCCCGTGCCTATGCATTGGTAAAAATACATAAAGCAAATAACCCCATTCGGATCATAGTATAGCAAAAAAAAAAGTCTCTCCACCCTTTTTAATAAACACTTCCCTCGTCCTAAATCCTCTATAAAAAATAGCACAGAACTTAAAGAAATAGTCGATAACATTACAGTTCCTGATGGTTTTGAACTTGCCTCTTTTGATGTAGTCTCTCTCTTTACAAACATTCCCACCGACTTAATCCTTCTTGCAATAGATAACCGTTGGAAATACCTAAAAAACAAAATAAATCTCTCCAAAATTGAATTCTTAGAAGGCATCAAACTACTTTTAGACTCAACTTTCCTCCAATTTAATAATAAATACTACAAACAAATTATGGGCGCTCCTATGGGCTTTTGTACTAGTCCATGGTTTGCTGATATAGCTCTGGAAATTTTAGAAACTAATTGCTTAAAAAATTACAGTAAAGATATCCTTTTATATAAAAGATACGTAGATGATTGCTTACTAATAGTAAAAAACAAAAAAATAGAAGAAATACTGTCCTCCTTTAATAACTATAATAACAATTTACAATTTACAATAGAAAGAGAATCCAATAATAGTATTAATTTCTTAGATATGACACTCATTAGAAATAAAAATAAAATCACGACTAACTGGTTCAGAAAAAATACAGCCTCTGGACGCTATATAAACTATCTTTCCCACCACCCTGACACACAAAAAATAGCCATAATATATACTTTAGTAGATAAAGCCATAAAACTCTCAGATCCACAGTTCCACAAAGAAAACCTAAAAACTGTCAAACACTACTTACTTTGCAATAACTATCCACCTAACATTATCAATAGATATATTTCGAAACGTACCGCAACTATCACTAACAGCATACATACTAAAGAAAAAACTCCACGTTCCGTATTTCAAAAAAAACAAAATAGTCCTTCCCTTCATTAAACACCTCACTCCAAAAATTAACCACATCTTACACAAACATAACATAATCCCCATATTCCAATCCGTAAACAAATTTAATAATCTAATAACTTTAGGCAAAGACCGTTTAGATAAAATGCACACTAGTGGCATTGTTTACCATATCAAATGTCAGGACTGTACTTCCTCTTACATAGGTATGAGCAAACGTAAACTAAAGACTCGGACTAATGAACATATCAGAGCCGTGAAACAATGCTCGGAAAAATCTGCTTTAGCGACACATATAGAAAATACGGGTCACAAAATCGACTTTGATAAAGTGAACATTTTAGATACAGAGAAGAATTTTTATAAACGTTCATTTTCAGAAATGCTTAATATTTACTACCACGACAATACTCTCAACTGCATTCAAGATCTAAATTTCCTCAAAAACTCATATAAGAAAACAATAGATATTATAAAACAATTTTGCAATGGCTAACTAATTGTTTATAATTTTCCGTTTATTCAATTTCAAATTTTATTTGATGAGATTCGTTTCCATAGTTTTCCTTCTTACTTTCTCTCTCTACTCTCTCCTCTCCCCCCACCTTCCGCACTGTCAATAATTCCTTTATCTCGTCAGACTTTTGCGGTTTCCCTTCAGTATTGTTCTGCACGCTGATTAATTCAGATTATAAGTAGCGGAACAATGATGAACGGAAAAGACAGAGTCTGGCGTAAGTACAATTGCACATACATTAAAAAAATTTTTCAATTTTCAACAGACTTTAACTAAATTCAATACCCGTACATTTTTTCACAGATTGGCCTTCTTTTAGCCACTTCTACTTTGTTAATTTCTTTAAATACTTTGACGAACTCCTATGAGACGAAACCTTAATTAATGGTATTCTATTATTTATAAATTTTTGTAAATAGTTTACAATTTGTCCATTATTTAACGATTTGTTGAATTACTTTGTAGCCCTGAAGAGGGGAGTAATAAATAAAATTCCCGAAACGTCGGCGAAATAAAGGTCGAAAACACATTAGTTCGTTAGAGTCCGTTTATTTACTACCTGAATGTTAAATATTTATTCAAATATTGTTACAAAGGACATAACTGTGTGTGTGCGTTTAGAAAGTCACCTACCCAGAATTCCACGTTGTAAACAAAGATCTGGCTACTTTCGGCCAGCCAATCGTTACGCGCGTTACTAATCGCCTAGATGATATTGTACGCTCGCATTCCGGCGAGCACCGGCAATAGTCTCTCGCACCGACTAGGCCTCCCGCAGCATTCTCCTATTGTTACACCGAAGAGGACTTTAAAGTATAAGTTTTTGTCTTGCACATCTCCAGAGTGGTTTATTTCACTCAGCATCCCTCTTTCTCTTCTATTGCTCGCAACACTGTGCCTTTATTAAAATGTCAAACATTGATGTAGATTGTAATAATGAAAAAAAGCACGATAATTCAAACGAAGATTACGATTATAATGAAATCAAACAATATATTAAGACAAGCTATATGTGTCCTCCAGAAGCCACGTATAGAAGGTTTAAATACCCTATAGGAATGTGATATCTCATTTGATATATATGCGAGCGTCCGCCAGAAATCAGCCAGCGGGCGTGCGCGACGCATTTTTCGTGCAAAACACGCTCGGTTCAATTCGCTCGTAATTGTTTTCTGAGTCTCTCAGAAAAAAACAAAAGACACATATTGATAGATTTTTTTCTGCTCTTTCCAATGGTTCTATTGTTTTTACTCCAAAACTCTTTCTTCTGGTCGAAAATTCGAGTTGAAAGTTCAGAGCAATTTTTCTCAAAGTATATGATGTTTTTTTTTTCAAAATACATATCACGATTCGAAAGTACAAGTATTAAGCTTCAAAACCCTAAGTTTTCAAGTTGGAGAAACGTAGAGCTTAAAAGTAATAAGATTAAAAAGACAACGACGAGCGGCTGCGCAAGCTTTTTGCGCTGGGCCCGAGCGTGCTTTTATAAACGTAGTGCATATTTTCGTTGTTTCCTTTTTAAAAGCATTAAACAATGTTTATCAGTGAATCATATATTACGTTTTAAATATATTAATTTTTTATTTAATTCTTAATTCTTTTATTTTTATTTGCGATTATTTTTATTGGTCTTTTCTCGATACTCATGTTTTTCTTAATTCGAGTTTTAGAGGGTTGGGCTTTTTTAACTGGTGGATATAATTGAGAATCTTCGGATGTTCAAAATCGTTTGGCAGAAATGATGACACGTGAAAGTGCAACGATTAAAGTATAACAGATATTATATACGCATACAGAGGCGCAACCAAGCGCAGAACAGACTTCACGCGGCCGCTTGCCGCTATCTTTTTAATCTTATTACTTTTGAACTCTACGTTTCTCCAACTTGAAAATTTAGAGTTTTGTAGCTTATAACTTGTACTTTCGAATGATGCTATGCATTTTGAAGAACAACATTAAGTTACTAACATTAAGATACAACATTAACATTACTTTAAGAAAAACGGTTCTGAACTTTCCACTCGAATTTCCTACCAGAAGAAAGTGTTTGGGAGTAAAAAGAATAGCACCGTTGGAAAGAGCAGGAAAAAATCTATTGATATATCTCTTGCTTTTTTCTGAGAGACTCAAAATACGATTACGAGCTCATTATACCAAGCCCGAGTGTGCGACGCGTCCGAGCGCAGCGCAAAGAGCTCGCGCAGTCACTCGCCGCTGTCTTTTTAATCTTGTTACTTTTGAGCCCTTCATTTCTCCAACTTGAAAATTTAGGGTTTTGAAGCTTAATACTTGTACTTTCGAATCGTGATATGTATTTTGAAGAAGAAAAAAAAAAAAAAATCACTGAGAAAAATGGCTTTGAACTTTCAACTCGAATTTTCTACCAGAAGAAAGAGTTTCGAAGAAAAAACAATAGCACCATTGGAAAGAGCAGGAAAAAATCGATCGATATATGTCTTTTGTTTTTTTTTTTCTGAGAGACTCAGAATACGATTACGAGCGAGTTGAACAGAGCGTGTTTTGCACGAAAAGTTAATCGCGCGTGTCCGCTGGCTGGTTTCTGGCGGACGCTCCCATATGGGGATATCTCTAGAATGTTTACTTTTCATGTTATTGCAACTTTCCAGATCTTTTTAATAAGAAACTAGCATAATGTACCTAGCTCCTACGTCGCTCGGTAAAAAATGCCATATAATGTGTATATCGGCGGCTGAGCGGAACAAGGTCGTATCTCGGCGCGCGGTCGAAGAACGTCGTATCTCACCGCGCGGATGAAGAACGTCGTATCTCGCCGTATACTTGCCGTGTACTGGCAGCAAGAGCGCCGAGATACGATGCTCTTCGTCCGCGTGGTGAGATACGACGTTCTTCGTCCGCGCGGTGAGATACGACGTTCTTCATCCGCGTGGTGACGGCTCAACCATCGATATATGCGAAAATCCACCAAACTTTTAAGATTCGTGTTAATGTTGCATAGTTTCAAAAGAAGTAATTGCAAACCTTTGACCAAAAGAAATTTTACTAAATTATGGTTGTATGAACACGTCCTCCTATCGTAAAGGTAATTATAAACGAACGCACTTTCCTGAAAATAAAAACAAACATCAATTTTTCATTACTTCTGTGCGTACTTAAGTGAATTTTTTATTTCTTTAAGCTATTAAAAAAAGTGCCTATCGTCAAAACATTTTAAGATCCAAGTAAAATCTTCGTTTTTACTCATATTTTCGATAAATCAACCTCCGGAAAGTGTGCCTATAGACAATAATTAGATATAAGAGCAAACGTGAGCGTAGTCGTATTTTTCATAGTTTTAATTTTTTATCGCAAAAACAGTTTATCGAAAGAGCATTTTTTATATTTTAAATTATTCATGGCTGCACGTACACGTTTCCACATAACTAATTAACGCATACCTGAGTTATCAGTGTGCAATCCATAGGAATAATATTATAGCGAGACAAAGACAAATCGCTAAATCGTGAACTGTTAAACAAAATTACATTTATCTCTAGAGTTTCTCTCCGATAACTTGAATATTATGATTGACTAGCGTAATCACAAATAGTGATTAAAGGCTATAAAATGCCTTTTTGAAAAATTTTCTAAGATAAAAATTCGCGAAGATATGAGCATTCTAATTTATTAGTCAAGTCAAATAGTTTATTTTTCAAATTTCAATGCAAACTTCCAAAGCACTTGACATTGCAAAAAACAATTTTAAAAATTTTCTACGAAACTGTTGCAAAGCTTTTACTGCCTACGTTTGATTGGTTTATTTCCATAATTACTTTTATGTATTGTAATGGGATGGCCAATGGGGGAAAATCCCGAAAAGCCACAGGCCAGCGATGCCTTAGAACACGGTGCCGCGGGTGTCAGACTAAAATGACTTGCCCGGGGATCTGCTCCTGGAATCCTGAAAACAAGACGAAGATTACACGCGAACTTCGCTTTCCAACTAATTGGATCGCTGAGTGAAAAGCGCACGCTCGAAGAGTAAAGCGTGCGGCCGCTAGACTCAGATATGAAAACGACCGGCGGAGTCGTTTTCCCGCGGAGGCGGCGGTATTCGGGAGAAGGTTACGTTAAGATCGATAAATGAAGAATAGCCTCAATTATTTTACAGCACAATAACAAGGTCTATTCATAAATGTTTACACAAAATTATGCGTCGCGTTGCGCGCAGACAAGAAGACGGGATCCGCGGCTCGGCACGGGCGGATTAACGTGATTATTTTCGCTGGGCCGGTGAAGTACCACCGGCCGCTCGCCGCTACGAGGCGAAAATACACAAATAGATTTCTGCGCGGGAAGTACAGAGAGGCTTACCGGCAGGGGAGTGCACTCCCCTCGTCGGTCGCTCACGAATCCACTCCTGCATCAGGCCTTATCATAACATCCGTTCAGGCCGAGTCATAACATCCAGCCTGCACCTACAAACGCTTCAGACCCCAGGAGTGGCTCGAATTATTCACATGCGCTGCTTGTGCCCCAGGAGTGGCTCGGATTATTCAGCTGCGCTGTACCGGTGTATCGCACGGTGACCGTTTTCTCTGGACGATCTACGTTCGCGTCGGCGCGGTTCGACGACCCGAGAGAATCTGATTCAAAAATGAATCGACGCGACTTTGCAACCGCCAAAGTCGCGCAGTTCCCGTGCGCAGCTCGCGAATAGATCGTTCGAGCGATGTCAACAAACGCTCGAGATGCACGAATTCGCGGGAACGAGAGCCAAACGAGTTCGATAGAATACGGAGAACCGAGATTCTTATTCTCTGCGTATTTTATCCTGGAACTTCGTTATACCCCTATCCCAGACGTTGGGATAGTGAGGCTCTCGTTCAACACGACTTTACGTCAACGGCGGCGTTAACGAGCCGAGCGACAGACCCGGATACGCGCTGGTTACCACTTGCATCAATGCGGCAACCACTTGATCCACGTTGAGGGATCGTACGCATGCGCAAGTTGGGTCATTCTTCACCGTGAGTCCGCTGAACTCCAACGGTTGTCGAGGCTCGTCATATGAAGCTTGACGGACCGGAGGCTGTCGGCTTTCATGGCGCTGTGGCTCCGGCCGACGTCCGCCTTTGCTACTCTTCGGAAGGGCGTTTTGGAGGCCGTTTCGTCTTCTTGTCCTCTTCGGACGCTGTTGCCACTCCAGACAGGCCCAGTGAAGATGCGTCGATGACTGGCACGTCAAACACAATTTTCTGATTGGACGCGGTAGTGAGGAGTTATGATCCAAGCGTGTTCCTCGACCTTGATGAGCGGCATTCTCGAGTGGCCACGTTTGGCTTCGTTGACCACTGTTTGCGGCACCGAGAAAATACCGTAGTCGACGGATTCGAAACCACCTCTTGGTTCGAACCGGATCTGCTCGGGGGTTTCTTGTGTTGGTCTCCTTTGGGTGACCTTGGAGGTCGTTGCGTGGCCGATGCATACGTCTCCTTTTTCTCTGTCGAGCTGGACTTTTGCGGGCTTTGGAACGACTTGAGGTTGTCTCTAGTCCCTTGGCCCGATCGAGGTCGCGACTCGGCAGAGCGCTTGGTTGCGCCTGCAACTCAGATCTTGTTAGACGCAGCTGAATCGTGAAGCGACGACATTTGCACTCGTAGCTGGTGCAGCTCGTCGTGCAGCCATCTCACTTCTTCACTTAATCGTCTAAATTTCTCCTTCTCCAATTTGCGCGTCCAATTACACTTATACTCGCAACGACGCTCAATTTCTGTTTGCGTTGATACATCAAAGAGTTGCAAAATAATCGGCGTGCTATCCACCAGTTGTGCCGTCACAAGATTGTCGATCTTTCCCTCGCTGTTGCTTGGAAGCCTTGGCTTTTCTTCGTCTTCAGGACTCTGAGAGACGGTAATACAGCCGTCCCCTTCCGATATATTTTCCAAGCGGCTTATATTGGACGTTCCGGACAGGGGAGAGCTTGGAGAATCTTCCCTCCCCCAGGCTGTATTAGCTCCGTCGCCGTGAGTTTGTGAGTATTCAGCACAGCCGTTCGATGCCCTCAGGCAGTTTGTATACGCCAAACTACGTGGAGTATCAGACTTCGCAAACAGGGGGAAGGTTAGAGGATCTCCCCTCCCCCAGGCTGTGCTTACTCCGATGTCGATTTCGTGGATGGACGCTGAAATTGGTGGCGATGGTAAAGTTGCGGCAGAGCCGTCCGAAATACATGTGCGGTCTACATTCCCCAAACGACTCGCGTTCTCGGATTCTTCGGACTGGGAGGAGATCGGGGAATCTCCCCTCCCCCAGGCTGTGCTGCACTTTTGTTGCATCTGGACCTCACTCGGTCCTCCCACTGGAGTTAAAGGCCTCCATAGTGACGTGAGAGCCTCGTCTCTTACGTCGGGAAGACTGCCTGCTCTTTGGTTCCTCATCTGCAAGACATGCGTCGTTATAGAACTCAGCAAGTTGATGTCGACTGCTTTGTTCGACATCAATTGCTGAAACAGGTTGTGGGTCGAGGGATCTGCGTTGTGGTTCACTTCTGGAGCTCCGCTTGCATTGAGGGTCGTTGCGTTGACGAACTTATTCCTCCATTCGAGCCTCCTTGTGAACTGCTCGTATACACTTCCACTTATTTCTTCTGTGAAGTGAGCTGGGTTGTAATTTCCCAGTAGCCACTGAGCAATTCGCCTAGAATCCCCCTCGAGATATTCGGTGCTTCTTAAATCTAGAGCTATATTTGCTTCTATTACAGCTTGGAAACTCAACTCTAGATTTTCCCGCCAATGTTCCATCCTATCGGCTAGTTCTTCTGAGGTCGATGATTCCTTCTAGCGAAACTAGCCCGATGATACAAAAACTTAGGGACGAATTGTGTGTGTCTGCGCTACTAACTGCTGAGATTCTCTCTCGAATTGGCCGTCTGTTACGCAAATTACAATGTTAGCATCCTAACTACCACACACAATTGTCCCAAGCCGCTCGAGAACGACGTATCTCGGTGCTGCTAGCTAGGGACAGGGCGTAGCAATTAAAAAAAAAATTTTTAGCAAAGATACCGATTTGACTCAATCCCGCAATAAAAAAAAAGGAATGAAAGTGTTCTCACTTTCGACCGGCTGCACGCACAGGCACGGTCACTCTTTTAAAAAAAAACTCGAGTGAAAATCGCTTAAAATCTCGCATAAAAAAAAAAGGAATTTAATTTCGCCACATATGACAACGAAAACAACTATAATCGTCGTTTAAATGCTCTCGCCCTGGCTTTACAGCAGTTTACAAGGCTCGGGACAAGTATACACAATACTGCCCGAGTATAAACATAAACACCTACAAAAACAAGAAATCTGCTGTTTTGTGTTTATGTTTCTATGCGCGCCGAGAGTCTTCTTGTCTGTTTTTGTTTACGCCCGGCACCTCGACTTGACGAGTTTAAATCACTGCGCCTATCAGCTGTAACGGCTTATGGCCACTGGCCGTCTGATTAGTCCGGTGCAGTGATTCGCGCGCGGGCGAATTTAAACGAAACGCGATTTGAATAGGCCGGTCTCGAATGTACCGGCCGCTAACCTTCTCCTTAAACCCAACACGTTAGGGCGCCATTGTAGGGATGGCTAATGGGGGAAAATCACGAAAAGCCACAGGCCAGCGATGCCCTAGAACACGGTGCCGCGGGTGCCAGACTAACATGACATGCCCGGGGATCTGCTCCTGGAATCCCGAAAACAACACGAAGATCGCACGCGAACTTCGCTTTCCAACTAATTGGATCGCTGAGTGAAAAGCGCGCGGCCGCTAGACTCAGATATGAAAACGATCGGCGGAGTCGTTTTCCCGCGGAGGCGGCGGTATTCGGGAGAAGGTTAGGTTAAGGTCGATAAATGAAGAATAGCCTCAATTATTTCACAGTACAATAACAAGGTCTATTCATAAATCTTTACACAAAATTATGCGTCGCGTTGCGCGCAAACAAGAAGACGGGATCCGCGGCTCGGCACGGGCGGATTAACGTGATTATTTTCGCTGGGCCGGTGAAGTACCACCGGCCGCTCGCCGCTACGAGGCGAAAATACACAAATAGATTTCTGCGCGGGAAGTACAGAGAGGCTTACCGGCAGGGGAGTGCACTCCCCTCGTCGGTCGCTCACGAATCCACTCCTGCATCAGGCCTTATCATAACATCCGTTCAGGCCGAGTCATAACATCCAGCCTGCACCTACAAACGCTTCAGATCCCAGGAGTGGCTCGGATTATTCACATGCGCTGCTCTCCGTGGACGGTACGTGGACGGGCGCTGCGCTGTACCGGTGTATCGCACGGTGACCGTTTTCTCTGGACGATCTACGTTCGCGTCGGCGCGGTTCGACGACCCGAGAGAATCTGATTCAAAAATGAATCGACGCGACTTTGCAACCGCCAAAGTCGCGCAGTTCCCGTGCGCAGCTCGCGAATAGATCGTTCGAGCGATGTCAACAAACGCTCGAGATGCACGAATTCGCGGGAACGAGAGCCAAACGAGTTCGATAGAATACGGAGAATCGAGATTCTTATTCTCTGCGTATTTTATCCTGGAACTTCGTTATAGTATGTATTTTTAGAATTAAAAGTGATTAATGAATACGCAAAATCATATTTTTTCATATAATGATATAGACATATGAAAAATAAAGTTAGACTGAGAACAAAGTTGTTGGTACTGCTAACTATATTACATAGTAAAACTTAATATTATTGCCTTAACTATGTTTTTTTGTAAAGTGGACTATAATATGTTAATAATAAATATATTTATATAATTCAAAGGACTAAACAGTTATAATAACTTAATTATTGTACATGTAACTAAATTGTCGTAAATCTTGCTATATTTATTTAGTATAATATAATATTTCTATTCGAATTCCTTTGATATGACAAATTTTACTATATAATATAGTACCCAATAACATATTTCTAGCTGTCTTGACCATTATCTTAAATGTAAACAATACTATAAAATAAAGTCGTGGTCGAATAATACTATATTGTATAGTACTTTTATGTGAAGATATAGTATATTTTTTTCTCAGCGTAGAATAATATCATAAAAGAAATAAGTATGTACACTCAAAAAATGTACGATACATAAACTTTTGAATCATAGTGCAATATAATATTGAATCAATTGCAACTAATTTTTATGTAATTCAATTTAAAATATTATACAACTATTACTATTACATCTATAACGAAGAAATTATATGTAATAATGAGCGAATACGTAAATACCATCAGAAGGGTGTAAAATCTTATACAGTATTCATCCGCAATAAATTCGCTATCTGTCTCTCTTACTCTAACGATGTATAAGATACAAAGGATACATAGCGGTCTTATTGCAAAGGAATGCTGTATTAAGTTTTGTGTTTGGAAAAATGTCCAATATCATCTTATTCCTTCCAAATTCCCTATTCATACTATTCGTGAATTCAATTAGTGTCAATTTTTATTTTATTTCAATTACGTA
The DNA here is from genome assembly GCA_036365515.1 of Torymus aiolomorphi. Classification (NCBI taxonomy): domain Eukaryota; kingdom Metazoa; phylum Arthropoda; class Insecta; order Hymenoptera; family Torymidae; genus Torymus; species Torymus aiolomorphi. The sequence goes on along the minus strand of CM070874.1, from coordinate 237,963,939 downwards.
AAGTGCATTTCCGAAAAAACAAATAACGCTACTTTTTAACCATTTCGAAACATTTTGAATAGAGTAGGCTGTATCTTATGAGTGTACTTTACAAAAAATTTATTTTATTTCTTCAATATCGAATAGTAAAAGTTTGGGGGATTTGTCCATATAATACATTTGCACTATTCAAAATTTTTTTTTTTAATTTATGTATAGAATGAAGATGTATTAATGAATTATGATATAATTCTAATCAATATTAAAAATTTAGTAAAAAAAATTAATATTTAATTATTTCGGGAAATATTTTTTCATCTTTTGCTCTTTATTAAGCCCTTGATTGGTCTTACAAGGAAACACTCCCAAGTGTACCTCACCGATTTCAATGATTTTTATATATGTTGTAGAACATAAAAAAATAAGGGACCAGTGTTTTTTTATCTGCTAATTCGCAGGTTCAAGGGATGAAAATCACCCCTGAAGTTCACCCCCGAAAACAGTTTTTTCTAAATATCTCGGCTTAAAATCAATATTTTTCGATCAAACAAAATGGAGATTATTTCTGTATTTTTATTTAATAAACATCTAGCCTGAAGAGGTCGGCAGACCAAGCCGACGAAACGTCGCTTTGAAGCATTTACAGAAAAAAAGATCAAGTCTCTTTTTTTGTATTAAAAAAGCCCCATCCTGATCCATAAGTATCTTTCAAACATGAATAATATGGAGGGCGATAAATTCACATCTCAAAAATGGAGATTATTTCTTATGAAAAGCCCAAGTAATCCACGGTGATTTGAACAGAGAGGGATCATCCCTTATTTTATAAAGGGTAAAAACACAGTTTTTTTGTTATAATTTTGTAATAAAAAATTATAAATAGACTAGAAAAAGTAGAAAAAATTTATTAATACATAAAATAAAAAATTAAAGTTAACCGGTTTCAGCATTTTTATAAATTTCACCGTTCATGGAGGTAAACCACCCCTAACACCAAATAACTATTAACATGTACTTCAAACCATAAAATTCCATATTAGATTTTGCATAGGGATTTTCAAGGACGCTGATTACATATCCGTCGTCAGAGTAAAAAAAATTTTAAATACTGGATACAATATGGCTGAAGAAATTGTCAAAAAAATCTCTAATTTTCATAAAACCTTTCATCTAGGGGTTATTGAGCTGGCTGATTCCAAATCTGCTGTCAGTTTTTCAAAATAAAAAATAGCGGATTATCTATAGCACGATACAACGTACCAGAAATGCTTAAACCGTTAAATCCTAAAAACCACGAAATCACGGTCAGGTCAAAGGCCTGTGCTTTTAAATTCTCAAGCTCCTAAGCCTTATAACTCCAAACTCTTAAACTCCAGACAGTTTGAAGGGCTGTGCTTTCTAACCCCATATCCCCAAATACTTAAACCCCAGACAGGCCGAAGGCTTGTACTTTTAAATCCCAAACACCTAAGCTTTATAATCCCAAACTTTTAAACCTCAAACAGGCTGAAGGCCTGTGTTTTTAAACACTATAACGGAAGAGAAGTTTTAAATGGAAATAAAGTGATTTAATAGTCTTGCTATAGTTGTATCTACATTCCATTCTACATATATTTTTAATCAGTGATGTACATTTTAATTTATATATAAATATAAACATACATGTGATTGTATATTTCCGGTAAATAACCAATTTTACATTTCTCATTCATATCATTCTTTATAATCAGTACAGTAATGATAGACTTCAAAGAAATGTTGAAGGCATAATGTTTTCTTACACCAGGAACATTTAACAATTCCAACATTGGAATATCCTGGAATTTCACATTTTTCGTTGGATCTATCTCTGAATGCAAAATGAACAGAATTATCGAATTCTTTAGGTATCTTTTCAATGTAACAACTCTTATACCAAGAGTACTGAAATAAATTTGTGTACCTTGGGGAAGACAGTTGATTATGTATTAATGATTGAAGTTTAATTATGTTATTGTATTTCTTAAGTGCAGATTTAAGTCTTCGTTCATTAATATAACATTATCCGAAAAATGCTTAACGTAATTTTTCCATATTCTGAATCCATAAACGTCTAACGGCTGTACTTTTCCAGTAGTTTCTTGTGGAATTTTTTTAATGATAACTTCTTTATTAGCTGGTTTTGCTTCTTCAATTACTTTAGGACAATGTCCACTCCATGAATCAAGTAAGAGGACACTTGTTGAGCCCACGTTTGGAAAATATGCTTCATTGAGTCAAACTTTAAAATGATCTTATTAGAAAAAGTGACTCGTGCGTTCCTGAAGTATAATTTGAGGTTGGTCGAAATAACGATCAGCGTGGAACCATGGTTTCAATAAAAACTTGTTTTATTACCGACGTTCCGGTGCTAAAGAGAGCACCTTCATCAGGGCTAAATGAAAAAATAATAAATACAAGGTTAATTACATGTATATACAGCTGTTAAAATAAGAACCATTAACTTTTTTTCGACATTTTTTCTAACCTAATAATAACAGAGGTTTACACCTTTGTTCGCATAACGACAGGTGACGTCGATTGTTTAACAAATTGGCACGAAATGCCTAGTCTTAAAGCCGATTTATTATTCAACTAGAACAATATAAAGTAAACGTATTTTGAAAAATTGGAGGTAAATTTTACAAGTGTAAATAATGTAATAATAAAAACAGCTAGAGCTCTTACCCGTCCCGGCGCTTTAGAGTCCCATTTTCCGACAATGAAAGAAAGGCGATTTTTCTGGAGTTTATATACCCACGGGGGTGACCGTTTAATTTTTCGCAATTTCAAATTGAGTACTGGGTAGTGGGAGGAGCGGGAGCGTGTTGGCAAGTAACGAACTGGAGGGGTAGACTGCTCTGCTTTAGAGTGTACGGCTACCCGCGTTTATCATTAATTTTCTTATTGCAAAAGTGCCTGTTGGTTGCATCAATGTTTTTTTTATACATATACTTGAGATTTTTTGTGTCGTCTATTCGATTTAGACTATTTTGTTGTGAGTGGATATGTAACATTTCTGAAAAGGTGCGTTTATAGTAGTTATTTTCGGTGTCTAAAATGCGTGTCTTATCAAAGTCTATTTCATGTCCTGTTTTTTGTACGTGTTCTGAAAGTGCAGAGGTCGTCAACGATTTCGAAACCGCGTATTTGTGCTCGTCAATACGTCTTTTTAATTTTCTTTTGGATGTGCCTATATAAGAGGCGTCGCAAATCTTGCAATTCATTTTGTAGACGACAGATGCAGTTTCGAGCGGATCTAAATTATCTTTGCCGACTTTTATGAATTTGAGTTGGTTAATATTTTTATTGATTGTACGTAAATTTTTAACATCTTTTATATTGCTACATAGTTTCTGGTTAAGGTCTTTAATGTATCACTTTAGGAATCACTAAAAACTTATTCAGGTGATCTTGATTATTACGGTGAATTAAGTTACTGTTGTTATCATAAGAGTGTAAGCGCTTATTGATGTATTTATCAATAAACGTGGGAGGATAATCATTTTGTATAAGAAAAGCTTTGATTATTTTTAAATTCTCTTTATGGAATGAAACATGTGAAATCTTTATTGCTTTGTCGACTAGCCCGTAAATAACTGCAATTTTTTGGTGAATGGGGTGATGAGAGAGAAAGTTAATGTATCTCCCGGAGGCCGTTGGTTTTCGGTACCAATTGGTTTTCAAAATGTCGTTGTTTTCTCTTATGATTTTCAAATCTAAGAAACTAATGCTATTCTCGGCTTCTAATTCTACAGTAAATTGCAAAAACTGATCAAAAGAGTTAAACGTGTGTGAGTTAGAGTTGTGTTTATCATATCTTTTTCTATAATTAAGAAGCAATCGTCAACGTAACGTTTATATAAAATTATCGAGTTTGTTAATGAACTTAAAACATCTTTCCTCTAGAAATTCTAGTACTAAATCTGCAAAAAGGGGGCTAGTGCAGAAACCCATAGGAGCACCCATGATCTGCTGGTAAAAATCACCGTTAAAAGTAAAGAATGTTGAATCTAATAGTAGTTCCACTCCTTTCAGGAACTCTTTTTTACTTATAAGCAGAAGGTTGCCAAAATATGGCCACTTCTTACCTAAGGCTTGGAGAATGATGTTTTTTGAAAGGTTCGTAAAGAGGGAGACTACATCGAACAAAACACAGCGGTAATTTTGTGGAATATTGATATTATCTAATAAAAGTTTAAGTTCATCACTATTTTTAATGTTTGAGGCAGGTTTAGGAATGAATTTTGAGAGGAAAGAAGTAAGAGTTTTATCTAGTTTTTAAGTCGGGCTATTGATAGCAGAAACAATAATGCGGACCGGGAGGTCTTTTTTATTTATCTTAGTTAGACCGTAAGCTCTAGGCAAGTTAGTATTCTCAATTTTCTCATTGACGTTCGAGAAACTTGAATCACATTCGAATACGCCTTTGTTTTTCCAGTCAAAAATAAGATTTTTTATTGTTTTTTGTATTTTTTTGAGTGGGTTTATTCCTAATTTTGAATAATATTTATTGTCGTTAAGCGCGGATTCTACTTTGTTAATGTAATCAAAACACCAACGGTCCTTTAAACTTACAAAACAAACAAATGACTCATAGCCCCTGCAACCCAATGACTGACAATAACAGCGCAGGCCAAAACAAAAACAAGTGGCTTTCAAACTTATCCTCGATAACATTACCTACATATGCTATAGAAATTTTAAGCTTAGGAGATAAATTTAATTTTGCTGCAGATATTGATAAAAACATATATTTCGAACTCTTTAAACATATTGAAAATGCAAGGTCTACAAACGACATCAATGATAATACAAGAAACAGACCATTAAATTACATTAATCACCATATCAGATCAAAAAGACATTTAATGTTAGTAAAATAAAATTAACTAATGACTTCATTAAACACAATAAAGACTTACTTTTCACAAAAGCCGACAAAGGTAATGTCACCGTGGTTTGAAACAAAGTAGATTACATTAACAAAGTTCAATCCGTGCTTAACGACAATAAATATTATTCAAAATTAGGAATAAACCCACTCAAAAAAATGCAAAAAACAATAAAAAATCTTATCTTAGACTGGAAAAACAAAGGCGTATTCGAATGTGATCCAAGTTTCTCCAACGTCAACGAGAAAATTGAGAATACTAAGTTGCCTAGAGCTTACAGTCTAACTAAGATACATAAAAAAGACCCCCCGGTCCGCATTATTGTTTCAGCTATCAATAGCACGACTTATAAACTAGATAAAGCTCTTACTTCTTTCCTCTCAAAATTCATTCCTAAACCTGCCTCAAACATTAAAAATAGTGATGAACTTAAACTTTTATTAGATAATATCAATATTCCACAAAATTACCGCTGTGTTTTGTTCGATGTAGTCTCCCTCTTTACGAACCTTTCAAAAAACATCATTCTCCAAGCCTTAGGTAAGAAGTGGCCATATTTTGGCAACCTTCTGCTTATAAGTAAAAAAGAGTTCCTGAAAGGAGTGGAACTACTATTAGATTCAACATTCTTTACTTTTAACGGTGATTTTTACCAGCAGATCATGGGTGCTCCTATGGGTTTCTGCACTAGCCCCCTTTTTGCAGATTTAGTACTAGAATTTCTAAAGGAAAGATGTTTAAATTCATTAACAAACTCGATAATTTTATATAAACGTTACGTTGACGATTGCTTCTTAATTATAGAAAAAGATATGATAAACAAAACTCTAGACACGTTTAACTCTTTTGATCGGTTTTTGTAATTTACTGTAGAATTAGAAGCCGAGAATAGCATTAGTTTCTTAGATTTGAAAATCATAAGAGAAAACAACGACATTTCGAAAACCAACGGCCTCCGGGAGATACATTAGCTTTCTCTTTTATCACCCCATTCACCAAAAAATTGCAGTTATTTACGGGCTAGTCGACAAAGCAATAAAGATTTCACATGTTTCATTCCATAAAGAGAATTTAAAAATAATCAAAACTTTTCTTATACAAAATGATTATCCTCCCACGTTTATTGATAAATGCATCAATAAGCGCTTACACTCTTATGATAACAACAGTAACTTAATTCACCGTAATAATCAAGATCACCTGAATAAGTTTTTAGTGATTCCATACATTAAAGACCTTAATCAGAAACTATATAGCAATATAAAAGATGTTAAAAATTTACGTACAATCAATAAAAATATTAACCAACTCAAATCATAAGACTCGGAAAAGATAATTTAGATCCGCTCGAAACTGCATCTGTCGTCTACAAAATGAAATGCAAAGATTGCGATGCCTCTTATGTAGGCACATCCAAAAGAAAATTAAAAAGACGTATTTACGAGCACAAATACGCCCTGTTGAAAATATCCATGTGGATTTTACATTGATTTCCACATGGAATCCATATGGAATCCATATGGAATCTATACGGATTCCATATGGATTCCACGTGGATTCCATGTGGAAATCAGTCCCAAATCGCCCTGTGGATTTCCACATGAAATTCCATATAGATTTCTATATGAATGTTTCTACAAACATTTGTAAAACAAAATCCGTATGAATTTCCATGTAGTTTTTCATGGAGAAATCCAGGTAAAAACGATATGATCCATGTAGATTTCCATATGGATTTCCATGTGGTAATTTAAATGTTTATAAAAATGTTTATTTATAAAATTTTTAAATTTTTTTACTAGGGATACGTTTTTTACCATATCAGTAAAGCATAAAAAATTATAAACTATAATTTCCTCTTATGTATTTCTTCGAAAAGATTCTACAGTACTTGTTGTCAAAAATATGTATCCTAGTAAAAAAAAATATAACAATTTTATAAATAAACATTTTTATAAACATTAAAATTACCATATGGAAATCCATGTGGAAATCTATATGGATCATGTCATTTTTACCTGGATTTCCCCATGAAAATCTACATGGAAATCCACACCGATTTTGTTTTACAAATGTTTGTAGAAAAATTCATAAGGAAATCTATATGGAATTCCATGTGGAAGTCCACAGGACGATTTGGAACTGATTTCCACATGGAATCGACATGGAATCCATATGGAATCCGTATAGATTCCATATGGATTCCATATGGATTCCATGTGGAAATCAGTGTAAAATCCACATGGATATTTTCAACAGGGCGCAGTTTCAAAATCGTTAACGACCTCTGCACTTTCAGAATACGTACAAAAAACAGGATATGAAATAGACTTTGATACACTCTAAAGCAGAGCAGTCCATCCCTCCAGTTCTTCTACTTGCCAGCACGCTTCCGCTCCTCCTACTACCCAGTCCTCAATTTGAAATTGCGAAAAATTAAACGGTCACCCCCGTGGGTATATAAACTCCAGAAAAATCGCCTTTCTTTCATTGTCGGAAAATGGGACTCTAAAGCGCCGGAACGTTTATTTTATATTATTCTAGTTGAATAATAAATCGGTTTTAAGACTAGGCATTTCGTGCCAATTTGATAAACAATCGACGTCACCTGTCGTTATGCGAACCAAGGTGTAAACCTCTGTTATTATTAGGTTAGAAAAAATGTCGAAAAAAAGTTAATGGTTCTTATGTTAACAGCTGTATATACATATCATTAACCTTGTATTTATTATTTTTTCATTTAGCCCTGATGAAGGTGCTCTCTTTAGCACCGAAACGTCGGTAATAAAACAAGTTTTTATTGGAACCATGGTTCCACGCTGATCGTTATTTCGACCAACCTCAAATTTAAAATGATCTGCAATAAATATTTTGACGTTATTTTTTTAAATTTTGTATAGGATTATACTCTTATAATGTATTTTGTATTCGAAAATTTTAACAATCGTTAGTTGGGCTATTCTACAATGATTAAGTTTAGTTTATTTCAGTTTTATAACATAACTATTACAATTTTAAAATTTTTAAATAAAGCGTGATATCAACACATTCACAGAACTGAACTGAACCATTGTAAATCAGCCTCCAAAAAATTGCACGATAACGCTGCAATTGTGCTTGCTTTAAAAAAATTACAGTAAGGCTACCCAAAACTTGTAGAAGTAAATTACACTGCATTCTATCATTATGTATGTAAGTATGTGTGTAAACCACTATCACATCTGACTGATGCGACGATTAAAGTACATGATTCATCGTAGTAACTGATGTCACTCTACTCTCGATCAAGAAATTCACGAATTAACAGTATTTTAGACGCTGCAAGTCTGCTGTACTTTCTTGATGCATGCTAGTCACAGTTGCATTACAAAATTTTTCAGAAGTTATCGGCTACCAAGCTACTGACATTTTGCTTAACGAACCACGCACTCATTAAATTGAAATCGTCAACCAGTGGAATCGTCTAAAAATGAAATTGTTACTGTTCTAGCATTCCTGAGCAAATACTTTTCCGGGCTCAAGACCCGAAAATGACTCCACTAGTTACCGATTTCTATTCAATGTGTGCGTGGTTATTTGAAAAATTGCAGCAGATTTGCAACAAATTCATATTATGTTTTTGTATTCGGATAACTTTACAATAAGAAATATAATTTCTTACTTGATGTTAATTTTCCAGATTTAGATGCCATTACATAGACGTTGACGAGTCGGAAAAGATTTTCCTCAACTACTGGTCCAAATTCGCCACTTTTTTCTTTCAGTGCCATAAATAGAGGAGAAAGAAGTCATCCATCGCCAGATATGAATGGTTGAATAGTGTAACTGTGAGTTGTTGAGGAAACAGATTGCACTAGGCATTGTATTTGTTTCTCTCCCTCGACAGCTAAGGTTCTCCCTAACTGCATCTCTATTTGAAATCCGCTTTGATCCATATTGTAAACATTAGCTAAACCTTTATCTTTTATAATATTTTTAACCTCAAAGACGAAAGCATCAGCTACCCTATGTAAATAATCAGCATTTTCTAAAGTTTTTTTTGTCACAAATTTATTTATCTTTCTCTTAACTATCTTATGAGCTTTCGTAAAGTTTAATAACCATTTCTCTGATGCTTTAAAACGTACGTCATCAAAACCAATGTCTTGCTTTGCTTGGAGTGTCCACCTTCGTAAATCATTACCATGTACGATAAAACCTGAATCTATGTTATTTTTAAAATTTTCCAAGACGAAATTACAAATTCTGCCAATTTTTTCTTTGTATGTACCTCCTTTATTTAACTGTTTAGCCCAACGCTTTAATTGGGTTATCGACGAAACCATACGAAATCGGTTTTGCACCATTTTTGAAGCAAGATTCTTGTTATGTCCACTTCTCCAAAAGTTTACTGCTCTTTGTTTGTAATCTAGTGATAACTCTTCAGTATCCATCGTACACCGTTCTATGTCGTTGTTATAGTCCCAACCTTTGTCATCATCTTCAACTAATTCCATGTTAACTTCTCTAAAAGGCTCTTGAAAATCTATTTTCAAAAGTATTTTCTTCAATAATTTCTATATTATTAAACTCATCAATGGAATTTAATAACATATTCTCGATGACGTTCTTCATACTTATTTCCTCTTCATTTATTGGTGTATCTGGAAGTTTCATCGTTTGAAAAGTCAGTAGTAACAAATTTATAATGTTCTTTGGATTGACACGCATATTGGCTTATTGTAAGTTTTATCTGTAAACGTGTAATTGAAAATATTTTGTTATTTATATTAAAATGACAAATAGTACTTTAAAAATAATGAAAGAATAGTAATGATAAAAATAGTGTTAACTATACAACAATGATTACGAGGATGTTCATTATTTACCAAATTTTTTACATGCTCGCAACCAGAAACATCAAAAGGATATATTTTTTTATTAATTTTACACAGAAAAATGTACATACGTGTATATTACGTTATGTACATTACAATGTTAAAAATATTTTTAATAATTTTAAGAACAATGGTTTGGAAGCAAATTTCATAACCAATTTGAAACCAAATTAATAAATAATTTTGAAATTTAATGTGACTTTTATTAATTTTCAATACTGTTTATTAAAATAAATAAAGGTTTAAATTAATAAATATTATTTGTTTTTGCTAATATTAATAAAAAAATTAATGTAATACGTATGCTACATTGAAAGATCATTTTTATTAATTTGTTTTGTACTTTTTTTTCATAAAAAAGTTTTTTTTACATTACAATAAAAAAGAATAACAATACAACCATTTTTCAGACATTTTTCTTATAAATGAGCTGTTCAAATTTTAAACAATACTAAATATTTGTTAAATAACTGTATAAAAATTTATTAAAAACAAATTTAGACAAAAATACGTTACGATACCTTAAAAAAATACTGGTAGACGTTATTTTGAAAAAAACCTTGTGCCAATTAATTTGTTTTTATGTTACGTGAATCAAATTTTACCAATAATTATATCTGACTTACAAATACTGTTATATATATATATATTTTTTTTTTTATTTATCCAGAGTACATTACAGAAGTACATTATATTGGGGTAACCCTGCAGAGGAAAATAAATTTCCTGTTCGCAGGTCCGGAGTATACACTTACTTAAAACTAAAACTAATACTAATTCTTAACACTATTAAGTAAAACATCTCTAATTTTTTAACAGTATAATAAAATTTCTAAAACAGTAATATGTATACAGGGTGTGTCATTTTAATTCACGCACTCGAAAATTTCAAAAACGGCCTTCACTTTGACCTTGAGCTCAGGGATCAAGGTCATTTGAAAGTCAAATCGATTTTTTGCATAGGAACCCCCACTTTTGACCCCGGAAATGGAAAGAGCGGCAAATTTTACGTTCAAATATGACCTTGACCCTAACTTCAAACTCAAAGGTCAACATAATATAAAGAAGGAAATCAGTCAACGCATTCAAACATTTGGAAAACTACACAGTCTACACAAGAAAATGTTTTGTACAAAAGCTTAGTGCAGGGGGGGGGGGGCAACTGACCATGATATTGATCACCATCTAATTGAACGTACATTCTTTGTCTCGTTGCCAAATCAACATTTTCAAACATACCAGGTAAGTGCTCACTAAGCATCTCTCGAAAAATAGCTCCTGTTACATTTCTATCAAAAAAGTATGGGCCAATTAGATAACCATTCACAATGCCACACCAGACCATTAGACTCCAATGATGTTGGTTATCAACTTGTCGATACCAATCAGGATTAACCTCTGAGTAATAATGGCAATTGTACCTATTAAGTCCGCCGTTATTTTTGAAAGTAGCTTCATCGCTAAACATTACAAACTTAAAGAAGTCATGGTCCTCCTCAATTTTTCGTAAAGCCCAATTATAAAAATTTAAACGCTCTTGATGATCATTGGGAGTTAAGGCTTGCACTGATATTATATGATATGCACGGAATTTCACTTTTTTGATATTTCTTGAAACAGTTTTAAAAGGAATACCTGACTCTTGAAATGATTCGACAACTCGTGTGCGGATTTAGGTGAATGTAAGCTAAAATTACAAGAACACGTGTATCATTTTCGTCGTATACAAGACTTGGACCTTGTCGACTTAAGCGGCCATTCTGAGCTCTCAACTTTAGTCTTTGAATAGTTCTGTCATTAGGATGTCGCCGATTTGGGTAACGCTCTGCATATCGTCTAGCAGCAGTTCGGTAACTACCATGACATTCACCGAAAATTATCAACATATCAACAATTTCAGCTGGTGGGTAGTCTGCCATAATTTTTGACAAAAAATTTTTGTTAAATTGCAAGCAAAATGAAAAATTATAATTAAATCTTAAGAACAAATTATTGAACTGTGGACAATAAAGAGCGGAGACTCCACAAAATAATGTATGTCTGTCGTATTAACTGAATGCGCAAACTGCTCCTTTAATTTAAATTTTAAGTGCCTTGCACTTGAGATTAAGTTCGCAAGCAGAAATCATATCACCAGTGGTCACCTTAGGTAAAAGTTGGTTATTGATAATTATTAGAAGTCACTTAAGATGAAACTTTGTGATTAATGGTTGAATGCGTAGTTTTTGAAATGGATACATTAATCAATTTAAACATTAGAATGACCTTAAATATTAAATTTCAAATTAGGGTCAAGATGATATTTGAACGTAAAATTTGCCGCTCTTTCCATTTCCGGGGTCAAAAGTGGGGGTTCCTATGCAAAAAATCGATTTGACCTTCGAATGACCTTGATCCTTGACCTCAAGGTCAAAGTGAAGGTCATTATCAGTTGGCCCCTCCGTACCCTACAACTTTCGTTTGAATCATTTTTTTCTAGGAGACGCCGTTTTTGAAATTTTCGGGTGCGTCAATTAAAATGATTTATTATATGCTATATGCAATTATCTAAATTTGTGACTTGAGTTCCTATAATAAAGTTATAGTATCAAATCATATTCAAAGAAAATTCAACACGTTTTCAATAAATATTTTTAACAATCCATTTTTTTAATTTGTACATAGTGGGTTTTTTGTCTATATCTAATGTTTTGAGCTGGTTTGGCAGTAGATTGAATGTTTCTATTGCAGTTATGTAATTGTTTTTTTCGCTCACTCTTTTGTCAATTTTTGGTAATAAAATAGCTTTACTTCTTGTCTTACTATTTGAGTTTGTGAATATATTTTTCATTTCATTGTAATAATATTTTAAGCAGTCCCATGTGAATAGTTGCTTAATATACATTGATTTATTATGCTCGAAAGTGTTTTTGAAAACTAGTTTAAGTAATCTGTTTTGAATATTTTGAAGCAAATGTTGATTGTTTTTATATACACCCCCCCCCCCGCCCCCCCAGGAAATTATCCCACAGTAAATCACACTGTGAAAAAACGCATAGTAAATAACCTTTAAAGTATTTATTTGCATAAATTTATTAATTTTATAGAAAATGAAATTTAAATAACTTGTTTTTTTGATTAGGTAGTTAATATGTTCATCCCATTTTAGATTGTAATCAAAACTAACTCCTAAATATTTACATGAGTCCACTCGCTTTAATTTTTCTTTGTCAATATAAACATCTAGATTTTTTGGTACACTGTCACAGTAATTCCCGAAAGTTATGTACACAGTTTTACTTATGTTTAATGTCAGTTTATTTAATGTAAGCTATATTGCTATTTTTTCAAGATATTTATTCATTTCCCTTTCAACTTCTTTCCAGGTTTTACCTGACGATATGACTGCTGTGTCATCAGCATATGATAAAATTGAGTTTTCTGGCATTTTTTATCAGTAAATCATTGATATATAATATAAAAAGTAGAGGCCCAAGGATTGTTCCTTGGGGCACTCCCATCGTTATCGGTTCACTCTCACTTTGGTCAATTCTTACTTTCTGCGTTCTATTTGTTAAGTAGCTTTGCATTAATTTATAAGCATTGCCTCTTACCCCGTATGCTTGCAACTTATGAAGAAGTATATTATGATCAACTGTATCAAAGGCTTTTGCTAGATCTAGAAATGCGACTATAATGGGCTTACTCTTATCTAAATTCTCATAGATCCTTTTTGTAATATAGCTTAGAGCATCTCTGGTTCCTTTGTTTTCAATAAAGCCAAACTGTTTTTCGCTTAGTATTTTATGCTTGTTGATAAAATCAAAAATTCTTTTGTAGATTACCTTTTCGAAGATTTTTGCAATATTCGATATGAATGATATCAGTCCATAGTTATTAACTATTAATTTTTTCCCTGATTTTTAAATTGGTACCACTTCAGCAGCTTTTAGCGCATCTGGCCATATTGATTTTTTAATACATTTATTGATGATATGTGCCAAAGGATCTGCTATAAGATCAGATATTGTTTTGAGTGTCTTAGCATTTATTTTATCAACTCCGCCATTCTTGATTTTCAAATTTTCAATTATTTTTTTAATTTCAATTTATTTGTCGGATTTAGGAATATTGAGTTTAAGTTGCTAGGTTGCAGTTGGTAATAAAATTGTTACTTGGAGCAGTAACGTTGTCGCTCATTTCTTTGCCCATATTGCCGTAATAGTCATTCATGATATTTGCAATTTTAGATTGGTCTTTTACTATCTCCATGTTTTCACCATATATTTCACTTATATTATTATCTTTTTTACCTTTGTTACCAAGTTTGGAATTTATAATTTTCCATAGTTGCCTTGGATTACCTGAGTTATTCTCTATAAGATCCTTATCGTATTTAATGTTGGCATCTTTTATAACTTTGTTTAGACATTTCACATAATTTTTATATTCACTTTGTAAACTTTCATTCATTGGATCTTTTTTAAGTTGTTTATATAATTTGTTCTTTTTTTACAAGATTTTAGTAATGCAGTTGTAGTGCATTCATTTCTAGGTACATTATTGACTTTAACCGGGTTCCTTTTTGATTTTTCTTGACATTGTATTATTCCATCTATAAAGAGGTTTATTGCTTCGTTTGGATCCTTGATTTGTTTGTATTCAGTCCAATATTTTTGACTTGCTATAATAGCTATTTTTTTGTAATTTAATGAATAATTAGTTTCCTTTTTTCCATGTCTTTATTCACTAGTGGTTTTTTTATGTCTATAAATAGCGGATAGTGATCAGTAATAAGTGTCATTAATTTGAAAGTTTTTGCATTGATTGAGCTAGTTTTTATAAAAATATTGTCTATGCATGTTCCACTATCAGTAGTTATATTATATGGTCTAGTCGTATCTCTAAAGTCAAGGTAATAGCCATTTTCAAGGAAATTGTATAGAAAATTCTGACTAATATTGTTTTGTAGCATTATATTTATATTAGTCACCTATTATCACATGGTATTTAACGTTTCTTTTAAGTTGCAAATATTGATATACTTTTAAAATAAACTCTGTCTTATGCAAATTATGTGATCTGTACATAGATGAGATTTCCAAATGACTATTGTTTTGAAGGTTTATAATTGTATTTAGTATTTTTAGCCTACCCAGTTCTATTACATCAGTTGTCTGGGTTAGGTCGTTTTTTACATATACGACTACAACATCTGATTTGTTTATGTGACTATTGTTATAATATATATTGTACCCATTCAGTTGATAATATTGGTAATGTTCTAAGTTACCGGTTTCCGCACATACTATCACATGTTTTGATTTTGAGCC
Source organism: Torymus aiolomorphi (assembly GCA_036365515.1). Lineage (NCBI taxonomy): Eukaryota > Metazoa > Arthropoda > Insecta > Hymenoptera > Torymidae > Torymus > Torymus aiolomorphi. The sequence continues at coordinate 237,948,858 of CM070874.1, read as the reverse complement.
TTTTATTCAAGATTTGCTATTTCTCAAAATTAGTCTTTAAACCTCTTATATTCAAATATAAAATCAAATTATCTGTTGCTTTTCTATCTTGATTAAGAGACTTCAAATCATTATATGCGATTTCCTGCTGGTATAATGCTTATGTATGTCATCTAATACTTCATGATTCTGTTTCATTAGTTGCATTTGGTGTTGTTGAAGTTGCTTTTGGGCTTGTTCCAAGGCTATAGACACTTCCTATAGATTGATGAGATGACCTCTGTCGTAGATTTTGTGTAAGAGGTCTTGGTAGTTTCCATGTCGGTACTTCAGGTCGGCTAAGTAGGTTAGCTGCAGCTGCCCGCTGTAGTTGGGACGGCTTTGCTGATATCCAGGTCGATAATTCAGGTTTCATAGGGTAATCGGTTGCATCTATGTATTTTTTTACACTGTTTTTAAGTATTTCTAGTTACTCATATCATATGGAGAATGATTAGTATATAAGTTTGTTCTGTATGTTTTATTACTAAAGATGCAGTTAGTGCATTCTGTTTTGGCACTATTATTTTACACATATCTGTCTGTTCTTGCATTTTTTCCCATTATGACCTAACCTCCCACAGCTGTAACATGGTGAAATATTTATTAGATCATAGACCCTACATCTTTGATGTCCTACAAAAAGTCTTTTATTGTTCTCTCTGATCAACTTGTATGTTTCAGGTGGTATTTCCATTATAACGGAGGTAAGTTTTGTTTTTTCATTTGTATACATGTGAAGAATTGAACCACTGTTGTTTGTGTCACTAAAGTTTCTTGTATTTATATAATTTTCAAATTCTTTAATGTCCATCTCTGTATAGTTGTCTATGCCAAATATTTTTTTTTTTGGTTTATTTAATTTTTCAGTAGCTATATTACACTTTGGTAGTTTCCTTTTAAGTACTTTTTCAGCAGCTGTTACACTCTGAATGTTCATACAGTTAACTATGATATCACTTTTATTTTTATTATATATACTTTTTGGTTTGAATGTTCTTCTCTCACTAGTATCATTTATTGTTGCATTTTGCAATTCTAGTGTCTTTTCTGGTAGCTCCTCTAGTATTTCTCTTCTTATTTCATCAGTTTTTTTCATTTTAATATGTGCTATTATCATTTTTTGCTGTCTCACTCAACTGTCCTTCTGCCTCATCATAGGTTATGTTAGACACGTGCACATGGTCCGGACAAATTACTAAGTTATCTCCTAGATTTTTTGTGTTGTTTAATCTATCGAAATCACGTTGATGATATGCATCTCCACATATAATACAAATTACTGTTGCCACCGGTTTTGCTGGGTGGCACTTATATACTTTTGTACTACTCTTATCGGAAAGTCATTTCCTTCCCCGCGCCATGTTGGCGTTTATATTATACGATTATACTTAAAGAGACTGTAATTTTATAAATACATTTAATTTTATATCCTTGTGCTCTCTTATATCAATATATTGATACTGTGCCGAAGGTCAGATTAATGATATGCTTCTGTAGAATATTAGTAGAATCAGAACCCCTACATGTACGGTTTTATGGAAATTAAAGATTTTTTTGACAATTTCGAACGCTATATTGGATCCGCCATTTTTAATTATTTTAATCTGACGACGGATATGTAATCAGCGACCTTGAAAATCCATAAGCAAAATCTAATATGGAATTTTATGGTTTGAAGTACATGTTCTAACGCTTACAGCTGTTCAATAGGCGTATCGATACTAAAAACCGAATGCTAAATACTTTCTCTCTTGGATAACGCGTGCGCTAGAGAAAGAAAGCCGACGGCTTTGTCAATGGCATGGGAGAGCGAGCGTACGAATGTGTACATCCATGTACACACCGATATGCCCACGTACCGGAGCTCGTACAGCGAGGAGAGAGAGAGCAGGCAACTGAGTAGCTGACATCCCTCTTCACCGAGCGCCACGACCACGCGTCGCGCAGGACGCGCAAGCTACAGCGCGCCCCACCGCGCCGACTATACAGCACACGGCGAGCGAGTATAAATGCCGCCTCGCGCGCCGTGGAAAAGCATTCTCTCAGCCCAGGGCCGTGCTCGCCAAGCCCTGGAGCTCGCCGACGGAGTGGAGTATACGAGCGCACTCGTTACTCTGCACCCGAAACGCCGCTCAGACGATTCCCCCAGGTATACGAGAGCCCTCGTTACCCGGGTGTTGTCCACGAGTAGTGGAAACGCACTCGCCTACTCGTGGAGAACCACGCCCGCGACCACCGTATTCCAGTTGTTCGTAAACTTGTATCTAATGTTCGCGCTCCGCAGTTTTATATGTTACAGATCTCCGCCAAACGCGACCCGTAGTCACCTATGATTAATGTACAACTCTTATTATTAGCATTAAGTTGAATAAATTGTTATTTTTTCCTACTATTCTGGCTTTGTAAATTTATTTTAATAGCTCTCTCCATTCGAATCCTGCTCGATTAGCTATCCTCATGAGAGAGCAATCCTTTCGCATGAATACTACCGTTTCATGGCTCCCGAAGACGGACTAGTTTTTTTCAATTCACGCGGAATAATGAAAGAAAATCATACAACTAACATCTAATACTGAAATAAATTATACAAAGCAAAACAAGAAATTTTTTTTTCGAAACCGGTTAATACTAGCAATTATGGGGAAAGTCGGATGGGTTTATAAGCTCCGAAAGGAGCAACTCATAGACGAACTCGCGAAACTAAAGATCGATAACACAGGAAATTAGCGGAATTACGATAACGCCTAGTAGCGATAACGAAAATAAGTCCGGAACATTTTAAAAATCCACCGGAAGACGTGGAAGAGTACGATGCGGGATTAGATAGGACCAGCGATTTGGAGGAACAGACAAATAAAGCATCGACAACACAGAACACGCAAATACCATTTGTAATACCGAACCAGGATACCGCCGCGGCACATATAAATTATATAACAATGGAAAACACGACCGCGAAAACTGTAGATCAGATACAACAATGGAATTGTCACTTCGACGGTCGAGACATGTATGGGTTTCTAGAGAGAGTTGAGGAGTTACGGAAGGCATACGGCTTCACCGATGAGGATCTTCTCATAGGATTTCCGGAATTATTACGCGGGGAAGCCCAACTTTGGTATCGAAATTTAGAAAATATAAATAATTATACGGAAATTAAAGAATCGTTGCGCGGTTTCTATATACCACCGGAAGAGCGACGGAATCTTAGTCGACAAATAAGCGAACATAGGCAGTTAAATGGCGAAGTATTTAGAACAACGCAACGTCACTTAGTACACAAATTCGCCCTCGAGGAGACATAAATAGCGAGACACAACTCGATAACATTTATTATAACATGCGCGCCGAATTACGATTGCACATTCGACGGGCGGATTTTAACAACGTCAATGAACTCATCCAACACGTAGAAGAAATAGAGGAAGTATTGGCACAAACGGTTAAAGAAATAAGAGGAGAAAGACCGAGGAATAACACCGGGAATATTATGGAAATTACGACCACATACGACCGGAACACGTGCTGCTGGAGATGCAAGCAACGCGGACATAGGAGAATGAACTGTCGAAATAACCAGAGGAAATTTTGTTCATATTGTGGAACAGACGGTATATTAACACGCGATTGCCGGTGTCACACTGATATAGACGCGCCGGGAAACGAAAAGAGGGTCGGACCCACATCGGGACAGGACCGACCCGCGCAAACAAGACCTTCGATGTCGACAGCCGCTATTTCGTTCGAATCAACGCCGGTCGAGAGAAATTTCGAGGCCTAATAGATCTCGGATCAATAGGCTCATACATAAACCCGCGCGCAGCGAATAAATGCCTCACGCAAGGGTGGATAAATCAGGCGGAATGAAAGGCAGCGCGGATGGCCGATGGTACGCCTGCCACCCTTGAAAGCAGTATGTCTGAAGAGTGCAGGGAACAAGGCAAAAAAATTAGGACACCGTTTCTTGGTTATGGAAGGGTCAACAACCTATTTTTTACTCGGAGTGGACATACTCGTTAAACTGGGGCTTCAACTAAAGTTGAACGGGAGGAAGATCACAGCAGGAGAAATATACGGTGAGGAAGGGCTATGTTCCGTCGGAGAACCAGTAGGTTTAGCTCAGTTCACGATAACTTAAGAGGAACAACTAGAGAAGTTCATCGAACAAAGAATGACCGAGTTTGAAAATATTAAAGGTGTTATTCCATTAATCCAACATAAAATCAGGGTTGTCGGTCAGACACCCATTAAACAGAGATACCGACCCAGAAATTCGGCAATGCAAGAAATAATTAACCAAGAAGTCAAGAAAATGTTATAAGAGGGGGTAATTCAACCATCAGAAAGCCCGTGGAGCTCCCCAGTCGTAATTACGAAAAAGAAAAACGGAAAATGCAGATTTTGTATCGATTTCCAAAAGATAAATCAAATTTCAGAGAAGGATGCTTCATCGTAGTAACAGATACGTTTGAGAAACACATAGAAAAATTAACTGAAGTATTTCAACGGCTTCGGGGAGCGCGACTTAAACCAAATCCCGCGAAATGCCATTTTGCCCGGAACAGACTGACATATCTAGGACACGTAGTAGACCGGCAGGGCATGCGCACCGACCCCGAAAAAGCCGCAGCCATTGCTAATTTACCGCCCCCGGCAAACACGAAAGAATTAAAAAAATTCATGGGTCTTTTATCGTGGTATCGTTGTTTCATCAAAAACGTGTCACAGATAGCTTCACCGCTGAATAAATTACCAAAAAGAAAATTAAATGGTATTGGGACGACGCACAACAAGAAGCTTTTGAGGAATTAACACGTAGACTAACGGAAGCCTCCGTACTAGCTTGTCCGGACTGGACCAAACCATTTATTCTACAGAGTGACGCAAGTCTGCAAGGACTAGGGGCAATGGTTGCACAAAGCGACGGCACAAAGGATTATGTCATTGCATACGCGAGCCGATCACTGAATAAAGCAGAGAAAAATTATTCCGTACCGGAACTAGAGTGTTTAGCCGTGAAATGGGGTATTTGGAAAATGCGCCATTACTTGGAAGAATATCATTTTACCGTAATAACCGACCACCAATCTCTAAAATGGCTCAATAAGATAGAAAACTCATCGGGTAGACTAGCTTGCTGGGCAATGGAATTAAGACAGTGGGATTTCGCTGTTCGCTATCGCAAAGGCAGCGAAAATACCGTGGCAGACATACTTTCACGGCAGCCATTAGGAAAAAGATGATTGGTACGCACATAAAATCACCGCCGTACAAACAAAACCGGACGAATATCCAGAATACTGCATAAGAGACGGACGACTATACCGTCACATTCTCCATTCGCTCGATTTGAAAGAGAATGATCCTTCCGACGAATGGAAAATATGCATTGCAATGTCAGAACAGGAACGCGTGTTAAAAGAAAAGCACAACAATCTTACCACCGGCCACTTAGGTATTGCAAAAACAGTACACAGACTAGCGCGATCCTACAATTTGCCGAAAATGTTCAAAGACGCGACAAAGTACGTTCGATCATGTTTAAGCTGCCAACGTCACAAAGCGCAGCAACAAGCACCAGCCGGTAAAATGCAGGCCATGTACGTCGACCAAACGTGGGAGATGGTTTCTATTGATCTGATAGGACCACTTCCTCATTCTAACTCCGGATACTCAACGTTACTAGTAATGCAGGATCGACTCACAAAGTGGATAGAATTAAAGGCACTACGAAAAGCCACCGGGGCCGCGATCGCTAAAACAGTCAAAGAATAGATCATTCTCCGTTTTGGCTGTCCGAGAACTATTCTAAGTGACAACGGCAAACCATTTATTAGTCGGGACTTTGAAAATCTATTAAAAGACGCCGGAATCCAACATCGGGACACCACTGTATACACCGCAATATAACACCGTCGAACGTGCAAATCGTACCGTTAAAACCATGATAGGGTAATACACCAGTAGAAACCACAAAACATGGGATTTGTATCTAAACGAAATAGTATTCGCGTTTAAGTCCGCGAAGAGCGAAGCAACGAATTATACACCAGCATACTTAAATTATGGCCGCGAAATGATATCGCCTGGAAGCTTCCATCAAGAAGTAAGAGTAGGTTAGCGGAAAACATTAAAAGATAGGATAGAAGAGTTAAAAGACGCGATCAAGGTAGCAAAAACAAGCGCCGCAAGGAGCTTTAACAGAAAACAAAAACATTATAACCTTAGAAGACGCGATTGGCAACCCAGGGTAGGAGATCCAATTCTAAAAAGACAAATGACACTTTCGAATAAAGTCAAAGCAATCAACGCAAAATTACTAGATAAGTTCGCCGGGCCGCATACGGTAAAAAAACTCATGAATATTCACGTAAAGGACCTCAAACCCTTCGTCAAACCGGTATAAAAGCGAGCGGAAAATTGTAAGAGCAACTAGTTCACGATGGTAGCCCAAGCGTCAAACATTGTACACGAAACAGCGAAAGTAGAATTGTAAGAATAAAATTGTACAGGTGATCGATCATAAAGGTAAACAAAGCGATAGACAAGAATTAACGAACATTTTTCCAAAGGAGCTCAGTTCAAATACAACAGGCAAGGAGCAACTATGAGGAGAGGTCGAGGCTATCAGCGAGCTCCTCCGAGAATGGGACGAGCCATATATTCCCGAGGGTATCCAAGATCAACCAGCTCGGGAATACGTGCCAACACCTCGGCCCATCCTCGAGGAGCGAGTAGTAGAAGCAGCGCTCGCGCCGAGGAGGCAGGTGCCTCGACCACACTCGCCGATAGGTTAATACCGTTGCTCGTCTCAACTACAACTTCCTCAACGGCATGCCCGAAGGCGACCGCTGCCCCTGTGGGAAGGCAGGATTTTTCCTCGGGTGTGCTAGCGGACGGTGCCGCTTTATCCTCGGACGTATCCGAGACAGTGCACCGTCCGATCTCCAAGGCGCAGAGGGATATATTCCTGTACGGGCGGGAAGAACAACCGGCGCCACAACGAGCAACGCCGCTAACAAACCGAGCTACGGGGTGGAGAAGGAGATATACCCCATTCAACCGCTCTACGATGTGACTACCGCACCGGCGAATAAAATTGCCGAACGGCCCCGAGGTAGAGGTGCCTATTGGGGTCACTCAGTACCGGGTGACGCACGACGACTGGCGTTGGCACCTATGGCTCGATAAAACCAACGGCAACGTGAGGCATCTAGGGAAACCCCGCCGTGTAAATATTGTTTCTGATTTTTATTTTTTTTTCCTCGTTAGGTTATATAACTCGTACGGCTAGAGTAAAATCCGTAGGCTTTACTCTCCTTAGCGGGGGCAAATGTAACGATGCACCTGTTCAAGAGGCGTATCGATACTAAAAACCGAATTTGAAACACTTTCTCTCTCGGATAACGCGTGCGCTAGAGAGAGAAAGCCGATGGATCTGTCAATGGCATCGGAGAGCAAGCGTACAAATGTGTACATCCATGTACACATCGATATACACGCGTACCGGAGCTCGCACAGCGAGGAGAGAGAGCAGGCAACTAAGTAGCTGACTTATCTCTCCACCGAGCGCCGCGACCACGCGTCACGCATAACGCGCAAGCTACAGCGCGCCCCACCGCGCCGACTATATAGCACACGGCGAGCGAGTATAAATGCCGCGTCGCGCGCCGTGGAAAGCATACTCTCAGCCCAGGGCCGTACTCGCTAAGCCCTGGAGCCCGCCGACGGAGCGGAGTATACGAGCGCACTCGTTACTCTGCACCCGAAGCGCCGCTGAGACCCCCGGGTATACAAGCGCACTCGTTACCCGGGTGTTGTCCACGAGTAGTGGGAGCGCACTCGCCTACTCGTGGAGAACCGCGCCCGCGACCACCGTATTCTAGTTGTTCGTAAACTTGTATCTAATGTTCGCGCTCCGCTGTTTTATATGTTACAGATCTCCGATAAACGCGACCCGTAGTCACCTATGATTAATGTACAACTCTTATTATTAGCATTAAGTTGAATAAATTGTTATTTTTTCCTACTTATCTGGCTTTGTAAATTTATTTTAATCGCTCTCTCCATTCGAATCCTGCTCGATTAGCTATCCTCATGAGAGAGCAATCCTTTCGCATGAATACTACCGTTTCAATGTTTATGCTGGTGCTCCTACTCTCCCGCCTCGAGTATGCGTGAGTGATGAGGGACGAGGAACGGGAGATGAAAGGATCAAAGTAAATAAGAGTCAAGGCACTTCGTCGTATGCACCGGAGTGCAGTTTATTCCGTCAGTGCTTATCTTGAACATGTACAGAAAGACGCATTGCGCGCGCCCGTGAGACGAAGTTGTCTTGGGCGCAGACGCCAGAGCTAAGGCGTGTGCGCAGTGCTTGACGAGTTCGGGGTTGGAGCGTCCTGGTTGATGCTGAGATGGCGGCCGAATGAGAGCGAGCCATAGGAGAAATCCGGCTCCCCGATGTCTCGCGGCACGAGACGCTGCTTGCGCCGCTCGCGCATGCGTGAAGGTGGCGTTGGCGATGATGTCGCCGTGGGCGAAGGCACCACATGTTAATAGTTATTTGGTGTTAGGGGGCTTTATCTCCATGAAGGGTGAAATTTATAAAAATGCCGAAACAGGTTAACTTTAATTTTTTATTTTATGTATTAATAAATTTCTTCCACTTTTTCTAGTCTATTTATAATTTTTTCTTACAAAATGATGACAAAAAAGCTGTGTTTTTACCCTTTATAAAATAGGGGATGATCCCTCTCTGCTCAAATCACCGTGGATTACTTGTGCTTTTCATAAGAAATAACCTTCATTTTGTTTCATCGAAAAATATTGATTTTAAGCCGAGATATTTAGAAAAAACTGTTTTCGGGGGTGAACTTTAGGGGTAATTTTCATCCCTTGAACCTGCGAATTAGCAGATAAAAAAATACGGATCCCTTATTTTTTTATGTTCTACAACATATATCAAAATCATCGAAATCGGTGAGGTACTCTTGGGAGTGTTTCCTTGTTAGACTGCAACGGTTCGAGATATACGGTGTTTGTTGTGTAGAAGTTAATTTTTAGGAGGGCAAGTTAACCTTCTGAAGTGGTCGTAACAAAAAGTCGGATTTTTATCAACTTAATATAATAAATAATACAATAACTTAATATAATAACTTAATGTATTAAACACTTTTATTATGAAATACCTCATTATTACATTTTTGATAATAAATCAAAAAAATGGAAAAAAAGACAGAAATCTACAAGACCGATTCTAAGCAGAATCTTTTTAGTGAATCCCAAAGAACGTGAACGTTTTTTTATTAGATTAATTTTATTACATGTTAAAGCAGCAACTTATTTTAAAAGTTTAAGAACTTACGATGGTATTACTTATCCAACCTTTGCCGATGCAGCAACAACTACAATTTAATTGCAACAGACACTCAATGGGATAAATGTTTACAAGAATCACATTACAAATTTCCAAAAAACATGTGCGAATTGTTTGGTTATATTTGCGCGTACCAAACTCCAATTAATGCACGTGAATTATTTGATAAATATAAAATTAATTTTTACCAACCAAAAATTGAAGAAAAAATAGGTGAATAATATGCTTTAAATATAATAGTTAATGTTTTAAATTCACATGGATTTAGTTTATCTGATTTTGGTTTACATGTTTTAACTAATTCATATTTTGAGGAACTTTATGTAGATAATATATGTATAGAAGGTGTTAAATTCAATTTAGATGATATACTAAATTCGTTAACAGTTGCTCAACGAATAATATTTCAATTAATAATTAATTCATTAAATGATGAATGTTACGATAAATGTATCTTTGTAGATGGACCAGGAGGAAGTGGCAAAAGTTATTTACTTAATAATTTAAGTAGCTATTTAAAATTTAATAAAATTAATTATTTAACGGTAGCTTGGACAGCCATTGCTGCTAATTTGTTACAAGATGGTAAAACTGTACATACAACTTTCAAATTACCTTTTAATATAAATGAACAAACTGCATGTAGTATAATTCCCAACAGTATAGATGGCGATATCATTAAAAATATAAAAATAATAATATGGGATGAAATTACAATGACATCAAAATATGTCTTTGAAGTAGTTGATCGATTGTTAAAGATATATGCAATAATGATGAAGTATTTGGAGAAGAAGTTATTATAGTATCAGGAGATTTTCGACAAACTCTACCTATTATACGTCATGGAAATAGAACCCAAATTATTTAAAATTCTATTAAAGAAAGTTATTTATCGAGTCAATTTAAAATTATGTCTTTGAATGAAAATCAAAGCCTTGACGCACGTGATAATGAATTTAAGAATTGGCTTTTGCGTATAGGAGATGGCTGTTTTGAAAATCAATTTGAAATTGAAAATGAAGTTATAAAAATTCCAACACAAATTTTGTGTAAAGGAGATATTGTTGAAACAAATTTTGGAGAAGAAATTGACATAAAGAATCCTGATTTTTACGAAAGCATAATTTTAACGCCAATGTCGATAGCCTTGGGATAAGGAGGTGGGCAATGCGAAAGAAAGTCAACAACTCAAATCAAATGATTCATTTCCCTGAAATGTATAAATAGGTTACAGAAACTTACAGAACGGCGAGCACTGCATGCTCCGAAAACAAAGTTAATTGGAATAAATATCACACTGTAAATAAATTAAGTCACAACAGGTCCACGCCGCGACAAGGACCGACGCGTGGACGAAGACACGTACGCCACCACGTGGTCGCTGAAACACTCGAAGTCCGTGGGCTCGAAGAGGAGAGAAGCTCGACAGCACTTGATCACCGCTCGTGAACGACTGACTCCCCACCAGCCGCGACAGGCGTCCGCTCGCTCTCTCTCCCTGACAGCGGCCGCGCAACGAGCCTATTGGATACGGCTTCTCGCGCCATGCGTTCACTCGCGCAGCTTTAAAATTCCCGCGTCGATCGCAACGCTCTCCGCGCATCCAACCCATGATCAAACGTGGGAAAATCGTATTAAACAAAACAGCCAAAAAATACTAATGTTATAAAATTGAATGAACAAATAATATCTAAAATCAGGGGATCAGTAACAGAGTATGCCAGTATAGATTCTGCAGATGATACAAATAATGAAAAATTAGATACAATATTCAATAGATAGGTAGTTGTGAAATAAATCACTCAAGATCATTCCAAGCAGACATTTTTTGACGACAAATGTATTGTAACGGGTGCAGGCAATAAAGGCGAAAGAGACGCGTGTACCGCGCCGCGAGGTTTGAATCGCGCGCGCTTGCACGTACGGCGGCTCGCTGCGCGCCAAGCGGGAAGCGCGGGAGGCGAAGCAAGAAGAAGAAGAAGACGCCGCCGTGGCGCTCCGAAGGGACGCCGCGGCCATTGATGAGCAGTCTAGTCCTGTAGCGCAACAGGTGCGCACGTGCTCTCCCGCCTTTCGAGTGCCGCGCTTCCGAGTGCCCCGCGAGTGCAGCATCCCGCCCTGCGGAATAGCCCTCTGCGCCTCCGATCCGCCGCCAGCCCCGCAGCGACGCAACTCCGGCTGCCTTCGCCGGCCGGGCCACAACCAGCGGAGGAGTGAGAGGAGGAGAGAGAGAAGGAGGCGCCAGCCGAGGCTCGAGAAGCCACGAGGCCCGACGCCTCGCAGCGAGGAGGCGAGAGTGCGGGAGCGTGAGAGGGAGAGAGAGAGAGGGACAGACCTCGGGCGACGCGCTGGCCAGCGCCAAAGTAAGTGTGCGCTTCTTTTGTATTTTTGCCGCGTAGGTTTTGCGTGCGAGCGGCCACGCGTAAGTAGTGTAGCGCGGCTATCCGACGCCGCCTGCGTAGAGGCAAGCGGCCTCGTGTTCAAGAGCGCGGCGGCCATTTTGTGGCGTCCCGCGGCGCGGTGACGCCGGCCGTGCGATCGGCCGGCTCCGCGTAAGTCTCGGCCTGCGCGTTCGTTTTGTAGGAGATGTTCGGGCTTCGCGCCCCTTAGCGCGACTCCTTTTGATCAATAAACCTTCTTTATTTTACCTTTTCATCGTTTGTGTCGAGTCTGTCAATTCGCGAGTAACCGTTCCCTATCTCCCCGAATACCGCCCTCTACCTTTTCAGCAGCTGCAGCTAGTCGGAGGCATCACCTCCTAGAGGAGCAACGTCAACGGGGAAATTGTAAGTGAAAGTCGCTCAGGTTAACCTATTACGCTTGCGCAATACGCCAAAAGCGACATAACCTCCAGGCAAGTGAGTAAAAGCGAGTTAACCTCGGTATAGCGTAAATACCAAATCACCAGTTGGGAAGATCGTTACTTCCTGAGCCAGTGGTAATCCGGTAGGTACCTTGTGAAGGATACCACTGGCCGTGCAAAAGCATTGTAAATTACGGGATTGAAGAGGAATCCCCTTGCACACGCACAACCAGCGAACGATGTCATACAACATCCAGGAAGCTGTGGAGGATTGGGTGTGGTCGATCTCGCCAAGCGAGATCGATAGCCACCTGTCGGAGTTACAATTGAAGCGACACGACTCCACATTCTTGAGAATGCACAGGCTAAGCCAGTGGGTGCTGGGTAACTATACGCCTCAAGACTTCGAGGAGCCGGAAGAGCCGGGGGATGTAATCCCCCGGCGGATGGCACTAAGGGAAAACATCTTACGGAGGATCCTTTTAGAAGACGACGGCGCCTTCGTCGAAGCGTCCAGTTGGGATTTACACCCCCTGGACGTAGTGCTCAAAAGCGAGCAGATATTGGAGATACTGCGTAGGACGACGGCGGAGGCCGTATCCGATACCCAGCACTCACCACACCCAAACGCCACAGTCAGTAACCGGGACACTACGCAACAACAAAAGGAGCAACGCACACAACTACCTCTACAGCAGCAGGACAGCGAAGAAGAAGAAACTCGCGGCGACGACCAGCAAGCGCAGCCAGGAGAGATACTTCGCCTCCTGGCAAAGGACGGCTCCGAGTTTTATATCCCTCGGGAAGTCGGCTCGCTATTAGCGGAATTAATAGCGAAAGTAAGGTCGCTGGAGGAGTTGGTTTTAAACCAACAGCGACACGCCGCTTCCAGCACGCATATAGCGGAACCTAGGCAAGGTCACAACGTGCAGTTTGAAGACACGTACACCGTCACCGGCAACGATACGTGGATCGGTCCGCCATCGACACCACCGCCAGCTCGGCGTGATGGTCAGGCTGGTTTACAAGGAGTAAACGCAGTCTGGGTGGGGGGTGACCGCCGAAGTTCGGAGAGAGGCTCGAGCTGGCCGACATATGGCGCGCCAGGTGCGACAGGGAACTTCTCGAGGTCGAGTATGTTCCACTCGCGAGACATAGGCCAAATCGTGAGGAAATGGCAAATTCGATTCTCTGGGGCGAAGAGCCAGAGTATCGATGTATTCCTAGCGAGGCTGGAGGACTGTCGAGTCCTGGCAAACCTCTCCGAAGAAGAGGTGTTGTCGTCGTTGTCAGAGCTATTCACTGACATGGCGGCCACGTGGTACCGTAATGAGAAAGAGAAATGGGCCACGTGGCAAGATTTCGTGACTGCAGCGAAACGCTGGTACGGGACGACGAAGAGGTACCAGCAGCGGTTGATAGCAGAGGCGAACAACCGCACCCAAGGGGCGGACGAGGCCGTGAGAGATTATATCACGTGCCTCATTGCGATAGTGAGGAAGATATCGCCGCCCCACAGCTCGGAGCAACAGCTGGATCAGCTGCACCGAAACCTACGGCCCCAGCTGCAAGCGATGGTCCGTAGGTCAGACTTCAGCACAGTAGAGGAGCTACTGGAGTTGGCAGTGGACGCGGAGCAAACGTTGGAGAATTCCAAGACGTTCCGACCTTCACCACCGCCAACAGCGGCGCTACTGCCGGAAATGGCGTATAAACCGCCGGCAAACACCGACACGCCACGAAAGCCGAAAGGCGATGCCAAGGAAGGCAAAGTGGCTGCTGCGGTAGTCGAGAAGGACGCCAACCTGGAGGGCTTGGAGGAAATGCTTCGGCGAGTGCTAAGCGAGCGTCTCTCCGACCGGCGAGGCTCCGGAGGAGAGCGCTCCGGGCGAAATACGCCCCCTGGGCCGCGCAGAGGGCGCGGTAACCAGCCATCTGGGCGTGGCGGGGCAAGGAGGCCCCCAGAACCGAGGCAGGGGGCGAAGGCGACGAGCCCACCGAACGGCTTCGCGCCCTCCGCCAGCCCCGAGGGTAGCCCTCCGAAAGGACTAAGGCCGCCGCTGAGTTGCTACTCATGCGGCCTTGTCGGATATATAGCGCGCTACTGCCCTAATTGTGCGGGAAACGGGAAAGGGAGCGCGTAGAGGGGATCACTACCGCCCCCCTCCCCGACGAGGTACCCAAAACCGAAGATGTTTTGGCCGCGTGCGATAGCCGCCCTGCCGCGAAAGAGTCCGCGGTACCCTCGCCAGTTGCGAACCGAGGAGACGCCTCGGCGAAGCAACCGACCGACGCAGAAACAAGGTGGTGGCTGCGAATTGAGGTCGGCGAGTTTAATCTCCGCGCTTTGTTGGACCCGGGAGCATCCACGACGGTGATGGGCTCCGTCGGACTCTAACTAGCTACAGCGCTGGACCGGGAGTTTGTAGCGTCCGAGAAGAGAGGGGTAAGGCTAGCGGATAGAAGCCGCAGCCCCTTGCTAGGCCACGTGATGCTGCCCATCACTGTGGCTGGCCTCACTCGCGATATCCGAGTCGCCATAATGCCGAATTTAGATGCCGACTGCTACATAGGAGTCAACTTTGTACGAGCGTTCAGGGCCGTACTAGACCCGGATACGGATAGGCTATTCTGTAAGGAGACGGAAGCCTACGTCGAGCTGGAAGTAGCCAGCTTGACCCCCGATCCTAGCTCGGTAGCGGCAATTGGGCTCGAGGACGCTACAGACCTTCAGCGAGAGGAGCTGAAGGCCATGGTGGACGAGGTCCTAGGCAAGCTCCCGCCAGGATTAGGTTGCGTCAGAGGCGTGGAGCATGAGATTCATGTAGGAAACGCTCGACCAATCAAGCAGCGCCATTATCCAGTGTCGGATAAGGTGCAGGAGGAGATGCATCGCCAGGTTTGCGAAATGCTGAACCAAGGCATCATCGAGCCCTCCAAGAGCGGGTGGTCGAGCCCCGTCGTGATGGCGCCGAAGAGTGACGGCACACGACGGTTCTGCAACGATCTGCGGAAGGTGAATGCAGTCACCGAACCCGACGCCTATCCTCTGCCGAATATGCAGGATATTCTGCGGAAATTGAGGAAGGCGAAGTTCATCTCCACGCTTGACCTCAAGAGCGCGTATCATCAGATACCGTTAGCGGAGGAGGCGCGGCCCATCACCGCTTTCACGGTGCCGGGGCTGGGCCTGTTCCAGTTCCGGCGGATGCCGTACGGACTGACGAACGCGCCGGCCACCTTCCAGCGGCTCATTGACCAAGTGCTCGGACCCGAGCTGGAGCCTTACGTCTACGCCTACTTCGACGACATCATCGTAGTCGCAGAAACGTTCGAGGAGCATAAGAAGTGCTTGAAAAGGGTGTTGGAAAGGCTCGTCGCCGCTGGGCTAACCCTCAACGCAGAAAAATGTGTTTTCTGCAAGCAAGAGGTAGCATACTTGGGCTTCTTGGTTAACCGGGACGGCACGAGGCCGAACCCGGCCAAGATCGAGCCAATCAAGAATTTTCCGCAGCCGCGGAATCTGAGGCAGCTGCGCCGATTCCTGGGTACTTCATCGTGGTATAGGAAGTTCATCCCGAACTATGCCACGATCTCCGAGCCGCTCACGAGTCTGACGAAGAAGAACCAGAAGTACGAGTGGCTCGACGAGCAGCAACGCGCCTTCGAGTTGTTGAAGGCAATGATTATGACCGCTCCGGTCCTACATCGCCCTGATCCCGACGGTCTTTTCATTGTGCAGACCGATGCGAGCGATGTAGGCCTTGGCGCGGTGCTGCTACAGGAAGTAGAGACCCAAGAGCGGGTGATCGAGTTCGCGAGCCGGGTGTTAACCCCGGCAGAGCGAAACTATAGCGTTACGGAGAGGGAGTGCCTCGCGGTGGTCTGGGCGATACAGAAGTTTCGCCCTTACATCGAAGGCTACGAGTTTAGGGTTGTGACAGACCACAGCAGTCTGCGGTGGCTCTGTCAGATGAAAAATCCCACGAGCAGGCTCGCTCGGTGGGTGTTGGAGTTGCAAGGCCACAAGTTTTCGATCGAGCATTGAAAAGGCGCCTTGAACCACGTGGCCGACGCCCTCTCCCGGATGTATGAGGATGAGGAAGGCCCGGAGGTGGCTGCGGTGTCCTGGTCAACGGACACCGAGGACGCGTGGTATCGAGAGTGGAGCGCCAAAGTCCGAGAGCAACCCAACGATTTTCCAACCTACAAACTCGTCGCGGGCAACCTTTACCGGTACCGACCGAACCCGGACGTTGACGCGGCCCTCGGCGACGATGAGAATGCTTGGAAGCTGGTAGTACCAGAGGAGCATCGTCGCGAGGTGTTGCAAGAGTGCCATGACGACGCCACCGCTGGACATCTCGGACGAGAAAAGACGTTTGCCAGAGTAGCCCTGCGCTACTACTGGCCACGTTACTACGCGGAAACGCAAGAGTACGTGCGCCACTGCGAAACGTGTCAGCGGTTTAAGGTGGAACAAAGAGCTCCAGCCGGCCTCATGGGTCGACGAGTCGTCGACAGACCCTGGCAGGTCGTCGCTGGAGACATAATAGGACCGCTGCCTCGCACCTCTAAAGGTTTTGAATACATTGTGGTGTTTCAAGACCTTTTCTCCAGGTGGGCGGAGGCTTCGCCGATACGGAAGGCTAACGCAAAGACGGTGGTAGGAGAATTGGACCGGAAGGTTTTCCTCCGGTTCGGTTGCCCAGAAGTGTTCCTCTCCGACAACGGCACAGAGTTCAAGAACCGTGTCGTAGAGGAATTCTTGAGGGAGCGAGGTGTGCGTCACACCAACACTCCCACCTACCACCCGCAGGCTAATCCGGTGGAGCGCGCCAATCGTACTTTAAAAACGATGGTCGCCTCTTACCTTAAGGAGCGGCACACCACATGGGACGAGAAGCTTCCGGAACTTCTCTTCGCCATGAATACGGCGGTGCATAGCTCTACCGGAGTTAGCCCCGCCATGTTGCTTTACGGTAGGCAGCCAGAGCGCCCTGGTACGCAGCGTAGGCTGCAAGAGGTCGCGGCAGAGACCCCGGCACAAGAAGAAAGTTTGGCCCGTTGGAAGGAGCGGCTCGACGCCCTTCCAAACCTTCATCAACGAGCCGCCTCGCAGGCGAGAGCGGCTCAAGATCGCCAAGCCAGCTATTATGATGCCGGCAGGCGAGAGCCAGATTTCAAGCCGGGAGACAGGGTCTGGAAGCGCAGCCACCCACTCTCCTCGGCCGCGAAGGGCGTCGCGGCGAAACTAGCGCCTAGGTTTGAAGGGCCGTATTGGATTACGGCCGTGCTAGGCTCCAACACCTACCGATTGGTAGGTGAGGGGGGCCAAATTGAGGAGATAGTGGCCGCTGACCAGCTTAAGCCCTATCGCGGTGAGTCGCCTGAGTCGAATGGAGTCGACGCGGAAGGCGACCCCAGGGGAACGCCTGTGAGCGAACCACCCGCCCCTCAGGGGACAGGGGAGCCCCCTGAGAGCACGCGGGGGAGACCGCGGAGGGCGCGCGGCGCAACTACGGGTCCCGTCGAACCAACTTCGGTAGGACAGCGAGCCCCGAATGCCCCTCGCAGGGGACGCGGTCGTCCCCGCAAGCCTCCGTAGCGCTGCGCGCCTAGCGCTTATCCCCCCCCCCCCCCCGAGATGTGCGATAAACTACACGCGGATATAGTGAAACTGGCCTAACCTGAGATGTTCTTTTCCAGATGTTGGAGATCCCCGAGCAGACGTTGAAGGAGGCCATGGCCGCGCTCATAACCCTCGACTTGGGCAAACCCGTCGAGGGCGTGGCCCAGGCGGTGCTCCACCTCCTGCGTCAACGTCGGCAGCGCCTCGAGGACGAGGCTAGGGAGCGGCTGCAGGAGCAGCCCCTCCTAGAGGAGGCCGACGCCCACGAGGAGAGCCGGGCGGGTACCAGCCCCGGCGTGCCCCGCTTCGCCCCCAAGGAGGAGCCTGCCACGCCGCCCCGCGGCGCAATCCCCGCCGGCTACCCGCGGAGGGTCCAGCGCGATGCCGCCTCGCAGACGGAGGCCCACCTCCTGCCCGCGGAGCCCACCTGGGACGAGCTGCGCGCCGGGCTGTCAACAGTCCGGGAGATGGACCGCGCCGCCAACCAGGCCCGCGCCGAGGTGTTCGCGGTCTTGGAGCGGCACGTCGGGGTCCACGGGGAGCAGCTCCCGGAGGTCGACTCCTGGCGCCGAATGATGCTGGCCAAGCAGGAGGAGGCCGAGCACCTGGTCGCCTGACGAGCGGAGCGACGTTCCCGCATGCAGCGGGAAAAGGTGGAGGAGTAGGCACGTCTCCGTGCCGCGTCGGAGCGGGCCCTGGAGGAGGCCCGCGCCCGCCGCCTCGCCGAGGAATCCGAGCTCCAGGCAGCACGCGCTCGGTGGGACCAGGCCCGCCGAGACGAAGAGCGGGCGGCCGTCGACCTGGGCCTCGCGCGGGAGTGCTCGCCCGTCCGGCCGAACCCGCCAGGAGCGGGACGCCCCCGCTTCTGCTATGTGTGCGGGTGGCCGGGGGTGCGCCTGCCGCGCAAATGCCCCCGAGCGGCTACGAATCCGCCGAAATCCACGGCGCCTCCCCGTGGCTAGCCCGGGGGGGGACGCTTTCGATTCGCCAGGCCCTCCCTTCGAGGGTCCGAACTGTACAGTTTTTTTTTGGTGGAAATTTTTTTTTGTACATAGTCTTTTCTTTGTAAATATTTTGTTGTATATAGTGTATAGGTGATGTGCCCGAGAGGCTGGAATAAAAGGAAGAGCCTCCACCTAACCTGTTGTTTTCGCCTTATTTCTGCGCCCTTCCTCTTTTCAGATGTCGCGTACGGGGTACGCCAAATCTGGGTGGGGGGTGTAACGGGTGCAGGCAATAAAGGCGAAAGAGCCGCGTGTACCGCGCCGCGAGGTTTGAATCGCGCGCACTTGCACGTACGGCGGCTCGCTGCGCGCCAAGCGGGACGCGCGGGAGGCGAAGCAAGAAGAAGAAGAAGACGCCGCCGTGGCGCTCCGAAGGGACGCCGCGGCCATTGATGAGCAGTCTAGTCCTGTAGCGCAACAGGTGCGCACGTGCTCTCCCGCCTTTCGAGTGCCGCGCTTCCGAGTACCCCGCGAGTGCAGCATCCCGCCCTGCGGAATAGCCCTCCGCGCCTCCGATCCGCCGCCAGCCCCGTAGCGACGCAACTCCGGCTGCCTTCGCCGGCCGGGCCACAACTAGCGAAGGAGTGAGAGGAGGACAGAGAGAAAGAGGCGGCAGCCGAGGCTCGAGAAGCCACGAGGTCCGACGCCTCGCAGCGAGGAGGCGAGAGTGCGGGAGCGTGAGAGAGAGAGAGAGAGAGAGGGACAGACCTCGGGCGACGCGCTGGCCAGCGCCAAAGTAAGTGTGCGCTTCTTTTGTACTTTTGCCGCGTAGGTTTTGCGTGCGAGCGGCCACGCGTAAGTAGTGTAGCGCGGCTATCCGACGCCGCCTGCGTAGAGGCAAGCGGCCTCGTGTTCAAGAGCGCGGCGGCCATTTTGTGGCGTCTCGCGGCGCGGTGACGCCGGCCGTGCGACCGGCCGGCTCCGCGTAAGTCTCGGCCTGCGCGTTCGTTTTGTAGGAGATGTTCGGGCTTCGCGCCCCTTAGCGCGACTCCTTTTGATCAATAAACCTTCTTTATTTTACCTTTTCATCGTTTGTGTCGAGTCTGTCAATTCGCGAGTAACCGTTCCCTATCTCCCCGAATACCGCCCTCTACTTTTTCAGCAGCTGCAGCTAGTCGGAGGCATCACCTCCTAGAGGAGCAACGTCAACGGGGAAATTGTAAGTGAAAGTCGCTCAGGTTAACCTGAGCGACGTTGTACGGGAACACCGGCGAGAGTAGGAAAAGCTAGTGCATATCTAGCCGCCGGTGAATTGTGCGCCGAAGTCAGCGGCAGAGCGCAGCACCGGGCCTAGTAGAAGGCGGCCTAAGCTTTCTACAGCGAAAGCCGGGCGCGCTTGTTCTGAGCCTGCGCCAACGCGCTCCGGCCGGCCGACGGGTCCGTCTACAACGGCGCGCTGCTCTGGGCGTAGTAGACGCCCGTATATCGCCTGGCGTATCCCAGAGAGGGATTAATACCCTCTTTTAAATTCACCCCGTTACAGTATTTATATTCTAATTTTATTTGGTGAGGAGGGCATGACAACGGCTTCTCAGTGCTCTCGTATACTTGTTTTCTCTACAAAAGAGTTTATCTCTAGTTTTCGTTGATTGGCTAATAATGTCAATTATTGTTTTAAAATCGCTTTTCAACCTGATAGTGTCATTGATTCTATTCATATTGTTGTTTGTATTATAAATATGTAACATTTCGGAAAACAATAATTTTCTTTTCCTATTTTCATTGTCTAAAATTATGATATTGTCTAAATTTATCTTATGTTTTGTGGCATATATATGTTCTACCAGAGCTGATTTTTTATCATCATTTTTTATACAAAGTTTATGTTCATAAATACGCTTTTTGAGTTTCCTACTAGTTTGACCAATGTGCGATGTATTACAATCATTACAGCGTATCTTGCAAACTACATTATTTATAGACATTTTATCTATTGTATCTTTCCTAATGTAACATATTTGGTAAACTTATTAATTGGTTTGTTTATGACTTTATAGTTATATCTAGATAAAATATTTTTTAGTTTGAAACTAAGGTCTTTAATATACGGTAAAAAAAAAACAATTTTTTTCCTTTGTTGACTGTTATCGATGAAAAGTGTATCGTTATTTTTTCCTGTTGAGTATGTTGAATATTGTTAATGGAAAATAGTCTGTTCGCAATTTTAGAGTCAATAATTTTTTTTACATGTGATAACTTTGTCGCTCTCTCTACTAAATTATAAACAATCGCCCTTTTTTGTGCAATTGGATGGTACGAATTGAAATGTATGAACCTTCCTGAGTATGTTTCTTTCCTGTACCAGTTTGTGATTATTTGGTTAACTTTGCGGGAAATAGAAATATCCAAAAAATTAATTAAGTTGTCAATCAAATTTTCTTTTTCAACTGTAAACTTTAAATAATCATTGTAGTTGTTAAAACTGTTCAAACATTTTTCTATCGCATCATCCTTAACACTTCATAAACAATCGTCCACATATCTTTTATACAAAATGATATCCGATTTTAACGGCACGAGACAATGATTCTCCAAATATGAACATAAACTTTGTATAAAAAATGATGATAAAAAATCAGCTCTGGTAGAACATGTGCATGCCACAAACATAAGATAAATTTAGACAATATTAAAATTTTAGACAATGAAAATAGGAAAAGAAAATTATTGTTTTTCGAAATGTTACATATTTATAATAGAAACAACAATATGAATAGAATTAATGACACTATCAAATTAAAAATGATTTTAAAACAACAATTGACATTATTAACCAATCAACGAAAACTAGAGATGTACAAACTATTGTGTTGAAAAAACAAGTGTACGAGAGCACTGAGAAGCCGATTGTCATGCTCTCCCCACCAACTGAAATTGGAGTATAAATACACCTGTCGTAGCACCGTCGCGTTTGAATGTTACTTTGACGGTTGAGGATTACCATCAAGGCGAAAGCGCCTAGCCTCTGTCTTGATTTTTTCAATCATGGACAGTGTGAAGTATTACGGTCAACTATTTGTTGCAATTTTGACAACGTGCAATATTTTTATGTACGAATAAAACGAGTTAATCTTTTGAGGTGAGATAAAGTTGTGTGACGTTTGTTTATGTTAACATTGAAAAAATTGTTCAATGGTAAATTGTTATTTTAATTTTGTTGCTTTAGTTTCTAAAAAGGGAAACTTAAAATTTTTTCGAAACGTTAGGAAAATAATTTCACTAATAAAAAATGTCTTCTTGGAAGGATCTCAAGTGATTTATTTCACAACTACCCATCTATTAAAGTATACGCGAAACAACAAGAAATCGTCAATAGATACAATATTGCCAAGAGATTTTTTAAATATACTTACCCCCAATGGTTTACCTCCGCACAAATTGCAATTGAAAGTAGGGGATGCAGTTATGTTATTGAGAAATTTAAATTTAAATGAAGGATTATGTAATGGCACAAGATTAATAATTAAATATTTAAATCAGTATTCTAATGTAGCAGAAATTATTGGTGGTAGTGAGGCTGGCTCTGCGGTTATATTATTTCGAATAACTTTATCTCCTTCACTTGAAGAAATACCATTTCATATGTCGAGATAACAATTCTGTGTTAGACTCACTCATGCAATGACAATTGATAAATCATAAGGACAATCTTTTAAAACCCGTATATTTACCTTTATCAGTATTTAGTCACGGGCAATTATAGGTTGCGTGTTCAAGAGTGAGAAATAAAAAGAATTTGAAGATTTTATTAACATAAAATTCAATTTTCGAACCGAAGATTAAACATCAAACTTCGACTGAAAATTTATCTAAAACGTTTACAAAAAATCTTGTTTTTAGAGAAATTTTGTAATTAATTAATCGGCAGCAATATTTTTATAAATGAGCTGGCAAAAAATAAGAAAAATAAAAAAAATTGAGCTTTGTTTGACTCATAATTACAAAAAAAATCAAGTAAAACTAGGGGGGCTGTGTCCCCCTGCGTGTCTCGCTGCGCTCGACACGCCAACCCCCCCACGCCCCACGAACACCTGTTCCTCGTTTCGCTCGTCACTTCGCTCGTCGCTCCCCCCTTCCTATGTAAAAAACTTCGTTTTTACATAATAGGCACGACCGCAATACTCAGCAGAATCTTACAATTTTGTTATTGTAAAATTTATAATACTTTATTTTCATAATTTTTATCATAATAAAAAAAATCGTTTTTTACAGGCCTAGCTCTTTAGGAATTGATTTTGCATGAAATCTTTTTGAATAGTTTACGGCAAACTACTTTTTTAGGTGTGTTCAGTCATTAACTGTGGTGGGCGAAATGGTAACGTCAACACTTCTGATTAATAAAAAAAAATACAAAGGTACAGTTTATACAGTTTTAACGAAAGGTGAGCTCTAGTTAATTAAGTAGCCGTTCACGCAACACGTTGAATGAATTAACGTTAACTACAGGGGAAAACAATGTTAGCGGGTATTCCTATAATTACATAATAATATGTATATATTATATACAAACTCAATTACAAAAAAAAACTGACGCCGCACACACATATACAAATACGGCGAAAAGGGTGGGTCTAGATATATCGAAAGGCTGATAGTTAGAAGCCTTATCCTTCAGAAAATTAGAAATAGAACACGCGCGCCTCATTAACAAAAGCCGGCTTATACAGGATTTAAAACAGAAAGCATGATTAACAGAATGCGAAAATACATAAATATATCTACAGAATGAACTAATTTTATACTGTCACAATTGTAGAAAACACATAGTACGAAAGGCAGATTTATAGAAAATACATAAGACGAATGCCATATAATATAAAATTCACCATAGTTTGTCTATATTTGTGATATTCGTCTTATGTATTTTCTATAAATTTGCATTTCGTACTATGTGTTTTCTACAATTGTGGCAGTATGAAATTAGTTTATTCTGTAGATATATTTATGTATTTCCTTATTCTGTTAATCGCGCTTTCTGTTATAAATCCTGTATGATAACCCGGCTTCTGCTAATGAGGCGCGCGTGTTCTATTTCTAATTTTCTGAAGGATAACGCTTCTAACTATCAGCCTTTCGATATATCTAGACCCACCCGGCGAAAATGAGAGAAAAGAAAGAAAAGGCTCAACTCAATATTAGTGCACTCGGCAACGGTAATCTGGTTATCTGCAGGCTCT
The DNA here is from genome assembly GCA_036365515.1 of Torymus aiolomorphi. Classification (NCBI taxonomy): domain Eukaryota; kingdom Metazoa; phylum Arthropoda; class Insecta; order Hymenoptera; family Torymidae; genus Torymus; species Torymus aiolomorphi. Next base: position 237,924,842 of record CM070874.1, on the reverse strand, counting down.
TCTTTTCTGCCTTCGCGCGCTTTGACTTTAGCGCCGGCCACCGCGTGCACGAGCGCGCGTGGAATACTATTGCCGCAGCGGGCACAGCCGTGACGGCTACGTGCGCACTACGCGTATGTTCTGTGATACTGTGATAAACAATCGCATCGCCCGGCTCCCGACGTCTGCTCATTTCCCATTCTTCTTAAGTTGGGTGTAACCCCTGGTTCTGACTTGGTTCAAACTTCGTTTAATTTTATTAAAATTATTCCATTTATTACTGATTTTATTATTTTGAGCAATATACCAATATAACTATTCCTTATTCTCCTTCCACTGCATTCCCTTCTCTATTAGTTTTTGAGTGCAGGTATCCGCTCTATCGACTGCGATGAGTTAAATTCCAGTCGCTTTTTTGGCAAGAGGCTCTTTGCTGCAGAGGTGGACCTCTGGAGAGGAGCATTCCATCTAAATTAGTCACGAGGAGCGTCATTTTTGGAGTTTGCTCTTTGGCACTCATTTATATTGAAAATCTGACGAGGCTGTTTCATTGACGAAGGAGTCGTCCTTCTGTTGCAGTGCGGAATTGGACATACGTCAATTATAGACCAACCTACAAGTTCCAACCACTGCGTGAAGGAGTTCTTCAGTATTGAGTAGTTAGTTTCAAGAGGATCGACATACCGAGAGTACGGGTACATAACCGCAATGCGGTGGTAACCCAATACACGGAACAAAAAAAAAAAAACTGACAGGAGCAAACTACGGGCATTACCCGAAACGAGTTTTTACTTGATTTCGATGAGCGCAAAGTTCCGAGATAATTAATCCAATAGAATTAATGCCCCCCCCCCCCCCCGGCCGCCGGTATGCTTCTCTCGAAGTCTCGCTCAAAAACTCGTTCAAAGACTCGCATATTCAGCTAGACTTTGAGCCAGGCATCGAGCGTTATACAAAGTTTATGCTCAGTTTAGATAAAGTTCATTCAAAGTTTTGACAAAGTTTGCGTAAAGTTTATACAAAGTTTACATAAAGTTTATACAAAGTTTACATGAAATTTATACAAAGTTTAGATAAAGTTACGACGAAGTTTATAGATTATAGAAAGTTGAAGGTCTGCATGAAAGGTGCCGCTCGAAGTCTGGGTAAATGTCTGGCTAAAAGTATGGCTAAAAGTATGGGTAATAGTATGGCTAAAAGTATGGCTAAAAGTATGGCTAAAAGTATGGCTAAAAGTATAGCTAAAAGTATGGCTAAAGGTATAGCTAATAGTATGGCTAAAAGTATGGCTAAAAGCCAGACTTCGAGCGGCACCTTTCATGCAGTCCTTCGACTTTCTATAATCTATAAATTTCGTCGAAACTTTATCTAAACTTTGTATAAATTTCATGTAAACTTTGTATAAACTTTATGTAAACTTTGTATAAACTTTATGTAAGCTTTATATAAATTTTACTCAAACTTTGTCAAAACTTTGAATGAACTTTATCTAAACTGACAACGAGAGTTCTCACCCTCTGGGAAACGGATTTTCGCAGTCATTGGAATCAATTTCTGATACCTAAAAATGAAGCCCGTGTGCCAATTCTATCTCATAGGCCCTTTTTCTTGAGATATGGGCAATATCATCTCAAATATACTCTATTTCGCTAAAATAATTATGTTTCTTCTATTGCCTCTCACATTGCAAGTATATAAGATACGAAAACGAGGGAAAATTATAAAAGTAAACAGTAAAAGCTAAAATTTAAACCCTGATTCCTTAAAAAATATCGATTTTTCAGAAAGTTACAAGCAATCAAAGATAGGGTACAAAAATGGTTAAAAATACGATCCACTTAATCGGTTAAAATGAATACCAATTTTTTACCATTTTCGTACGCGATCTTTGATTGCTTGTCAGAAATGGACTCTCCTTGTCAGTTTAGATAAAGTTCATTCAAAAAGAAGTTTTGACAAAGTTTGCGTAAAATTTATATAAAGTTTACATAAAGTTTATACAAAGTTTACATAAAGCTTATACAAAGTTTACATGAAATTTATACAAAGTTTTAGCCATACTTTTAGCCATACTTTTAGCCATACTTTTAGCCATACTTTTAGCCATACTATTAGCCATACTTTTAGCCATACTTTTAGCCATACTTTTAGCCATACTTTTATCCATACTTTTAGTCATACTTTTAGCCATACTTTTAGTCATACTTTTAGTCATACTTTTAGCCATACTTTTAGCCATACTTTTAGTCATACTTTTATCCATACTTTTAGCCATACTTTTAGCCATACTTTTATCCATACTTTTAGCCATACTTTTAGCCATACTTTTATCCATACTTTTAGCCAGAATTCGAGCGGCACCTTTCATGCAGACCTTCAACTTTCTATAATCTATAAACTTCGTCGAAACTTTATCTAAACTTTGTATAAATTTCAGGTAAACTTTGTATAAACTTTATGTAAACTTTGTATAAACTTTACGCAAACTTTGTCAAAACTTTGAATGAACTTCATCTAAACTGAGCATAAATTTTGTATAACGCTCGATGCCTGCCTCAAAGTCTAGCTGAATATGCGAGTCTATTAACGAGTTTTTGAGCGAGCCTTCGAGAGAAGCATACCGGCGGCCGGGGGGGGGGGCGGGGCGCATTCATTTCTATTGGATTAATTATCTCGGAACTTTGCGCTCATCGAAATCAAGTAAAAACTCGTTTCCGATACAAAATTTTACACTGTATCGTTTGGCGCAAGCCATTTTGACGTAGACTAAGTCGTTCTCGAGAGATAAGCGACTGAAACTTTCAATCGCTGTTTTCGCATAGAACCCCTGAATTTAGGAAGCTAGGAATTTCAAAATCGTGTTTTTCGACCGCAGTTTACCTTATAAATAACCAAATGTAGCCATTTCTTTGACAAGTTGATTTTAGAGGTATTTTGATTATTCCGCTTTCTCCTTACCTCTCGCTTCCGACAACAAACTCCGTAGCAACGGTTGCCCCCACTCTTGGCGCGGCGGCCGCCGCACGGATCTCGCCGCCGTCGCTGCCAGGGCCGGCGCTAAGCGGGGAATTTCCCTGGACCTTACAAGGGCGCGGAAAACTTGCTCGAAAATTTTTCGGACCAAATAATCTTGACTCAGTTTTTCACGCTGATCACGATGGTATATAAATATTGTATTGTTTCAGAATCACCCTGTATAAGGTATATTGAGGCGTTAAAATCATGTTTATAGATTTAAATCAACAGGAATTTATTGTACATGAAAATATTAAATAGGAAAAAGTTTTGTTTTATTATATCTATAACCTTTGTACTTAACGTTTTTGTGTAATGTCAAATTCTTGAACAATAAGCGAAAATATTTCATGTATATTTAGGCGGTTAAAATCATTTTTATAGATCTAACTCACCAGGAATTGATTTTATATGAAAATGTTAAATGGGATAAAGTTTTATTCAAATATTATCTACAACTTTTGTAAAAAGAACATAATATAGTATCAACAATGTTTAGTTTATTTATTTATTTATTAAACATTAAACGAGCATAAGCCCTTGATACAGAGAATACATACAAAATATACTGGTGGCATGAGTTTACATCATATTTTCCATTTTGTAAAAAAAATAGATATTTCGTTTTTTTCAATTATGCTTTCAATGTGTTTATCTCATTTAATATTGTAATTAAATGTAATTTTGTATCTTATTATTATATTTTTATAATTATATGGTCTTTCGAATGTTATATTGATTTTTCCGATATTATTTAAAGCTATTGCATTTAATAATTATGTGTCAAATTGAATCATGTTAAATAATAAGCGAAAATTGACTATATAAAATGCGGCGTTAAAAAATCGTGTTTATAGGTTTAGATAATCAGGATTGATTGCACATGGAAATATTAATTGGGAAAAAGTTTTGTTTAGATGTTATCTATATATCTTTTGTATTTAAAATTTTAGTGTAAAGTCAAATCCTTGAACAATAAGCGAAAATCGTCGAAATTTTATGTATGTTTACATAAAACTCGTCAGGAATTGATTGTACAGAAAAATGTTTAATAGGAAAAAATTTTGTTTTAATATTATCTATAACTTTCACATTTAACATTTTTATGTAAAATCAAATCCTATCAAGTTATAGTCGAAAATCGTCCATTTTATGTGTATTTAGGCGTTAACAATCGTTTTTATGAGTTTAACTCATCAGGAATTGCTTGTACAAAAAATGTTTAATAGAAAAAAGTTTTGTTTTAATATTATCTATAACTTTTACATTTAACATTTTTGAGTAAAATCAAATCCTGTCAAGTTATAGCCGAAAATCGTCAATTTTAGACCTTTTTCGCCGTTTTTCGCCGTTATCTTGGCAAATATTGCTCGTACAAAAAAGTGTCCAACAGAGAAAAGGTGTATTTTAATTAGTTCTAGCAGATAGGTCTGTAGATATTAGCTTAAAATTAATTTTTCTAAACATTAGGCTTAAAAATCGATTTTTTGAAATGTTTCTTTGTGAAACATTTTTTTAATTTTTCATCGATCTATCCCAATAGAGAACCAGCACTTAGGTATAATTAGAGGAGTATTTTCCCGCAATCCCGATGGAATCGGTTGAAAATTCATCCAGATAATCTGGAAACTTGATTACATACGGACGTACAGACATACATACATCTCAGAAAACGCTCAAAACGCACTCATTCTGAGTGGAAAATTGTTTTTACACATTAAATTTTCATTATTTTAATTCTTACAATTTTCCTCTGGTGAAATTATAAGGCTCTCCCGAGTAGCGGTCGTACCTAAAAATTAAGCGCTGATACGACAATATACGGAAATATACAAATAAACGGTCATGCCACTAACAAACGTCGTTATAATGCGGGCTTTGTATATGAAATGTGTACTGCTAAATTAAAGAATATCAATAAAATGTTATTTTTATATTTTATTTTATTGAAATTATCTAATTTAACGTATTATATTATACATTCAAAGTACAAATGACAGTCTTAACCCTGTAAAGCGCAGAGTAAGTGGGCGTAGATGCGTGGGCATGAGTGCGTGGTGAGTGTGTGGGCGTATGTGCGTGGGCGTAAGTGCGTGGATGTAAGTGCGTGGGTGTAGTGCGTGAAAGTTACTTATTAGGAGGGGAAGTTAACCTTCTGAAGCTGTCGTCACAAAAAAAGTCGGATTTTTATTTTTTTAATATAATAGAAGATATATACTTTCAGCAACGTGAATAGGTAAAAGTAAATGTTTTTTAAATGTTCCATGTATGAAACGATCGTTCCAGTTACGTATAAAGCGATGAGAGCGCGGAAATGTACTAAGTTAAATCATTTTATTGTCGTCATTGGCGACATTTTGTACAATATTTGCTCTATAAAAACTATAAGAAATTTTTTTATCCATTATGATTAGCACATTATATTATTTGGTATCATATATAAGTAGAAAAACTTTAATTCAGAGATATGCCTGTAATACAATTGAAATCAAGAATCCAAAAAGTAGCGTGTCATTTTTCAAAAATAAAAATTTTCGGGGGGGTCCAAAGTTTCGGCGATTCACTATAAAATCGAACCAACTAACGATTTTTATAAATTCGACATAAGTCGTTGTCGAATGTACATAATTCCGAAATTTTAAATGACTAATATAAACGTATTTTCGAATGTAACAATTTACCTACTATTCAAAATATCGAATTTCAAATTACAGAATTTTAATATAGATGTAGCTAGTTTCTAATGATTTATTTGGAAATATCTTTATTATCTCCTTATTAAAATTCTGTAGTTTGAAATTCGATATTTTGGACAGTAGGTAAATTGTTACATTCGAAAATACGTTTTTCGTCATTTAAAATTTCAGAATTATGTACATTCGGCAACGACTTATATCGAATTTATAAAAATCGTTAGTTAGCTAGATTTTATAGTGAATCGTCGAAACTTTGGACCCCCCTTCCCCAAATTTTCGTAGTAATTCTGTTCTATACATTTTAACGTGAAATTTCTTCTTAATCTTGCTATCAGATTTCATTCTTCTATGCCGTAAAATTCGATTTTACGGACTCATTTACGGGCGTAAAATGCGATTTTATATACCTGGAACCGGATACGTGCAATTGCATTTTTACGTCCGCAAATGAGTCCGTAAAAACGAATTTTGCGCCAAGTATATCAAAAAATAATGTTCGTTACTCAGCCGTAAAATTTCACGCCCTTGCAGCATCCGAGCGACACTTTGAACGGCTTCGCCGGTTCTCGTGCACTGCGATCACTACCCGGTCCATGAGATCGTATTTTCCGGACTAGTGACGAAAGAAACTTGTTCGAGATTGTAGTGTCAGAGTGAGCCGCTAGATGGCGAGCGCCAATGCGCTACTTAAAATATCACTAAGACACATATATATACAGACCTGCGGCATCCATTCGCCAATGCTTTATGCACATGCTTTATACACGTTACTTTACCCTCGTTTTTTTCCTATACCTTGCCTATCATATTTGCCTGTACATTGCCTATAATTGCTTAGTCTTATTTGCGAATAAGAAACCTTATTTCCTAAAACATTGCCTATTTTCTCGAATGCATTTTGCGTTAATATTTTCTGCAATCAACTTTCACTTTCGAGTGGAGTTGGTTGCACAGACTCTTGAAATCTTAATTTCCATTTTATTTCTTCTCGCTGACAAACCCTGACTATATAAATTCTCGTATATGTTCAATTATATACAATACAATTTTACTGCGAATTAAAAGTTTTTCTGTATTTTGCTTACTTTTAAAAGACCAAAATGTATTCAAAACATTATTTTTGCACGCACGCACGCACGCCCTCCCACCCACCTACCCACACACACACATACAACCAAGTAATAGAGTCGTATCTTATGCAGTTAATATTTAATTTTTTTCTTAAAATTGTATTGTTGCTTTTATTTTTTAATGGACCTAAAAAATCAGTTATCCAAACTTTTTTGTATTATTTAATAGATAAGTAAGCCGTTCATATTTTTTTCAAAGGTGTGCTTGAAGAAAAAAATTTTTTTTCTTTAAACACCGAATATTTAAAATTCTGGAGATATCCTCATATATTAGCAGTACATCTAGGAGACGAACAGTACATATATTTTAAAGGAGGTTGTGAAAATGAATTGATTAATAGAAATTTGAATACGACACTAACTACATAGCTCCAGTTCAATCAAGAAGATGCAAACACTAGAAATTATAGATAGATTATTTTTTATATACAGATGTACCTAATGCTTATATTCACAATGAAAAATTTAAAAAATGGACCGCTAGAAAACGAATTTGGAAATTTGTTTATAGTAGGATGTATTTAATCAATCCTAAAGATCGCGAAAGGTTATATTTAAGATTATTATTATTACACGACAGAGGAGCTAGATCATTTGAAGAGTTACGGATAGTAGAAAATATTATTTACCCATATTTTTAAACCGCTATAGCCACGAATCTAGTCAAACCTAACGATGAATGGGATAAATGTTTACAGAAATGTACGCAGTTACAATTTTCAATAGCTTCTATGTCAACTTTTTGCATATATATGTGTATTTCATAATCGAATAAACTACAAAGAATTATATGAAAAATATAAAGGTCACTTGTATAAACCCTTTGTTGTTCAAAGAAATCGGTGAAAATTGTACACTGTACAGTATTAATGAAATTTTTATGTCAAACGATTGCTCTTTAGAAATTTTGATTTATAAAGTTTCAATAAAAATGCAGAGAGTTTCTGCAATAAAAATGAAATGCACCAGTTCTTAGAGGAAAATTTATTTCATAACTACAATATTGATTCATTATCAATAAAACAACGCGAATTATTTCATTGTATACGTGAAAGTATTGAATGTATTAACGACGTTAATAATGTAAATAAATATGTACTTATTGATGGCCCAGCAGGTAGTGGAAAAAGTTACTTATTAAATTCAATAATTGCATACTTGAAAAAAATTTGTATTGCTGTATTATCTGTTACATGGACCGGAATAGCAGCTGATTTACTAATAGATGGTATAACATCACACATGGCTTTCATATGTCCTTTAAATATAGCAGAAGAGACTACTAGCAATATCAAACCAAATTCAGAGTATAGAAAGGTGCTGCGGGAAGTAAAAATTGTTAAGGTAAAGTACCCTAAAGCGTGATACATTAGGAGTTCAATCCCAAACAAACGGTGTCTTCAGAACCAACAATCGATATTTTTAAAAACTTTTCAATCTAATCATTGATATAGAATCTATCTTACTAATCTCTTATGTCGTGGCGGATTTCACGTCACGAAAAGTACCCGCGAAGAGTGGGCGCACACACATTTTACCATCCCCGTTCCGAGTTAAGCCCCCTCCCTCCTTCCATGTTAACCTGTACCGCGCGACCGATTTAACTACGGCCTGCAGTAGCCGACACGCGGATTCGACCATCGCGTCGTGCAAAGAGGCATCGCGCGAATACAGCCGTCGCTGCACGGTGTTACCAACGCCGCTGTCAGAGAGCCTGCGCGGAGTTGCCAGCGCCGCTGCCGAACGATAGTCGACGAGAGCCGCGATCGAGTTGCTGGCAGCAGCGGAGTAGCCTCAAGACGACCGAACGAGATAGCCCGAGCACCGCCGAGGCGAACAGAGGACACAATCACGCGTGTCGGCCGGCTACCGATCGGCACTTGCTCCGCCGCACGCGCTAGGAAAACCTGGAGAGTATTGCACTTTCTCGTGTGAGGTGAACAGATTTCGAGTGTGTTCGTCACCCAGCTCTCTGCTGCAGCTATTAGCCACTCCCTGCCGCCGTGCGGTTATCGACAGCAACTGCCGCCACTCTGACTGAGCGGACTAGTAACAGTTGGGAGCGAGAGAGAGAACGCCGGGTCACCAGCTTGCCTGGCTGCAGCAACTGTAAGAGTCCGTCTGTCCTTCCTCGTTCGCCTATTCCATCCGCACGTGTGTGCGCTCGCATCCGCGAAGTAAAGATATAGAACCCTCCGCTGTAGATTGTGAGTAGCTGAAGCTACATTGGTTATCCCCGTGGTAGACGACTAGGTTATCGCTAGGAGTAACTGGGCGCGTAGCTTAAGCTACGAGAAGTGCGTCGTCCCGTTGCAGAGCGAATCGTGCTCTACCTATCGCGCTAGTTGAAAAATCATAGATTCGGTACGATAGTGCGCGTACCTGGCGACCCAATTTTTGTATGATTACGATGAGAAATTAAATAGTTCTTTCTGTTATTTAATAAAGATTACTGTGTTAGTTTTTGCTTCCGCAAACAGGAAGCTTTGTAACGGTGAACAAAATTTTTGAAACAAAAAATGTTCAAAAACACGTTTTAAGACTTTTGGCGTTAAAATCAGTTGTTTTTGATAAAAAAAATTTTCGTGTCTGTGTCTATGTGTGTGTTCGTGTCTGTGTTTGTGCGTGTGCGTGTGCGTGCATGCGTGCGTGCGTGCGTGTGTGTGGGCGTGGGTGTGCATGCTCGTGCACGTGGGTGGGTGTGGGTGTGGTGGGTATACAGGCGATAACTTTTGAACCGATCGACCGATTTACATCGGACAAAGCGTATTCTCTTCCTTTCGGAGGAGAATAGAGAGAGCATTACCCACTTTTTGATTTTATCAAGTTTCTTTTTTCTATAACCAAAAAACGATTTTGGATTTTTGGTTTTTTGATTTTGCTTCCTCAAAGAGGAAGCTTTGTAACGGTGAAAAAAATTTTTGAAACAAAAAATGTTCAAAAACATGTTCTAAGAATTTTGGCGCTAAAATCCGTTGTTTTTGATAAAAAAATTTTCGCGTGTGTGTGCGTGCGGGCGTGCGTGCGCGTGTGCGTGTGTGTGTGCGTGTGTAAGCGATAACTTTGGAACCGATCGACCGATTTACATCGGACAAAGCTTATTCTCTTCGTATCGGAGGAGAACAAAGAGAGCATAACCTACTTCTTGATTTTATCAAGTTTCTTTGTTTTATAACCAAAAAACGATTTTGAATTTTTCGTTTTTTTTATTTTTAAATTTGTGAAAGCCACTATTACTTAATAAAATGAATTTTTCTTTAAAGGTTGTTAAATTAGCTAAAATTTCTTTTTTTTTAATTTAAATTATCATTTGTTATTAATGGCAATATGGTTTATCATTCTTTAATTAATATCTTAAAAACCTTTTCATTTATCCACACAAAATTTATACCACTAATTACTCTTATCCAGCAAAAGATTGTGTTAAAATTTCAAGAGGTTATGTTGACTTGTTTGCGAGAAAAAACTTATTTTTGAAAACAAGTGCATTTCCTTTCGTTTACGATAACAGAAGTAAAAGTCAATGAAGCGTTTTGAAATTTGGCAGAGGATTAGTTTTTTTATATTTAAGGATTCAGTTCTTTGCGCAAAAAAATCTGACTGTTTTGACCAAAGATATTTGAGAACAATGGATGTACTATAGTTCCATTCATTATTACTTACCGTTACTTATTGTAACGGGAGTTGGCGAGCGGAGCGAGCAGGAGGGCGCAGCCCCACTAGTTTATATATATATATATATATATTGCGGGATAAAGGAAATAACCAATAATATTTGGTTTAAAGTTTATTTTATTTAGAAAGGTATAATTACCAATATTGTTGCTGCTTGCAATTCCTTCGATGTATACTTTTTAGTTAATTGAACTTCCCTCACAATATATGATATCACTCGCACAATTATTCCGCTTATGTTAGTATACTTTAGTGTGTTTGTTGCTCCGTTATAATGAATTATGCCCTCGTATGTCGTCTGGGGCAGACGGAGCTCGCCAGTTCACCTGTATTACGGTTGTTACTGTGACTGATTTGCGTGACACACATCGCTTCTTTTATAATACAAAATAATTAGGTTAAAGATGTTTTAACGCTGAATCAAAATCATCTTTTTAAACAAATTTAATAAACATTTCGACATAAATCGTTTGGTTTCGAAGCTGAGAGATGCTGAGTCTACATAAAAGTTCTGATGCGCGTCCACCTTCACGAAGTAGGTGGCTCGCTACGTCACGCTGTTGCGTTGTCGAAATCGCATAATTTTGTGGGTCAAAGAAAATTACTGATGCTAATATGAATATAACATTCAAATTTAAGGATACGTCACAGACTTAACACCTCCCCTCTTAGACTGTTGAATATCAAAGAGATTCAACAAGTATAGGAATAGTTAAACCATTAGTAATTTTCTGTTACAGAATTTTTTAATTGTTACAATAAGCATAATTCTCTGATTGAGTTTGATGATTTGCATCTGTTACATTTTAGAATTTTGAAATACCTTTTTCGCTTATGGGTTACTCTTAAAATAATACAATAATTTAATCTCAATTAACGCTTATAAAATAAATACATAATAATTACTTGTTTAAAAAAGTCGCAACAATCACAATTTTCGTATTGTTATTTTGAAACTAATGTTCATATCGTACAATTTTATTTCGTAAAAATATTAATTTATAATTTTTTTAATAATATTTAACTATTTATTCTAAAAGTGAATTTTCTTTTTTATAATTTTCAATTATTATAGTGCGTATTTCTTGTGCGACTATTATAGTGCGCATCTAAGAAAACGTTTTTATAATGAATCTGTAATTAAATTATAAATAAATTACAAAACTTTTGAAACGGTAGTATTCATGCGATTACTCTCTCCATTCGAATCCTGCTCGATTACCTATCCTCATGAGAGAGCAATCCTTACGCATGAATACTACCGATTCATGGCGCCCGAACAGGGACTAGTTTTTTCAATTCACGCGGAATAATGAAAGAAAATCATTCAACTAACATCTAATATTGAAATAAATTATGCAAAGCAAAATAAGAAAAATTTTTTTTCGAAACCGGTTAATACTAGCAATCATGGGGAAAGTCGGATGGGTTTATAAGCTCCGAAAGGAGCAACTCATAGACGAACTCGCGAAACTAAAGATCGATAACACAGGAAATGTAACGGAATTACGACAACGCCTAGTAGCGATAGCGAAAATAAGTCCGGAACATTTTAAAAATCAACCGGAAGACGCGGAAGAGTACGATGAGGGATTAGATAGGACCCGCGATTTGGAGGAACAGACAAATAACGCATCGACCCCACAGAACACGCAAACACCATTTGTAATACCGAACCAGGATACCGCCGCGGCACATATAAATTACATAACCGTGGAAAACAACCGCGAAAGCTCTAGACCAGATGCGAAAATGGAATTGTCACTTCGACGGTCGCGACGTGTATGGGTTTCTAGAGAGTTGAGGCGTTACGAAAGGCATACGGCTTCACCGATGCGGATCTTCTCATAGGGTTTCCAGAATTATTACGGGGGAAGGCCAACTTTGGTATCAAAATTTAGAAAATATAAATAATTATACGGAACTTAAAGAAGCGTTGCGCGGTTTCTATATACCACCGGGAGAGCGACGGAATCTTGATCGACAAATAAGCGAACGTAGGCAGTTAAATGGCGAAGTATTTAGAAACTACGCAACGTCACTTAGTACACTAATGCGCCGTCGAGGAGACATAAATCGCGAGACGCAACTCGATAACATTTATTATAACATGCGCGCCGAATTACGATTGCACATTCGACGGGCGGATTTTAACAACGACAATGAACTCATCCAACGTGTAGAAGAAATAGACGAAGTATTGGCACAAACGGTCAAAGAAATAAGAGGAGAAAGACCGAGGAATAACGCCAGGAATATTATGGAAATTACGACCACATACGACCGGAACACGTGCTGCTGGAGCTGCAAGCAACGCGGACATAGGAGAATGAACTGTCGAAATAACCAGAGGAAATTTTGTTCATATTGTGGAACAGACGGTATATTAACACGCGATTGCCGGTGTCACAGTGATATAGACGCGCCGGGAAACGAAAAGAGGGTCGGACCCACATCGGGACAGGACCGACCCGCGCTAACAAGACCGCCGATGTCGACAGCCGCTATTTCGTTCGAATCAACGCCGGTCGAGAGAAATTTCGAGGCCTAATAGATCCCGGATCAATAGGCTCATACATAAACCCGCACGCAGCGAATAAATGCCTCACGCAAGGGTGGATAAATCAAGCGAAACGAAAGGCAGCGCGGATGGCCGATCGTACGCCTGCCACTCTTGAAAGCAGTATGTCTGGAGAGTGCAGGGTACAAGGCAAAAAATTACGACACCTTTTGTTGGTTATGGAAGGGTTACCAACCGATTTTTTACTCGGAATGGACATACTCGTTAAACTGGGGCTACAACTAACGTTGAACGGGAGAAAGATCACAGCAGGAGAAACAGACGGTGAGGAAAGGCTTGTTCGAGTTTAACGTCATGCCCTTCGGACTTTACGCGGCCCCAGCAACGTTACAACATCTGCTAGATCAAGTAATTACATCCGAAATGGCACCGAATGCGTTTGCATACTTAGATGACATCATCATAATAACAGATACGTTTGAGAAACACATAGAAAAATTAACTGACGTATTTTAACGGCTTCGGGAAGCACGACTTAAACCAAATCCCGCGAAATGCCATTCGAATGAAGAGAGCGATTAAAATAAATTTACAAAGCCAGATAAGTAGGAAAAAATAACAATTTATTCAACTTAAGATTAATAATACAAAAATGGTATATTCCTTATATGAGACTACGGGTCGCGTTTGGCGGAGATCTGTAACATATAAAACAGTGGAGTGCGATATTAGATACGAGTTACGAATAGCTAGACTACGGTGGTCGTGGGCGCGATTCTCCACGAGTAAGCGAGTGCGCTCCCACTACTCGTGGACAAAACCCGGGTAACAAGTGCGCTCGTATACCCGGGGGAATCATCTCAGCGACGCTTCGGGTGCAGAGTAACGAGTGCGCTCATATACTCCGCTCCGTCGGCGGGCTCCAGGGCTTGGCGAGTACGGCCCTGGGCTGAGAGAATGCTTTTCCACGGCGCGCGAGGCGGCATTTATACTCGCTCGCCGTGTGCTGTATAGTCGCCGCGGTGGGGCGCGCGCGCTGTAGCTTGCGCGTCCTGCGCGACGCGTGGTCGCGGCGCTCCGTGAAGAGAGAAGTCAGCTACTCAGTTGCCTGCTCTCTCTCCTCGCTGTACGAGCTCCGGTACATGTGTACATACGTGTGTACATGTATGTACACACTCGTACGCTCGCTCTCCCATGCCGTTGACAGGTTTGTCGGCTTTCTCTCTCTAGCGCACGCGTTCTAGGAGAGAGAAAGCTTCTCGCATTCGCATTTTCGTACCGATGCGCCTACTGACAAGGTGCATCGTTATACTTTCGATGTAAAAATAACTTGAAATATCATTAATTAATATGGTTTGAATTTATACATTAGAAGTGTGCATAGAAATATATACCTTGACTGTATATAGAATTTCCCACAATTAAAATTTTTTATTAATAATCGTTCAGGTAAATTGTCTATTTCATAAGATATGAAGTTATATTCTTTTTCATTTCTACAGAGTTTATTATATTCTTCTAAATCTACTTCAATCTTTTTATTCATTATTGTCAAAAATTGTTTATAATCTGTTGATCCGATTTCTTCAAAATCGATTGTTTGGTCATTATTTTCAAAAGCAATATTAATATTATTTATTAATGACTTAATTATTATTATTTTCGTTATTTTCCAAAATTTTCTCATAATGTAAATCATTTATATTTTCTGGTAGAATTTCATTTAACATTTTTTGTTGTAAATCCTTTCCTTCTGCTTCTAATATTGGAATCGTATTTAAAATTTTTGTAAGGTCATCATAAAATGTTATTTCTGAATTTATATTTACTTCATTTTTATTGATTAACTGGGGTTCATAAGATATTAAACAGGATGATTTTTCCATTTCATCCTCAATATGAAAATTTGAGTTTTTTCGTTTATTTGTAATGCTTGTTCACAATCCTTATGAATTACGGATGTTGAATTTTGTTTTTTATTCGTATTTTCCAACATTTTCTTTAAAAATTCCTTTTGTTCTATCGTTACTCTTGATTTAATCTCTTTATCCGTTTTTTGTGGGTTTTCAGTTACTATATTAAGATTATGATTTAGTTTATGGGCCGGTTTTAGTTTGATTCTGTTATTATTTATTTGTAAATAACCTTCATCCAGTCTTAATTTTTGTTCCGTAAGAATTTTTATTCTTAAAATTCCGTCATAAGGTAGGCAAAACTTTTCTGGTGCGACATGAAAATCTATATTTAATCCATTAATTTTCATTTTTATTACTCCTAATGTTTTAATTATCTTATCTGTGATGCCAGACAAATGATTTTCATATTTTCTAAAATTTCATTAGAAGTTATCTGATTTCTCTTGATAATATTTAATTGAGCTCCACTGTCTACGAGTAAATTACATGTTTTATATTATATGGATTTTCTATTTCAATATAGTGCAAAGAGTTTTCCAATTCTACAAAATACATTGCGATTTTTGATGCTGTGATTTTTCCTTGCATTTTTTAATTTTCGGAATTATTTATTTCTCATTCGTTTGAATTAATTAAGTTTATTTCGTCAACATTTTTATTTTCAGTTTTGTCGGTTATCTTATTTTCCCTCATGTTTTCAGTTATTTCACTCAAATCCCTTGAAATTAATAAATCAGTGTTATTGTTTTTCCTTTGTTGTAATTCACATTCACCACATTATCACCATTAAATGTACTTATTTTAATGTCTCCATTACTTTTGAGTGTATTCTCGTTTGTCCCCCTAGTCCACTCATTTCTGGAGGAGTTTATTCGTTTCCCGGATTCGTTTGTTCATAATTTGGTTTCCTAAAACATTCTTCTAATGAATGCGTCGTACTTTTGCAAAAATTGCAGAATTTCCCTATGCTATTTTCTACACTCTTTAATGTAGTGCAGTTTTCAATTGTGTGACCTTTTCTCTTACAATACGCACATGTTGGTGTTGTTTCTATTCTTTGTAATTTCCTGCAATTTACTATCATGTGTCCTGATCTTTTACAAAATTCACAATATTGTTTTTTTTTCGTTTCGTATATTTATTTGTCCATTAAAACTCGTATTTTCTTGGGTGATAACTTTGTTGTTGGGGATTGTTGAATCCGTTTGAGTTTCTTGAATTACTTGGTGTGTGGTAAGTGCATTTATTTTCTAAATTTCTATAATTTGGATTGATATTTGTGTAATTTGTATTCATTTGTGAACTTGTATTCCGATCTGGGCAATGTGCTGCTGTATGTGTGATTGCCTTGCAAATTTGGCAAGTTATCTTATTTCCAAATGTCTGTTGTTTACCTTGCATCTTCATAATTCCCGCCGTCTGGTAATCCGAGGCTTAGTGACCTTCTATCTTACAAATTTTACACCAAATCATTTTCCTTGTTACCTGACAGTATTTCATTATGTGTCCCGGTTTATTGCACCTCTGACATACTACCGATGGGCAGTTCTTCATCGTGTGGTTCGTGTTACCGCAGAATTCGCAAATGTCGATAACGTTAGCCTTTTTTTCACACACATTCGGACTGTGACCTCTTTCCTTGCATTTCCAGCAGAATTCAAATTTTTTTATTAGTGGGCAACTTGTAACTGTGTGACCCATATCTTGGCAATATTGACAATGACTTCCTTTTAAATAATTTAATTTACAAATAGCTATCGAATGTCCCCTTGAACTGCAAAATTTATAAATCAAATATACGCATGACGCATTGTCGGAAAAGAGTGCTTCGTGTTCAAAATTATTACAGATTTGGCAATGATATACTCTTACGGTATTTATATTTGGTTTTTCGAAACTATATAATATATTTGAGTTATCTTTTCTCATAATAATTCTTTTTTCTGTATTTGCCTCTAGATCTATTGCTCTTTGTATTGCACTCTGTGTCGTTTCGTGTTCTCCTAATGCAAATGGTATTTCACTTTTTAAACCGACTTTAAAACAATTTAATATGTCTGCTTCCAATTGGGTTTTAAAAATTGTAAAATTTTCTTCTGTAATACCTGGATCTGATGCTTTTAATTCTTTAATTTTGGTACCTATTTCTGTAATCTTGTTAGCATATTCCGATACTGTTACGTTCGGTTCTTGATTTATTCTAATCAATTTTCCATAAAGTGTATGTATATCTTCCTTGCTCGGATAAATTTTACGTATGGATTCAATTAAAATGTCAATAGTAGTAATATTTGCTTTCCTTAGGGCATTACATACTTCACCTTTTAATTTTATTTCTAAAAGCCGAACTAAGTTTTCTTCATCTGCGTTGTCAATAATGTATTTTGCCTGTTGAAGTCTTTCTATATATTCTTCTGGTTCCATATTTTTTCCATCAAATTCCGGAACTATTTTTCCGACATCTTTGAGTGGTAGTTTAAGCTTTTAGTTTGCCATTTCTGTTTCGAGATTTATTAAATCTTTGTTTATTTGAATTTCTGGCTGTCCCTTATTACTTGTATTATTATCTCTAGCTAAAATCAAACTTTGTTCATTAAGTAATCCTTCTATGTCCGTGTAGTCGTTGTGCCTGCCGTTTTCAAAATGTATTGAATACTCAAAAAATGCAGGGCTCTGACTTGGTGTATTCGATGTATGAAAATTAGTTGGTGATGTAATATCCTGCTTTGATTCCGGAATTAAAAGATTATTTATATTTTTTGTAGATTTGTTTCCGTCTATTAAGTCTTGTGTAGAGTCTGTAATGTTCTCGTTTGGTTCTAAGGTAGCTGTAATTCGTGAATCTGGTTTTTCTGATACGTTAGGATCTGCTTTCGAAGTCGTTGGAATTGAAATTTTTTCCGTTTTTCCTGTTTTTGAGTCAATTGGTACGTTAACGTAAGTATGTGATAAATGTTTAGGCAAGTTTATGCTCGGACGTGATCTTGGTACCCTCGATTCCCTTCCAAAAATGTTCGTTTGTTTATTTATATCGTCTACTTGCTTTTTTAGTTCTGGTTTGCGTTGTGTCGTCTGTCTGGTTATAATCCCTTTGCTTCCCTTATTTCCTATGTCTCTCTGATATGACATGACATATTACTCTCTTGCTTATGATATACTTAATATTTCTTTTAAAATACGTTTTCATTATTAGTTCAACTATTTTTTCTGTATATATTGTAATTGTTTATTTTACGATATAATTTATTTATTTATTTGTCACTTTTATAAATCTTCTCCGTTTGCTTAGTTTTTTTTAAGTATTTTATCTTTTAATGTTTAAAATGTAATGTTTATTTATGCAATTATTATTTAATTAAACAATTTGTTTAATATTATTATTCGTTTTCTTGAGCTGCGTTGATCGTTATTCTATGTTTATTTTTCGCGTGATGTATTTTCGATTTATGTGATCATTATTCTTAATTTTTTCTAATTATAATTTGTTATTATGATATTTTGTTTATATATTGTAGTATTTTCTTTTGGTTTTACTTTTATATCTTTTTATTATTGATTTTTTTCAATTTCTTATTTGTATTAGACTGCTATTATTTTTCGCGTAATATATCTTGATTTCACTATGTAAATTTATCTTTTCACTTGCTATTTCAACTATAATTTGTTATATAATTTGTTGCTTATAACTCGACGAGCCGTACTTGCTTATCTTCCGAAGTTTGGGCGATTCATGCTACAATGATCCCCCCAACTTCTTACTGCAAAGCAAGAAGCTCGGACTTATTCTATGTTAGTTGTATTTAAATAAGAACATTTTCCTCGTCTTTCGAGAGCTTATTTGAAAACGTTTATAGTTTGATTAAACTGCTTTCGTTCGATTTGTACCAGAACGACTGTTACGTTCCGGAAAATAGTTATTTTATTTTTTTTTTATTTCAAATAATCTAGTGATCTATAAAATGTTCGATTTCTACCGGAACCACTGTGACGTTCCAAAAAATAGTTATTTTATTCTTTTATTTTAAACAGTCTAATGAACTAACGTTCGATTCGTACCGGAACCAATGTGAAGTCCGGGATAAAGGAAATAACGAATAATATTTGGTTTAAAGTTTATTTTATTTAGAAAGGTATAATTACCAATATTGTTGCTGCTTGCAATTCCTTCGATGTATAATTTTTAGTTAATTGAACTTCCCTCACAATATATGCTATCACTGTATATTCGCTCGTACAATTATTCCGCTTATGTTAGTATACTTTAGTATGTTTGTTGCTCCGTTATAATGAATTATGCCCTCGTATGTCGTCTGGGGCAAACGGAGCTCGCCAGTTCACCTGTATTACGGTTGTTACTGTGACTGATTTGCGTGACACACATCGCTTCTTTTATAATACAAAATAATTAGGTTAAAGATGTTTTAACGCTGAATCAAAATCATCTTTTTAAACAAATTTAATAAACATTTCGACATAAATCGTTTGGTTTCGAAGTTGAGAGATGCTGAGTCTACATAAAAGTTCTGACGCGCGTACACCTTCGCGAAGTAGGTGGCTCGCTACGTCACGCTGTTGCGTTGTCGAAATGCTGCTTCGTTCGCAATCACATAATTTTGTGGGTCAAAGAAAATTACTGATGCTAATATGAATATAACATTTAAATTTAAGGATACATCACAGACGTAACAATATATATATGGGTAACTTCATGTCAACTGTTCCGCTCAAAATTTTTTTACTCATTCCAAATTAGCCCCAAAACACACAAATATAAAGTTTTAGAGCAAAATATGCAATAGTTCTATTTAATTTGTATATCATATCAAAAAAAAATAATTATTGTGTACTAGGGCATATCCTCGAGAAAGTCATTTCAGAGTGACTCCCGCGGCAACGTGTACTAGGGCAACGGTAAAAATTGGCTTTCAAAATATGAATTTCGTAAAAATTTCATAAAAATATTTCATAAAAATCTAAAATATCTTTGATCGCAAAAGTCAGATATTTTTGGGCAAAGAAATCCATTCTTAAATATAAAAAAATTACCTCTCTGTTAAATTTCAAAACGATTCATTGATTTTTGTTAAGAAGTGTAACTTACAAGGAGAGGGTTTCAGCTGCGGGAAACGGATTTTAGCTGGCATTGAAGAGTCAATTTCCGGTACCTAAAAATTAAGCCCAGTGCTCACATTTCCGTTAAATGGGCCCTTTTTCTTGAGATATGGGCAATTTAATCTTAAATATCGTCTATTTCGTCAAAAAATGATGTCTCTTCTATTGAGTGTCACATTTCAAGTATTTAAGATACGAAAACGAGAAAGAAAAATTATGAAAGTGGACAGTAAAAGCTAAAATTTAAGCCCTGATTCATGAAACAATATTTTTAAAAATATTGATTTTTCAGGCGTTACAAGCAACCAAAGATAGAGCACGAAAATCGTTAAAAATTTGTCTTCATTTTACCGATTAAATGGATCGTATTTTTAACCATTTTCGTACCCTATCTTTTATTGCTTGTAACTTCCTGGAAGATCAATATTTTTTAATGAATCAGGGCTTAAATTTTAGCTGTTACTGTCTACTTTTATAATTTTTGTTCCTCGTTTTCGTATCTTAAATATTTGCAATGTGACACTCAATAGAAGAGACATCATTTTTTAACGAAATAGACGATATTTGAGATTAAATTGCCCATATCTCAAGAAAAAGGGCCCATTTGACGGAAATGTGAGCACTGGGCTTCATTTTTAGGTACCAAAAATCGACTCTCCAATCCCTGATTAAAAAAACCCATTCATTCCTTTAAAAAGCTGTTAGTTGAATCGACTTTAATGAGGATTTTTTACTGACTTAATACATGGACTATATAGGGAATTTAATAGGATCCAATAGGATTTAATATTTTTTTTTAATCAGGGATGCCCGCTAAAATCCGTTTCCCGCAGCTGAAACCCTCTCCTTGTTAGTTATTATAATTGTATGATTGTTACAATGATGGATTAACTTTAAACCACTAAGTCGAGGAGGATAGTAGTTAAATACCTGTTCCAAAACAAATATTTATTAGATTATTGCCAATACATACCTTTCTTTCTCAAACTAATGTATTTCTTTAAAATTTTTTGTAACAATAATTAATTGTTTGTATAGGATACGTAAATGAAAAAACAAAAAAGGTATTTTTTGTATTAAGTCAAATTGTTTAACAAACAACAAAGAACAATAAAGAAAACAGTTTTATTTATTAATAAAGTTTTGTTGTGAAAAATTTACTTTTTTTTTTAATTTAAGGTGATGTGATACCCTGATTTCAATATTTTTTAAATCAACATTCAAACGTTTATTTGGAAAAAGACGACTGTCAGGCGCTCCGGACACGTAAACACTATATTCAGAAATTTTTTTGAGCGATTCTATTAGTATTTTCGTTAGCTGTGCTCGTTTTAAAAGTAGGTCAATTCCAGATTCCTACTTACCGACAGTACGGTTTTTATTTAATTAAATAAACTCTGATCATTTTTTTGGAAAAACACGTCTGTCAGGCGCTCCGTATATGTAAATACTATACTCAGAATTTTTTGTGGATGATTCTATTGGTATTTTCATGAGATATACTCTTTTTAAAATTATGTCGGTATATAACATCATCTTAAAATATGGAATCGATAAATTAGTTTGAGGAAGCATCTTGCCAATGAATTGGCAGCGGTTTTTCTATAGATTCTGAATTTTATCGCCTATGTGTGAATATCTTAAGAATTTGTGAATTGTCCACTTGGAGGAAGACTACTGTGTAGTAGGTTTTTCCACCCGCGGTTTGCCCTAACCCCTAGCAGACCGTGATACTATGAAAAAATAAACCTATTTGAGGGTATAAGAGACCACTTGAAAATGACCAAAAAATCGATTTTTTTATTGCAGAAACGTAATCTAAAACTCTTTAACTTTAAGAAAAAACCATGCCCATACATAAATTTGATAATATAATATATTCCTACCTTTATATATACATACCTTTATAACGTTCCAAGTTCCATTTAAATTAATATATTTAAATTAATATAAAATATAATATATTCATACCTTTATAATGTTCCAACTTCCATTTAAAATTTCAAAGTTATTTTTACCGTTGGGTGTACTTATATATTATAATATTAATCTAATAATTTTCAAAGTACAACAACATTTCATGTGTCATCATGACGCCGGGGGGACGCAGCCTCCCGACGCCTCTCTTACTAACTTCTATAAGTGTCATCCAACAGTATAAGTTGGAGCGGTTTTGTGTCTTTTTTGTGAAAGCGTATTTCACACAAAGGAGATAGTAACAAAATATAATGCCGGTTGTCCTGTTAAATTCATTAGGAACACGCATAATCTGCCAAGATCATGCCAATGTAGCCCTAACCTCAAACTTGTCATATAGTACTTTGAGCAGAGAAGCTAGAGAATTAATAGCTCAAGTTAAATTATTCACAAAAGAACAAATCAAACAAGAAATTATAAGTGAAATTGATCTTGAAAAGGACAATGACAAGGACAAGGACAAGGGACTTAATGAAACTGTGTACGAAGACTACAATGAAACACAATCCTTAAAAATTGAAATCCAATTGTTGAAACAACTCAATAGTGAATTACAAGACAAAAATAGAATATTAAACGAATTGCTTACGAAAGAAAATCAGGGTAATAACAATAACAACAATAAAATCAAGACTTTCGCAGAAATAACAGCTAATATAAAGCTAAAGAGTAAAAGAATACCTAAACTCATAATTAAAAAAACTAACAACAAAGATACAACCGACATTGAAAAAAATAGTAAATCAACAACTAACTCTAAATAAAACAATACAAACAAAAAGTGTAGCTTGCAAAAACAAAGACACAGTGATAATTAATTGCATCAATGAAGATAGTATTAATACAATTGAAAATACTCTAAACAATTTATTGAACCGTGACATTAAAATTGAAAAGGAACAAATTAATAAACCTAAACTAAAAGTAATAAATATTGATAAGACCCTCGAAGATGAAAAAGTAATTGAACAAGATATCAACCTAAGAAATTTTAACAATATGGAAAATAAGTGCAAAGTACTTCATGTATATACCAATAAAAAAACAGACACCAACAGTGCAATAATTAAGGTAACGTCTGACATTTATAAACATATTAAAGACAACAAGAGCAGATTATTTATTGGTTATCAGAGTTGCAGAGTATTCGATATCATAAATTCTTATACTTGCAATAAATGTTCAAGATTTGGGCATAAAACTAAAAAATGCAAGAACAAAGCCACGTGTTCAAGGTGTAACAGTAGACACATAACCTCAAAGTGTACTAGTGAAATTATGAAATGTCCGAACTGTGCATTCTACAACGAAAAATGTAAAATACATTATAACAGAAGCCATTGTACGATCGACAGTGATCTATGTGAAATATTAAAATCCAAAATTAAAAAATATATAGAAATGACTAATTGCCCTGTGCAACCTACCTTCCAAAGGTATTTCGGTAAGGTAGAACGCGTAATAAATCAACAATCGATAACACCAAGAAGAGTAAGAATAGCAAGCAGCAATTCGACAGGCTCACAGCGCTCATCCATTCCAGCGATCTCAGTGAAAACTAAAGCTACCACTACAAACTTACGTGGATAATAACTTTAATCTAATTGAGGACTTACAGAATGAAATAATTAATACTGACTATATTTTCGATGATCTTAGTGAACTCAATAGATGCATGACTTTTGAAAATGAAGTAATTTTAAACGTAAATATAAGGAGTTTAAATGCGAACGTTCATAAACTATTAGTATTCCTAAAAAGTCTAGTGATAAAGCCTTGCATTATTGTGTGCACTCAAACATGGAACCTGCAACATTACGAATATTTTAATATACCGGGATACAATATGTACTACAATAACAGTAAAATTAATATATCAGATGGCCTGGTGATTTACGTAAGAGATTACATAACTGAGACGACAGAAGTATTAACTATAGATAACCTCAAAATAATTAACTCGAAAATTGCAATTGAAAATAATAAAGAAATTATGATATCCGCCCTATATAGGTCACATGACATTAGCAAAACGGAATTTCTATTAATACTCCAGAACTTGATAAATAATAACAGCAAATATAAAAATAATCTCATAATAGGGGACTTTAACTTTGATATTTCTAACCGTGAATCAATTAACCAAGAATTTTTGCATATTTTATTAGAGCATGGTTACTGTCCAGGCTTTTGTAATATTACCAGACCATCTGATAGAAAAAACAATTCAGGAACATGCATAGACAATATTTTTATTAAGCTAGATAAAATTAACTATAAAACTTCCATTTTAAAAATTCCGCTTTATGATCATTTTCCGATTTTCATGTCTATAAATAAGATCAGAGCCACAAAAGATATTCATGCAATGAGCCGTATAAATTATAACAAACTTAGGACTGAAGCTAAATTAATTAACTGGTCAGAATTGTCGTTAATTAATGAGCCAAATTTAGCACTAAATAACCTAGTTAGTAAAATAAAAATATGTCTAAATAAAGCTGAATATTCTAAAAAAGATTGTAAAAAGAATACACTGTATCCAAAGAAAAATTGGATAACCTCTGATATAATTAAATCTTGCGTAACCAAAGAGAAACTTTACAAATTATGGAAAAAAGATCCAAATAATCCAAAGAAAAGAGAGAATTATAGTAAGTTTAATTTAATATTAAAGAAAATTATAAATAAAGCCAAAGAGTCATTTGACAAAGAGCAAATACAGGCAAAGCTGAAAAACCCAAAGAGTTTGTGGAACGTATTAAATCAAAAACTTGGAAAAAATAGCAGAAGAAACAAAAACATTAACTATATAATTGCTAATAGCGTTAAAATTACAGATTCAACAAATATGGCGGAACACATGAACAAATTTTTTTGCGAAATAGGCAAAAAGATAAGCGATAAAATAGTGCAGCCAAGAAATGAGAAAATAAAACTCCCACCTATGAACAGGAAAAGTATTTTTATTACTCCAGCAAACCATATTGAAATCTTAAATATTATTAACAACATGGACAATAAAAATGGTGGAATTGATTATATCAACGCAAAAACATTAAAAACTCTAAGTGTCCACATAGTTGATCAACTTGTTCACATTTGTAATCTATGTATTGATAAGGCAGCGTGGGCTGATACTTTAAAAATAGCTGAAGTAATACCAATACACAAATCTAACGAAAAACATATCCCTACCAATTACAGACCTATTTCGCTAATATTAAATATTGCAAAAATTTTTGAAAAAATTATTCACGATAGAATTACTAACTTTATCAATGCATGCAATCCGCTAACAAAAAATCAATATGGTTTCAGGAAAAATAGAAGTACTAAAGATGCACTATTTCAATTATCCAATATGATATACAATAATCTTGACACTAGCACTCCTATCGCTATAAGTTTCCTAGAACTAGCTAAAGCATTTGACACTGTACATCATCAAATCCTACTTGATGAATTGTATAATTATGGAATAAGAGGAAGTGCTTATAATCTATTAAAAAGTTACCTCACAAATAGACAGCAAAGAGTGAAACTAAACAACAAAACCAGCAAATTTGAGTCAGTAACAACGGGAGTCCCACAGGTTACTATATTGGGACCGTTACTATTTATACTGTACATCAACGACTTATTATTAGACAAGCCAGAAGACACAATCGTATCGTATCCGGATGATACTGCTGTTATCTCAACAGCTAAAACATGGCGTGAAGTGGAGTCAAAAATGAATGACTATTTACGAAAAATATCTAAATGGTTAGCTCTGAATAAACTCTCGTTAAACACTGACAAAACAGTGTATATGGAATTTGGTAATCAATGCGATAGTACTCCAAAAAATTTAAACATCAATATAAATAGTATAAAACTCAAAAGAGTAGAAAGTACCAAATATCTAGGTATAGTCTTTGACAGTAACATGAGATGGAACGAACACACTGGTTACATGTACAACAAAACTAAATATCTCATTTTCATTTTCTATAAACTAACGAAGATTATGTCAACAGACTGCTTACTTATGGCATATTACGCTTTATTCCACAGTATCATTTCCTACGGTATGATAGCATGAGGAGGAGCATATTCGAACAGTATCAATTTGCTCAAAAGACTACAAATCAGATTACTAAAAATAGTTAATAAAAATAAATTTATCACTGATAAAAATCCAATGCACTTAGATCAAAATTTCGCGTATGAATCAATAGCTTATCATTACAATGAACTACAGTCAATATATCTTACCTCCAATAAAACTACAAGAAATAAAAATATTCAGATTCCTAAAAGGCACAAAACCATTAGCATTAAAAACAGTTTCATTAGAGCAATAATGATATTCAATCGCTTACCTAACGAATTAAAAACCATTAGTAGCATATATAGTAAAAAAGGAAACTAAAGAAATGGGTAAAAGAAAACATATAGAGTAAGAACAATCTAGTTATGTTTATATTGAAAAGTTTATCACACTGTTATATTATATTTTGTCACAAAATTTATATTTCAATCTAGAATTTTAGGTTAAGTTAGTTTTAAGAATACCGGACCAGCGAACAGGAAAACATTTTCCTCTGCTGGATTATACATCTTGTATAATGAAAATATGTACTTCTCAATTGTACTTACTCTGGTTAAATAAATAAAAAAAAAAAAAAAAAATTCTTTCATATCTTTTTTAACCTCCTATTTATGAATTTTTTTGTTCATGTTACACCATTTTTTACATAATGATTGAATTCAAATTCAATGAAGCTTTATCGCTAATTTTTTTAAATCGTTTTAATTTTTTTTTTTTATATCATCTCTCCTACCTGTATACCACTTTCCAGGATTTCTACGGGACGCCCCCACCGCCTTGGCGTAGGTTCGTTTGGACCTAACACACTTCCCTATATCCCGCACTATTCTTGCATTTGCCGAGGGTTCGTGCTTGCACACGCCTCCTGTGGTGTGGAAAAACCTCTATGCCACGAGGGAAAACCCACACCAGGAACAGCGGGCAGAGGAGTCAAACTTGAGTATGTTAGAGAAAACAAGCTCAGGTTATCCTCCCCTGCCTGCCGGCTTGAACACCATAAATGTTCTCTGTCGGTACGGCAGAGCGGTTGCCATCCAAATTGTAAAAACTGCCTATTTGTTACTTGGATATTCACTCTGCCATGCGACTAGAAAGTACATTAATAGGCCGGCTGCAAGCCGCGGTATTACCGAGGCACATGATCAATTTTTTCATCCGAAAAAAAAGTCAGAGGTGCCCGGCCGGAAATGGAACCCGAGTCTCCCGGACGGGAGGCCGGGCTCTTACCCATGAGCCACCGCGGCTCTTAAATCGTTTTATATTTTTACGAGTAATACTCTACAAAGTGTACCACTTGCTACCAACCCAATAAATTCAAAAGATAGGAAACATAACCAAACTTGTCTTAAATTCAACTGATAAGAATTTTTCCATCGGTCTTACAGTCTTGCAAATTAAATTAAAATAATTAATATTTATGGCAGTCACATTGCCCTTGTTTATAATCACCCCCGCAGAATCTGCAATAAAAACTTAATTAAAACCTGGAAAAAATTTTGTTAACAAAGGACGATCTGACTGCCCCCCACCACCAAATTGCCCAACGTTTCGAGCCCGCTCCGGCTCCTCCTCAGGGACTGAAATGAAACCCGCGATACACCTCCCTATACCGAATGACAATCCACCAACGCACCACATTTAAAACATTGTAATTAATGATTGAATTGAAATGTCGATACCGGATAGGCGGCATTTTAAGTTTTTTGAGCTAATCTATCGATTGGTCGTATCTATTCTGCGATAGGATTAGTATGAACAAAGTTATGAAATTTTTTTCACGGAAAAAATTTTTTTTCGAACTTTACTTATGCATTTTCGGAAAGAACAGAAAAAAAGAATTGGGAATAGGTGTTTTTGGTATAAATTCGGTAAATGCGTTACTTTTAAATAAATGTACAAAATCATTAATCTTGCGATGCAAACGGAAAGAAATGTGGATGAGGTTTCAAACGTTCGGTAGGGTTGGAATAGAGGAATGCAATGAAACGCGCAACTTCTCGCCGCGTCAAAAGGAAGAGGTTACTTGCTCTGTTTACATAACGACCTTATGTTCGTCGCTTAGAGATGTCGCCAATATGTTCGTTCTGCGTTTTCTTGGGAATTGAAGATGGATAATTAGCGAAAAGAAAGATATGTCATAATAATTTAAATAAAGATACTAAAAATTTTCGTGATCGCTTTCGGTGTTATTACATTAAATTTGTTATATATATATATTACATACAATTGTTATTCTATTAATGAGTATTATTATTATTCGCTTATTATTATTATGCATAATAATTATAAGCGAAAAGAAGAATCCTCCCGTGTGAAAAAATAAAGTCTGGCACTAATTTGTCGAACGGCGGTTTACTGCTATTTTTTTTTATTTTTTTTGTCATGTTTGGAAAAGGGCCCGAATTAAAATATAACGTAAAGCTTTTTCTTTCGTAAATTATCCTTCTTTGCATTATTTAACTGCTGTTAATAGCATATCTTCTCGGCCACTCTTACTGCACGCGCGCTTAGTCGCCCAACGTACCGTGAAGGCGGCGGTATGCGCACCGCCGACCACTTGCTGGAAGGGAAAAACTTTCGTGCATCCGATTAAATTTGGCTTTTATTGCCGGTAAAATAAGAACAATATTACAGACGTTGTCAGCCTCATGCGGCTATACAAGGGCAAGCGCTGCGTCCTCGCACGTGCTACACGACGGCGTGAGTACGGCTCGTACTCGATGGCACCGTCTTTCGCTAAGCGATGAGGAAATCGCGTAATCTTGAAGTCTCTCTCTCTCTCTCTCTCCCTCGCCGTCGCTTAAGGCGCGGCGACCGACGGCTCGGCGCAGCGGCTAGCAACGATTGAATATCATCCAAGTGTCTTGTCGCATTCATCGGCGCACAACAACGTTTGGTGTAACAGCCCGTTGTAAACTTTGGGGGTGGCCGATGATGGAGTCTAGGTGGTGCGCTCCATAGTTATTAACGTCTATGTATCGTAGCTCATCCTATGGGGGATCTAGGTGTTCGGGGTGGCCGATGATGGAGTCTAGGTGGTGCGCTTCATAGTTTTTTACGTCTAAATGTCCTAGCGCATCCAATGGGGAGTCTATGTGTTCGGGGTCGCCGATGATGGAGTCTAGGTTATGCGCTTCGTAGTTTTTTACGTCTAGGCGTCGCAGCGCATCCAATGGATGGTCTAAGTTTTCGGGGTGGCCGATGATGGGGTCTATGTTGTGCGCTTTGTAGTTTTTTACGTGTAGGTATCGTAGCACAACCAATGTGGGTCTATGTGTTCGGGGTAACCGATGATCTAATCTTTGTGGTGCATTCCATAGTTTTTTACGTCGAGGTGTCGTAGCGCATCCTATGGGGGGTCTAGGTGTTCAGTGTGGCTGATGATGGAGTCTAAGTGGAGCGCTTCATAGTTGTTTACCTCTAGGTGTCTTGGCGCATCCAATGGGGGTGAAAGTGTTCGGGGTGGCCGATGATGGGGTCTAGGTTGTGCGCTTCGTAGTTTTTTACGTCTACGTGTCGTAAGGCATCCAATGGGGCATCTAGTTGTAATGTAGGCTATGTCATGGAATGTTCCTACACTTCGGTTCGTCAAACAGTAGGTAATAAAATTAATTTTTTAGGTCTCAACTGCTAATTTCAGCAAAAATAAGGAGTATAATATAGCTACGTTAATGTACAAGATTGACAAATGGTACAGTATCGCAAAGCTGCGAAATTGATACACATAGTTAATATTTGACTATACTCAATTCAAATTAATTTGTGAAAGCCAAACGTTACGGTGGCGATTGATCAACGTATTCGACTTTGAAAATGCCTTAACTATTGGGGTCATATCGCATACGTCAATTTTTCATGCAAGATGAGACCGATTATAACTGTCTGCTCAGCATTATCGCTATTTTATCAAAATCGCAAGTATGCTCCATTCACAAATTTTTGTTTTTCTCTTCGGCACAGTGGAAACTTTATAAAAAATACAGTATTTTAAAATATCAATTAAATTTTAAATACTAGTAAAATAATAATTTATTTATGAACTGTAACTTTGTACTTTTCTATGCCAGTACAATCGCCACAATTTATTTATTTTAGTCCGCCCCGGAGAACGAAGTTCCTCCTGCCACGGGAACGGTGGGATAGCCGTCTCCTGTGCGCCTAGAATGTGTGTGAGGAGAAGGATTTTTCGTAAAGTACACTCTCAATTTATATTTAAACAAGACTAAACGCTTTATTAACTCTTATTATGCCATTGAAGCTTCTCGCACGAGCACACGCAATTGCGCTCCAAAATAGCGCGCCACGCAATTGAGAGTTATTATTTACCTCGCAAATACGTAAGAAAGTACGCGCTCACCATCACTAGGGGCGCAGCTTCAACTCACTCTGGCGGATCTAGAGGGATCTAGGCGCGCCCTTCTCGCAACGCGCGATCGACCACAGCCGGTCTGAACAGAGATATGAGGAAATCTCACAAACTTTCCACTTTTGTAGAACTTCTAGATATCGTCCAATCAACAATATATTTTTTAATCACAAGTCATCAAATGTTTTTGGATGGCTCAGAAAAAATACTCCATATGCTTTTTGACCATATTAAGTATTTTTGAAAAGATATAATGATTAATGTGACGGAAAATTATGGAAAATCAGAAAATTTATTGGGAACTTTTAAATTGCATAGAAATATTTAATGTTCTACGTACCTGACCGAATGATTTTAGATTTTCAGACTATAATAGAATATGTCAAGAACATAAAAACTTGATTTCTTTCATGGTCCATGAATGTGCTTTATTTCATATCGTTGTATCTAAAGGTTAAAATTTTTGAACTTTTTTTCACCATAAATAATGGGAACTCATTTATTGACTTGTGGAGTCGTAGCGTATCTTAGATAAATTAAAAAAATTTTTTGCTTATTGTGGAAATAAAAACAAATAAAATGAGTCGAATTTGAAAGATTTACTCTGATTATTAGATGAAATATGTACTTTACATTTTATAATGCTGTTGCGAAAACTTTGTTTTCAACTGACATTTTCTAAATGCACCAAAATAAAAAATAGAATGATTCGCTATAAACCATTGTTCTCTCTTCAAAAACTGTGTCAAAAAGTATCTTTAAGTCGCTAAAGCCGATCACCTTTTTATACTGCAGTATATTGAATTTAAAATGCTGAATTTATTGACTGTCATAAATACTAATGTACTATACAGGTAAGGGTATGACTTTTCTATATGGTTGCTGGAGTACCGGGAAAAAAATTAGTAGATAATTATACATTTTAATCTATGGTTATATCTAATATTATAAGAATTATGAAAAAAATATTTGTATGCATGCATTTTTAATCTATAGAGGATCAAGATGGCATTTTTAGCAATTTTAGCGTTTTTAGCATATTTTTGATATCTTATATTTTTTCTACATAGATTTCCCATTAATACAACTTTCATTAAACATTATTATTTTTCATGACCTAATCGCATAAAATCTAATAAAAAAATAATATCAATTTTTCATTTTAGATTAATGCTTTTCATCATTAAAGCTTTCCATCCCTTCGCTCATTCTAACGTCTTTAAAACAAAAATTCAATTTTTATTTATACAAGAATGAAGCACTACATTGATATAGAAAGAAATGATTTTAACTTAATTAAGAATTAACTATTAATCTTTAATTAAAAGCTCGTTATTTAATTCTCTTTTATTAAGAAACTGAATATTTTCATGTATGGTCCGGGATCGGGGAAGGAAACTGGTTTTCTTTTGGTTCGGAATATAGGTTAATACCATATTGAAAAATAAATTCATAAGTAACGAAATAGTTAATAAAAGAATAGAGTCAACATCCATTTCTTGATAATCTCAAGAAATAGCGGTTTGGACTGTTTTTTGAGAATCTCAAGAAACAGTCCAATGCCCGGTTTCTTGAGAAAATCATTAATCAGTGTCGATGTTTGCTTTGTTAAAATTGCAAAATGTTTATTATTTTCCCAATTAGTAATTTATAAATTAAGAAAATTATTCAAAATAATTGTTTAGTTATAAATACATTAGTACAGTACATATCTAGGGAGTAAAATAATCAAGTTATGTAAAGTGAATTTGGCTACGTAGGATAGCGTGGGATTACGTGTGGTATGGAAAAGGATAGTTTATAAACTACATTTTAATTTTCATTTTTCAAATATTTATGTTGAACAAATTAGTCTAAAAAAAAGGCGTCAGCTTCCATTTCTTCATATCTCAAGAAATAGCGTCAGCTTCCATTTCTTGAGAATCTCAAGAATTAGCGATTTGGACTATTAATATTATCAATAAACCGAAGTCAACGCTGTTTCTTGAGAAACTGAGTAAACAGTCTAGACGTCTCTTTATTGAAAATATGTTATATTTCAAATTATTAATTTATAGGTTAATACCATATTGAAAAATAAATTCATAAGTAATGAAATAGTTTATAAACTATTTTCTATAACAAACTTTGATGTGCCAAGTATTAACGGTGTACAACTTAGTCTCAATGAATAGAGTCAACATTCATTTCTTGATAATATCAAGAAATAGCGGTTTGGACTGTTTCTTGAGAATCTCAAGAATCAGTCCAAAGCCCGGTTTCTTGAGAAAATCCTTAATCAGTGTCGACATTTGCTTTGTTAAAATTGCAAAATGTTTCTTTTTTTCCCAATTAGTAATTTATAAATAATGAAAATTATTCAAAATATTTGTTTAGTTATAAATACATTAGTACAGTACACATCTAGGGAGTAAAATAATCAAGTTATGTAAAGTGAATTTGGCTACGTAGGATAGCGTGGGATTACGTGTGGTATGGAAAAGGATAGTTTATAAACTACATTTTAATTTTCATTTTTCAAATATTTGTGTTGAAGAAATTAGTCTAAAAAAAGGCGTCAACTTCCATTTCTTCATATCTCAAGAAATAGCGTCAGCTTCCATTTCTTGAGAATCTCAAGAATTAGCGATTTGGACTATTAATATTATCAATAAACGGAAGTCAACGCTGTTTCTTGAGAAACTGAGTAAACAGTCCAGACGTTTCTTTATTGAAAATATATTATACTTGAAATTATTAATATATAGGTTAATACCATATTGAAAAATAAATTCATAAGTAATGAAATAGTTTATAAACTATTTTCTATAACAAACTTTTATGTGCCAAGTATTAACGGTGAACAACTTAGTCTCAAAAAATAGTGTCAGCTTCCATTTCTTGATAATCTCAAGAAATATCGGTTTGGACTGTTTCTTGAGAATCTCAAGAAACAGCCCAAAGCCCGGTTTCTTGAGAAAATCTATAATCAATGTCGACATTTGCTTTGTTAAAATTGCAAAATGTTTCTTATTTTCCCAATTAGTAATTCTAAAAAAAGGCGTCAACTTCCATTTCTTCAGAATCTCAAGAAATAGTGTCAACTTCCAATTCTTGAGAATCTCAAGAATTAGCGATTTCGACTATTAAGATTATCAATAAACGGAAGTGGACGCGACGCTGTTTCTTGAGAAACTGAGTAAACAGTCTAGACGTTTCTTTATTGAAAATATGTTATATTTCAAATTATTAATTTATAGGCTAATACCATATTGAAAAATAAATTCATAAGTAATCAAATAGTTTATAAACTATTTTCTATAAGAAACTTTGATGTGCCAAGTATTAACGGTGTACAACTTAGTCTCAAAAAATAGCGTCAACTTCCATTTCTTGCGAATCTCAAGAATTAGCCATTTTAACTATTAAGATTACCAGTAAACGGAAGCCGACGCTGTTTCTTGAGAAACTGAGTAAACAGTCTAGACGTTTCTTTATTGAAAATATGTTATATTTTAAATTATTAATTTATAGGTTAATACCATATTGAAAAATAAATTCATAAGTAATCAAATAGTTTATAAACTATTTTCTATAACAAACTTTGATGTGCGAAGTATTAACGGTGTACAACTTAGTCTCAAAGAATAGAGTCAGCATCCATGTCTTGATAATCTCAAGAAATAGCGGTTTGGATTGTTTCTTGAGAATCTCAAGAAACAGTCCAAAGTCCGGTTTCTTGAGAAAATCCTTAATCAGTGTCGACATTTGCTTTGTTAAAATTGCAATATGTTTCTTATTTTCCCAATTAGTAATTCCAAAAAAGGCGTCAACTTCCATTTCTTCAGAATCTCAAGAAATAGCGTCCACTTCCATTTCTTGAGAATCTCAAGAATTAGCGATTTGGACTATTAAGATTATCAATAAACGGAAGTCGACGCTGTTGATTGAGAAACTGAATAAACAGTCTAGACGTTTCTTTATTGAAAATATGTTATATTTCAAATTATTAATTTATAGATTAGACCATATTGAAAAATAAATACATAAGTAATCACATAGTTTATAAACTATTTTCTATAACAAACTTTGATATGCCAAGTATTAACGGTGAACAACTTAGTCTCAAAAAATAGTGTCAACTTTCATTTCTTGATAATCTCAAGAAATAGCGGTTTGGACTGTTTCTTGAGAATCTCAAGAAACAGTCCAAATACCGGTTTCTTGAGAAAATCCTTAATCAGTGCCGACATTTGCTTTTCTCAAATTGCAAAATGTTTCTTATTTTCCCAATTAGTAATTCTAAAAAAAAGGCGTCAACTTCCAATTCTTGAGAATCTCAAGAAATAGCGATTTGGACTCTTAAGATTATCAATGAACGAAAGTCGACGCTGTTTATTGAGAAACTGAGTAAACGGTGTGGACGTTTCTTTATTGAAAATATGTTATATTTCAAATTATTAATTATTGGTTCATACCATATTGAAAAATAAATTCATACGTTATCAAATTGTTTATAAACTATTTTCTGTAACTAATTTTGATGTGCTAAATATTAACGTTGTACAACTTAGTCTCATAAAATGGAGTAAACTTCCATTTCTTGACAATCTCAAGAAATAGTGGTCTGGACTGTTTCTTGAGAATCTCAAGAAACAGTCCAAATCACGGTTTATTGAGAATCTCACAAAACAGTATTGACGTTTGTTTTTTGAAAATTGCGAAAGGTTTCTTATTTTTCCAATTAGTAATTTATAAATCAATTAAGTTATTAAAAATAATTGCTTAGTTTTAAATACATTAGTACATTATACACCTACGGATTCTTTATTTGCTGCCATATTGCGTATACGATTTTTTTGCCTAGCGAGGCCGAAAATACCATATTCATGATCGGGCGTTGGGAGCAAAAGTACTGTCAGCCCACTAGGTAAAAAAAAAAATGTATGCAACTAAGTAAGTTTTTAAAATTTAGTTGATTCATTTTATGAATACTTCACAAAAGGTTTTAATTTTGTTACCCCTAATCGCTCGCAAACCACGAATAGTCTTTTGTTTGTGCTACGCTTTGCTCCATGGGAATGTTGTACGTGGAGCAAACGTTCGCACCCTATAGGAATGATAATTATCCTCCAGTGTCGAGGAGCGACAAGGCAGAAGCTTCATAGCTCAGGTATTAGGCTAAATTTGATTATTATTCAGGAATAGAGGATTTGTAAGAAACAGGATAATAAATAAAATTAATACAATGAAATAAAAAATAATTATGTAAAGTTGCAGAGGACAGCGCAACTGAGGCAATTAAGGGCGTATCCCTGGGCATCGAAAACTTCACGCTAGAGGAAAAGAAACAAATATCCACGCGAGAAATACAGGATATACAACTTGTAGGTGTGCCTCAGATACGCCAACACAAAGCTAAAAATCCACACAAAAAATACTGGACATGCAACTTGGGGCGAGACTTGCCTACGCCAGTCGACTAGCAAACTCGAGCCCGTACGAATGTTCCGGTGATTACGGAACATTTGTGCATCCGGCTTGAAGGAGCTACAACTCGCTGCCATCTTATCTGTCTGACAAGATTGGTGCGGTTTTGAAATAGCTTCTCTTAGTGAAGAATGTAGCCTTTGGATATGGCCAAGACCGTATAAAAAGCACCTGCACGGTGTCGATAACAGCGTGCGATAACGTACAGCTATTCACGTATACCTGGAACAGTCCGACACAAGACAAAAAGGTGCAAGAAATCCATGCGTGAGGTTCCATCACTTCGACATCTCTCAACGATGCCGCTACACTAGGAAACTCAAGCGCGTACGAATGTTCCGGCGATTCCAGAACATTCGCGCATCCGGCTTGAAGGAGCTAGACGTGGCTGCTGTCCGATCTGTCAGATGATACTCATCAGCATTCTACATTAACAATATGGTTTGTTAAATGGCAAAGACACAACAAAAGCACCTGCCGGTAGCCTATAACAGCATACATGAGACAGGATGGCGTGCGGCTGTCCTCGCAGAGCTCACACAAAATGGAGCAGGAAATTCACGCGATAGATTCCACTACTTATGGGCGTTCTTCAGCTGCGATGCCTGACAAATAAAATCGAGTGTGTGCGAATGTTCCGGTGGCTCCGGAACATTCGTACATCCTTCTTGAATGAGTTAGAAATTACTGCTGTCCGATCTCTCCAACGAGACTCGTGGGTTTTCGGAATGTCTCTAATACGTGGAGAATCTCACAGTCGCATACGGCAAAGACTGTATAGTTGTTCCCGATCAGTCGAAACATTTTAACGAAAGTGAAAAAGAGGCAAGAAATCCACTCCACAAATACAGGATGTTCAATTTGTGGGTCAGTCTCGGTAACGACACTTAACTAGTAACTCGTGTGTACGAATGTTCCGGTGATTCCGGAACATTCGTGCATCCGGCTTTAATCATCAGCTTTCGAAATGACTTTACTACATGAAGAATGTAGCCTTCTGATATGGCATTGACTTTACAAAAGCACCTGCAGTGAGTCGATAACAGTATACTCGAGGCACACGATAGCGTGAGGGTGTTCGCCATCAGCCGGAAAACTTCTACGCAAGACAAAGACGAGCGAGCAATCCACGCGTGAGGTTCTACCACTTTGACGTCTCCCAGCGACGCCGCTCCACTAGTAAACTCGAGCGCGTACGAATTTTACGGTGATTCTGGAACAGTCGCGCATCCGGCTTGAAGGAGCTAGACGTGGCTGCTGTCCGATCTGTCTGATGCCTGCTGAATGTCAAAGAGACAACAAAAGCACCTGCCGGTAGCCTATAACAACATACTCGAGACACACGATAGCATGCGGCTGTTACCGCAGAGCTAACGGAAGGTGGAGTAAGAAATTCACGCGATAGGTTCCACTTCTTATGGGCGTTCTTCAGCTACGATGCCTGACAAATAAACTCGAGTGTGTGCGAATGTTCCGTTGATTCCGGAACATTCGTACACCCTTCTTCAACGAGTTAGAAGTTACTGCTGTTTGATCTCTCCAACGAGAGTCGTGGGTTTTCGGAATGTCTCTAATACGTGAACAATCTCACCGTCCCATATGGCAAAGACTGTATGGTTGTTCCCGATCAGTCGAAACATTTTAATTCAAGTGAAAAAGAGAAAATTCACGTAAAGGGAATATATCGTTATATATCTGAGGGTCTCGAGACGGTGGATCGAGAACTATATATTGCTGTAAATTCGATCCTGATTTGGGAAAGGAACCTGCTCTCTCTGGTTTATGGACTTTCTTCCTATCAGCGCCCTTATATAGCTCGCTTGAGATGGTTCTCGGCCTCTTACGTTCAGAGGAAATTAGGAGGAAGATTATCTTCCTTTAATCGCACATTCGGGCATAGCCATAGAAGTGCACTTAAGCGAAAAAAGCATTGAAATGTTCGGCAATTTCTTCCTTGAATAAGTTGGCAGTGTAACATGGCCCTAAAGTATTTTTTATACGGGCTTGGCCATATCGAAAGGCTACATTCTTCACTAAGAGAAGCTATTTCTAAAGCTCACCAGTCTTGTCAGACAGATAAGATGGCAGCGAGTTGCAGCTCCAGCAAGCTTGACGTTCGAAGGTTCCGGAATCATCGGAACATTCGCACGCAGTCGAGTTTACTACACTGAAAAAATTTTCACGTTGTAAGAACTGAAAGTACGGCTCTGACAACAGTACTGTTCGGCTGATTTTCTTTCTGCTGAATTTTATAGATACAGTAATTGTATTCCTACAGTTGTGATAGCTGTACAAGATACACTGAAAGCACTAATGTATAGAGTTCTTTTGTCAAATCATTAAATAGGTTATGATTCGCCATACATACACATTTTCATTAAAATAATCTCGATTGATAAGTACACTGATTACAGATGAAATACGCAAAAGCGGATTGCAAACATGCGGTTGATGTGGCCGGTTTCTTAACTTTTTTAGGTTATAAGATGAACATCGGCTTCGCGTTGTAGCGTTGTCAACAAACAAATACCGGCTGCAAAACTAAATCGTACCGTTGTCAGAGCTGTACAAATACATTTCCCGCCTCTGACAAATAGTGCCGTTACATTATACAAATAAATAGCTGCTTCAGCCGCCTGTAAGGGTAAATGAACACTATATATAGTGTTAACACAGCAAATCGAAACTATGGTTTCTACAGACTAAAATTTTTTTCAGTGTAGTCGAACGGCGTCGCCGAGAGACGCCCAAAGTAGTGGAACCTGGCGCGTTGATTTTTTGGTCGTTTTTTTCTTGCGTAGGAGTGTTCCGGCTGATGGCGAACAGCCGCACGCTATCGTATGCCCGAGTATACTGTTAACGACACCCTGCAGGTGCTTTTGTAAAGTCAATGCCATATCAGAAGGCTACATTCTTCATGTAGTAACGTCATTTCGAAAGCTGTTGATTATCAGACAGATCGGACAGCAGAGAGTTGTAGCTGCTTCAAGCCGGATGTACAAATGTCCCCGAATCACCGGAACAGTCGTACGCACTCGAGTTACTAGTCAAGTGCCGTTACCGAGACTCGCCCACAAATTGCACATCCTGCATGTGTGGAGTGGATTTCTTAACTCTTTTTCACTTGCGTTTAAATGTTTCGACTGATCGGGAACAACTATATAGTCTTTGCCGTATGGGACGGTGAGATTGTTCATGTATTAGAGACATTCCGAAAACCCACGGGTCTCGTTGGCGACATCGGACAGCAGTAATTTCTAACTCATTCAAGAAAGGTGTACGAATGTTCCGCAGTCATCGGACCATTCGCACACACTCGAGTTTATTTGTCAGGCATCGTAGCTGAAGAACGCCCAGAAGTAGTGGAACCTATTGCGTGAGTTACTTGCTCGATTTTGTGTCACGCCATCGTGTGTCTCAAGTATGCTGTTCTAGGCTACCGGCAGGTGCTTTTATTGTGTCTTTGCCATATCAGCAGGCGATATTCTTAACGGCGAAAGCTGATGAGTATCATCAGACAGATGGGACAGCAGCCACGTCTAGCTCATTGAAGTCGGATGCTTGAATGTTCCGGAATCACCGGAACATTCGTACGCGCTCGAGTTTACTAGTGTAGCGGCGTCGCTGAGAGACGTCGAAGTGGTGGAATCTCACGCATAGATTTCTTGCTCCTTTTTGTTTTGCGTAGGACTGTTCGAGGTTTACGTGAATAGCTAAACGTTATCGCACGCTGTTATCGACACCCTGCAGGTGCTTTTATACGGTCTTGGCCATATCGAAAGGCTAAATCCTTCACTAAGAGAAGCTATTTCAAAAGCGTACCAGTCTTGTCAGATAGATAAGATGGCAGCGAGTTGTAGCTCCTTCAAGCCGGATGCACGAATGTTCTGGAATCACCGGAACATTCGTACGGGCTCGAGTTTGCTAGTCGACTGGCGTAGGCAAGTCTCGCCTCAAGTTGCATGTCCAGTATTTTTTGCGTTGATTTTTTGCTTTATTTTCTCTTGCGTTGGAGTGGTCCGGCTCAGCAGGAACACGCGTATTCTATCGTGTACCACGAGTTCACTGTTATCCGCACACTATAAGTGCTTTTGAATAGTCTTTGCCTTATCTGAAGGCGAGATTCTTTACGTATTAGAGAGCCATTGCAAAAACCCTTGATTTTCGTTGATCAGATCGGACAGTAGCGGTGTCTAGCTCCTACAAGGCGGTTGTATGAAGGTTCCGGTATCACGGGAATATTCATACGCACTCGGATTCACTAGTCGGGTGGCGTATCTGAGGCTCACCTACAAGTTGTATATCCTGTATTTCTTGCGTGGATTTTTGTTTCTTTTCCTCTAGCGTCGAAGTTTTCGCTGCCCAGGGATACGCCCTTAATTGCTCCAGTTGCGTTGTCCTCTGTAATTTTACATAATTATTTTTTATTTCATTGTACTAATTTTATTTAAGTGCGGCACACATGGCAGCGATCGACGAATATCTCGGAGAGCGGCACAAAGGACGCGAAGGCCAGGTTAACTGCGCTTATGAAGTTTTTGCAAGCGGAGGTACAGGAAGAGGAGCGGATAAACATGGCCGTGCAGGGTTTTTCTTTACTGACCACGGAGGACAAAACCCAGGTGGTAAAAAGGAAAGAACAGAAAAAAGATGTCGCTAAGGCTGCTGGACTCCTCGCGACAAATTCAAGGAAGGTAGTAGAGTGCATTTTTTGTAAAGTGAGCCATGAATCTGCGGACTGTGAAGTCGCTCGAAAAATGCCGCTTGAGAAAAAACATGATATAGCGAAGCAAGAGAAATGCTGCTTTATCTGTCTGAAGAAGGGACACAGTTTTAATTGGTGCCGCATGAATTCGAAATGTGCCTGGTGTAATAGAAGACACCTTATTATTGTGTGCCCGCAGATGACGAATAATGATACATGCACTTCAGCGGATAGTCACACCGGAGTCGCCCACCAATAAACATAACCTCGCCAGCTTTCAAGACACACCTGTTGTATATCTCCAAACGCTCTGGGTAAAGGCGTATAGTGCTGAAGCTCAAGTCGACGCGCGAGTCATCATCGATACGGGATCGTAACGCTCGTAAATCACAGAGAATTTGACCAACAGGTTAGGATATAAGTCGACTCGCAAACAAGAGGTGGTTCATTCGCTTTTTGGAGGTGGCTCAACGATGTCTAAAGTTCATGATATTTTTAAAGCCCGTGTGAAGAATATGGAAGGAAACTACGCTTGTAATTTTGAAGTAATGAGTCTAGATATTATTTATAAAGACGTAACCTGTCTGCAACCGGCTGCTTGGGTTAATCGTTTAGAAAAGATGCGCGTTAAGCTCGCAGATGTTCGAGACGGCCAGATGCCAATTGATATTTTAATAGGAGCAGACGTAGCTGGTAAGCTGTATACTGGTAAACGTCACGCTTTGGACAACGGCTTGACAGCAATTGAAACCCTTTTAGGATGGACAGTTATGGACAGTTATAGGCGAGCCCAAGGAGAGTCTATTGGGAAATACTGTTGTTTTAACTGTAACCTCTTTATTTTTACAGCAAATAGATATTTCTTAATTATGGAGTTTAGACGTTTTGAGCATAACTGATCCTATTTCAAAGACGTCACAGGCTCAGAGAGATATTAAAGTTAAGAGTCGCCTTCTTGACTCTGTCGTGTTAAATAAAGAAGGCCGATATGAAGAGCTGCCCTGGATAGAGGATCATGCACCTCTGCCATCCAATGAAGTTTTGTCGAAAAGAAGGCTCGAACGCATTATACCAAAACTCAAGAGAGATAATATGCTGGAAGCGTACGGCCAAATTTTCAAAGAATGGACAGAGGAAGGTGTGATTGAAAAGATTCCAGAGGACGAGCTGGGCAAATACGGCCACTATCTGCCTCATCGACCAGTCATTAAGTAGGAGAGTTCAATAAAAATTCGACCTGTGTTTGGCGCATCTGCGCGTGATAAAAACTCACCTTTAATAAATCAATGCCTAGAGAAAGGGCCTAATT
Organism: Torymus aiolomorphi; assembly: GCA_036365515.1. Lineage (NCBI taxonomy): Eukaryota > Metazoa > Arthropoda > Insecta > Hymenoptera > Torymidae > Torymus > Torymus aiolomorphi. The sequence goes on along the minus strand of CM070874.1, from coordinate 237,882,876 downwards.
TAATTGAGTTAATGTCTTCTGTCTTATTACGTTTCAGAAAAGGTAAATTTGGCGTCACTTCTGACATAAGAAAGGCTTTTCTGCAAATTAGTATCAATCCGAGAGACAGAGACAAGTTGCGCTTCCTTTGGGAGAATCAAGGGCTGTTAGAAGTTTACCGCCATCGTTGAGTAGTCTTCGATGTATCATGCAGCCCCTTCATTCTCGGCGCTATATTTCAGTTTCACCTAGATCGAGCAAGCAGAAAGGAACTCTCTAGGGAGTACTCGCATGGCAATATAGAAAAGCTTAAAAATAGCTTCTACGTCGACAATTGTGTCAGTAGTGTTGACACCGAGGAGGAGCTCGCTACGTTTATTGATGAGACTACTGCAGTTATGGCTGAAGGTGTTTTCTATCTGCGCCGATGGGAGTCTACAGGATCCAATGACTGTGAGGCGAGTATGGTTCTTGGTTTATTATGGAACAAAGCAGACGACACTTTGTCTTTAAATATGTCACCTTCAGAGAAGGAATTGCCACTTATTGTCACGAAAAGAGTGATTTTGTCGTCTGCATATCGAATTTTCAATCCGATAGGATTCGCTTGCCCTGTCTCATTACTTCCAAAATTACTTCTACAAGAGGCTTGGCAAGCAGGAAATAACTGGGACACGGAAGTCAGTGAAGGAATCAAGGAAAGGTTTAGCACTTGGCTGCGTAGTATGCCCGCTTTGAAAGAATTGAAAATTCCAAGGAGATTTGGATTTGTTGCTGACAGGAACGCTTTTGATTTTCACACGTTCTGCGACGCCAGTGGTATTGGGTATGCGGCAGTTGTATTTTTATGGGCGCAGAGTGAGAGGGGTACTGTCTTGCATCTCGTTGTGGCTAAGGCAAGAGTAGCGCCGCTTAAGAAGATGACTATACCGCGACTGGAATTATTAGCAGCAACGATCGCGGCGAGATTCACAACCTCTGTGACTGAGGCATTGGACTGTCAAGATATCACCAGCTCATTTTGGTCTGACTCCACAACGGTGCTCTCTTAGATAAAAAAAGAGACGCAATGGAACACTTTTGTCTGCAACAGGGTTGGAGAAATACGAAAGCTTACATCGCCGAAATATTTAGGTATGTTCCTGGCACAATCAACCCGGCAGATACTCCGTCACGAGGATGCACCGCTGATCAACTGATTTCATCTCGATGGTGGGAGGGGCCAGAGTGGCTGAGAGAAGAACGAAATTGGCCCTCGTCTGATTTTGATGCTGATGAAGAGCTGATTAACATCGAGCGAAAGAAGAGCGCGACAGTTGCGATGTTAGACTGTAGTACGGGTGATTCCTGGTATTCACATTATTTTTCTAATTATTTTAAATTATTACGTTTTATAGCTTTGATTTTAAGGTTTGTAAGTAACTGTAGATTGCGTAAAGATTTGAGAAAATGTGGTAGTTTAACTTCTACCGAAATCACGGAGGTGCAAACTAAATTATTTGTTATTTTGCAAAGCGAAATGTTTTCTTCTGTAAAAGATGAACGACTTAAGGGTTTTCAAGTTTTTACCGATGATAAGGGCGTCAACAAAACTTAATTTTCGATGTCCGGTTATTCTCGACTCGCGACATATAGTTGTAAAACGTTTAATAGAGTACGAACATAGTAAACGGCATGCGGGTGTACAGAGTTTAATGATTGTTTTATGCGAAAAGTATTGGATTATCGCCGCGCGGAGGGTGATACGCTCTGCAGTTAGTCGTTGCGTTCGCTATAAACGATATTCTGTTAAACGCTTAGAAGTCGAACCGAGTGCTTTGCCCGTGAACAGAGTACGCGATGCCGCGGTATTCGAAGTCGTCGGTGTAGATTTTGCGGGACCCTTATTTTTAAAAGGTGGTGAAAAGGCGTGGATTTGTTTATTTACGTACGCTGTTTATCGTGCTATACATCTGAAGTTGGTTAGTTCTTTATCGACACCCGCGTTCTTGGAAGCACTGAGACGATTTATCGCGAGACGCGGTCGGCCTACGGTAATTTACAGCGATAATGGGACTAATTTCGCGGGTTTCCAAAACGCGTGTCAAAAACTCAATTGGGGCTTTATCTCAGAGTATAGCACAAGTCAAATGATTGAGTGGCGGTTTAACCCTCCCTCAGCTGCCTGGTGGGGTGGTTGGTGAGGGCGACTCGTTCGCACGGTCAAGCAATCATTGCGTAAAGTGTTAGGTAAAACAAGCGTAATGTACGAAGAATTGTATACTATTTTATGCGACTGCGAGGCTCTAATAAATGCGCGACCTCTTGCATATGTAGCCGATGATCCTTCATATCTCATACCGTTAACCCTGCATCATTTTTGCAAGAAATTCGAGAGGTAGGCGTTCCGGATTATGACACTATGGACCGAGCGAATTTGTGTGCTCGCTGCCGTGTTCTGCCGGGTACCGGCAGAAATTGAAAGACGATGTGCATCGCAGATTTCGCCTTGAATATCTGAGTTTATTAAAAGCACCTGTTAATGTAAAAAAGGCTCATAATGTAAAGGTTAATGACGTTGTATTGGTAGGAGATGATACGCTCAAAAGATTAGATTGGCCAATTGGCATTATTACTACTGTTATACCTGGGCTAGATGGACAAATTCGCGTAGTAAAAGTAAAAACGCAAAAGAGTGAGCTTACTCGACCCATACAACGTATTTACCCTTTAAAGCTGTTATTTTCAAATGTTAATGATGAGATTAGTAATGTTTTGAAAAATACAGTTAAGAATAGTGTAGAGGTTGTTAAAAATAGACGCGCAAAAGAGTACCTTCCCGAGACGTCATTGTAAAACCTAGTGTAGCATATGTAACGCGGTCAGGTAGAACTGTTAAATCTGTGCGACGTTCTAATTAGAATTTTATTTTGTAATTAAATAGCGATATAAAGAGCCTATTTCTCGATTTGTATTTGAGTTTCTCGTCTGAAAGGTGCACTGAAAAAAATTTGGCACTCCAGCTGACCCGATAAGTACATACGCCATGCCGAAAGTAGGGTCGAATGTTGTACCGCGGTTCGGCACATCTCCTGCCCCGTACTGGCACAGCTCCTGTCCCGTGAAGGCATCGCGCGCCCCGTACTGGCACAGCTCCTCTCTCGTTAGGGACAAATGCTGTGCCAAAAGTGGATGGTCTGACACACGCAGCGAAGGGGGCGCTGACGAACTGTGATGGAAACAGACGCCGTGCCAATTTTTTTTCAGTGTGGGAGGATGTAGAGAATAAGCATAGTGCGTGATATTTACCGGCTGAGTTCTACGAATGTAAGCGGGAGCGCGCGACCGACGCGCTCTGCGTAAGAGAGGGGACGGAGGCCGATAGACGCGTTCGAGCGCGCGCACGCGGAGCATCATGGCGCGTGCCGAGTATTTTGGCGGAGCAGAGAGAATGGGAGTTTTTGATTGGAGTTGTTGTAAGAGTCTACAATAAAGAAATTTGAACATTGAGACTACTCTTCTTTATTCCGCGAGTTCCACACACACCAGCGCCGGCCTGAAAACCAAGTGGAGAGGTTCCACAATAGCATGTACTAAGAATACAAAATCAAACGTTCTCTGCAAGTTTCAGAAAAATCACAAGCAAATCGTTTTCTCGGAGAACGTCCTTAAGCTATATTTAAGGACGTTCTCCGGCTCAAATTCGACAATATCCGACAATAAGAAGAATGTTAAAAACATCTCTTATATTATTTACCCCATTTAATACAAAACTTTGCCCATAAAATGTTTTCTGAACTAAGGAATAGAGAAGGACCTTTTTCACGTGTGGAAGTAGGAGAGAAAATTTCTCATTTAAAGCGTATTTTATGAAAGTGGTGAGAAATATCCATTTTCTTAAAAATCTTGTAACTCCTAAGAAACATTCGTTTCTACCATAAAACAGGTTAGAAATGACCATTTCTGTTATAAAACAGGTAGGAAATGAATATTTCTACCTCCCTTAAGGGAGATATAGTTAATTGTGTATAACTTTCAAATTATTTTGATTTCCAACTGCATTGTGTACGACTCGATATGCCTAATCCCTTCTCCAACTCACACACGGAAAAAAGACCATGTCATGCTTTCGTTAAATAAAAATACGGTGTATATCCCTCGAAAAAAAGGTATTTTCACCATACCCTAGCCGAAAGTACCACTTTCGCGCTCGAGCTGTAACCTTATTACGCGCGAAGCCGAGTTCTAACCTTTTCACGCGCGAAGCAGAGTTGGAACCTTTTTACGCACTCGACCGAGTTGTGACCTTTTTCCTCAGCCGACGGTCTGATTTATGTATCTATGGTGACCATGTGTTAATAAACAATACATTCGTTGTCAATGATAAATGTTAAGTTTTTTCGTGTGTTCAAACCTAATAATATCTAAAAGATGCCGAGTATATCCTTTAATAAAGATTATTTTGAGTTTAATTTGATTAAATTATTATAACTAATTAGTTATTTAAAAGATAAAGAAATAGATGATGAAGCATTGAAGAATACAGAAACTTTGCGACAAATTGTTAATGAAGGATTGGAATTGCAAAAGCAACCAGTATGGAGCTTACAATCACTGAAAGGTTTTATTGAATTTATGCGAGGCATAAACACATTGATACATACGCGAATACAACTTATTAACGCTTTTGCAGCAATGAAAGTCTTCAATACCAGGTAAATAAATAAGCAATAATTAATATCATTGATCATTAATAAATATAAATTCATTTATAATTGTTCTATATTATTAATAATCATATGTTATAATAATTTTTTTATCACGCGTGCTCGAAAAATACCATATTGCGTAAGGGTTTGCCGTATGCTAAATGGCCAATTACACACTGCTTACGTTATTTTCTCTAAAACACACTTCAGCGTGCTTTATGAAAAGAAACGCAAAAGCGTTACGTAATGAAAAATAACGCACCCTCAAGTGCGTACGCAGTGTCTTCACTGTGTGCCAACGGTAGAGAGGTTATAAAGGTTATATCATCTCCGCACATGCATTTTTCTCGCACTTGTGATAAAATAGTTATTTTCGATAAAATTATAAACATTTTATTTAACTTACCAATTTTCGTTTATTAACTAGAGAATGTCCATTTTCTTTATTGGTCAATTCATTCGATGTAGACTATTAAATATTATATATAATTAATTAATTAATATAATTTATAAGATATTGATAATGAAATATTAACGATTATACATAAATTAACAACACATTCGGAATTTTAAACTGACAACGTAACTTGTCCATTTGTAAACTAAGAAAATGATATATAGTTCATTATAATAATATATATAAATAATAGAAAGGAAATATAAAATAATATTCTTACTTTATTAACACTATCATTGCTTTTCAACGAGTTTGTATTTGCTGCTATTTCTGACACAGTTAAATTAACTCTATTATCATATTTTTCCAATGTCTCCATACTTCGTGTTTGTTCTGATTCCATTAAATTAACTAAACTATAATGTTTGTTTAATGACACTGTACTTTGTGGTATCTGTAATGCAGTTAAACTAACTTCACCATCATTATTTTCAAATGATATTATACTTGGTGATATTTTTACTCCAGTTAAATTATTTTCTTTTAATGCTATATCGAATTCTTCATTAGTAGACTGTAAAATATAAAAAATAGTATATTACGATACGGGTGTGGAAGGTGATTGTTTATCGCATGCGACGTTTTTGGCACGAGAGAAGCGAATGAGAAAAGTCGAATGCGGTAAAAAGCACCTTACGCACCAGTGTCATACAGTGTTTTATACCACGAGAGCCGAATAATCATATTAAAGTTATGATTTTAAGGTTAGAGTGGTATAATAATTCATAATAATGTTTTTTAAATAATTACTATACAAAAACAATTAATAAATACGTTTTGGACTATATTATTAGTGTTTTCATTGACAGTAACATTAGCATTTTTTTGGGAGAGGCGGCCATCAAACGAACCAATATTTAGCGAATATTGTTTTTTATTTATTGTTTTTTATTTTTATTTAATGACTGAATAACTGTTTATGCCCTGAAGAGGGGAGTATACTAACACTCCCGAAACGTCGGCAAATAAAAAACAATATTCGCCAAACATTGGTTCGTTTGATGTCCGCCTCTTCCAAAAAAACTTAAATATCACGAACGTACTTTAACGATATTAGCATTTTTATTCATTCACTCATCAGCATATCTTAACGAAACAATTGCTTGACTAAGTGGACGCCGAAGTCACGTCAGTTATTTTTTTAAGGATTTCTCTTCGAATAATTAACAGATTTCACAAAAATTTCTGGAGAATACTTAAAATTTATATACGAAGCGCACTTAAGTCTTGAAATTAAAAAAAGTAATTACCTTTCATTTTCATAATTTATAGGTTATATTACGCGCGCTAGTTTTTCAAGGTTCTCTCGGTAATTAATTGATTCTTTGAGTTGCGATTTTAAGAAATTACTACACATTAATACTTAAAGCGCGCTCAAGTCTCCAAAATCCAAAAAGATAAAAATTTTTTTATCTGTGCGATAAAAACGCGTTATAGTGATACAGCGCCGTCCCCCATTTATAATACATTGACTTCGGCGTCCCCTTAAACCTAAAACTAAATATAAATTATAAATAATGTTGATTAACACTATTCTATTCATATAGAATTCAAAATGTAAAAATAAGGGACACATTCCACAGCATTTCATTAGAACTTGCTCATGAATTAATAGTACATCTATTTGAAGATAATGAAATAGAAAAAACTAATTTTCTATGTAAGGCGTACAAGACAATGTCTATAACGATACAGTACAGGAAAGCTGAAGAAATACGTTATGTTTTTCCTTTGAATGAAAATTCTAATTCCGCAGTTTTTCAGATCGCCAATAATTTTACTGATGAAATATAATTCTTAGCTTGCAGGCCAGCTACAAAAAAATTGGCGACCCTGCAAGCACCGCAGAACACCCGCGAACTACACCCCTATTTGTTCCGTAAAATCGCAAAAACATTTTAATTTTGCCATGGATTTATTAACTCTGACTGATTTATACTAACTCTGTGCAATACTGCCTTATGTAAGTTCTGAGACTGTCAGCGTCAAAACATCATTCACTGCTTTGCGAGTTAAATTTGAATTATTTTTACACAGTGTAAAATAACAATATTATGGAAAACGTCGTTTATCGTTTTCAATAAAAGAGTAATGAATAATTAATGATAATTTTCCTAACAGAGTGCTCAAAATTCAATTTTGCGAACCTAAATGAGTTCACAAAATATCACACTAGTGCAGGAATACGCTATACTTTGCGCACTCATTCGGGTTCACAAAATCGAACTGAGCACAGCTCGTTATTTAAATAGTACATTACGCAACTATTCCGCAAAATAGGTCATTCCCTGACGAAAAGAGTTTGTCTCCCGAGCGCTGCGAGGGCACGTGTTGTGTATACTATTTTTCCTAACGAAGTGCCCGAAATCGAACTCTGCGCAGCTCGTTTGGAAAAATAGTACTTATACGCAACACGTGTGCAATAGGTCACCCGCACTCGTCTCTTTTATCGCTTTCGCTGCGCTCGGTCAACAAACTCGGCTCGTGCGGGAATGACCTACTTTGCGCACTAGTTGGGTAATGTACTATTTTGAAGTAATGTTGTCAGCTATAATTCCTAAAAAAGTTAATTTTATTTTTTAATTGTTTATAAAAGTTTTATCATGGACGTTGTATTGATTTATTTATTGAAAATCTGTAAATGTTGTACATTTGATATAAAATTTAAACACGTCAAGAGAAAACAATAATAATACATTACGCAACTAGGGAGGTAAAGAGTTGGCCAGTCCAGGGCTCGTGTGAATTGCCACTCCAGCCAAGGGGAGGGCTGTACAAATGTGCTCTGCACTCAAAATAAGCGGAAGTATGATTTGAAAGCCAAGCTGCTTCAACTCCAAATATGCAGTAGTAGCTGTTCGGCCGGAGTCGCTTGCGGACTCGAGCTTAATCGACTTGGCTGTGTGGGGTGACTATAGTCACTATAGTGTTTACCTCTGCCGCGTTCGAATTGACCGAATAAGTAAAGTTATAAGCGTATGCTATAGCTTATTATGTGTGCGTACAAGAAATTCTTTTTTAAAAGGTTGAGAGAAGTTCTCTTTTTTTAATAATTACATGAATAAGTTTATCATCTACAGTGAAAAAAACTTGAATGTTCAGAATTTTCCGTAAACGCAAAACAAAACTAAACATTGCGTAGCAAAAGAGAAGGTTGTGAGTCTGTAAGGTTCACTGATCAACCAAGATTTTTTATGAATTTATTTTAATGTTATGCATCCATAGCTGTAAAGTGTTTTGGGCAAAATGCTCAAGAAATTATTTATTAACAAAATTATTATAAATAAATTTAAAAAGCGTTGCATGTTGGTTTACAAAATTTCCAGAATATTTCCAGGCATTTTCTAAGAAAAAAATTCCTTTGGTGATTTTCCGTTAAATGCTAATTCTCAAAACTTTTAAAAATCTCAAAAAATCGCATTATTAGATAATTTTTTTCTCTGAAACTACGCTCTGGCGGAAAAAAATTTTTAAAGGACGTTTTTCTGTCAAAAAATGACAGTGAATAGCCTGTGAATTTTGAAGATCAACATTCATTATTTTCTAATTTGTTTACAATAATATTGTTAATAAACAATTTCCCTATCACTTAAGCACAAAACGTCTTACAGATTCAGATTCAGAGCGTCAAAAAAATACGTAAGAAAAACTTTAGTGGATCAGTGCGCCCACGGCTTCATGCATGCTGCGCTGGGACTAAAGCGAAGATGTGCCGCAATAGCCAAGTCAAATCTACCCCACAGCTTTTCAGTCAGTACCATTCTACAGCGGAAGTTCAAGCTCCTTGCGAAGAAGCTGAAACAGCCGAACTCGAGAGTTGAAACTGCGTGTGCTTATTAAAGTGGATACTGCCGGTTTCAATAAGCAGTATCACCTATGTATTAGTTTCAGTGTGGGGTGGCCGTCTTTGTCCCCTTGTTGCGTATACGATTTCTCATCATAACTCGTCCGAAAATACCACATTCGCGTTTATAAGCAGGGAACGAACGTGGCATTTTCGTATCGGTTATGGTGAAAAATCGTATACGCAACACGGGGATAAAGAGGGCCATCCCAGAGCCCAGAGCCATGTTTAGCTCCCTCGCTTTCGGCTGGGGTGACGATTTACACGTGCTCTGGACTAGCCAACTTTTTAACTCATTAGTTGCAAAAATTATCTATAAAGATAATAATTAACTTTTTTACATTATAAAATTTTGAAACTCAAAAGTTTTCTTATTACTCAAAATATTTTTGCTCCTAATTCAATTTATATACAATGAGCTCAAAATTCTAATGTCATGACTTTTATAATTATGCATCACTTAATTAAAATTAAATTAAATTAAATTATACATCATTGTAATTTTTTTCATAAAGGTTCAATATTATGTTACCGAGATATAATTATTCCAAAATAATATGTGTTTCCGTATATAAGAAAAAAAATATATAACTAATTTATCATCTGAATATATTACTCATATACACTGAGAGAAGGATTTGTTTACTGTTAACATGGCATTGTAACTGTTAACATGCGTATGTTTAAATATGACCAAATATAGGCATTGTAACAGTTAACATACTATATGTTACTGATAAAGATTGATATTGTAACAGTACTGTTGGCGATCCAGCGCCTCGACCCGCGAGACGCTGACGTCACCAAGCCTTAAAAGGCAATATACGGTGCGCAGCCAATGAGCGCCCTCCACGCGGTCCTCTCTCGCCGCCCCTCCATCTAAAAGCACGCCGACTCATCATCAGGCGCCGGCCGGCGACAGTTCACGCGCGACGGCCAGAGAGAAGAGACAGCAATACCTGTACGCCACGCGGCACTACGGCCATCCAATAAACCGTCAATTTCTCCACACGAAAGTCTTTTCATTATTTTGAACCTCCAGTCCACGATCCATCCATTCAACACTACAAAACATTTGGTCCTTCGAGCCGGATCGTGAGGAGAACGACATCGACATGGCCACGCCGAAGAAACTTGCTCCTATCTTCTATCCTCACTCTCGAGTGGTTTAGAGATAGTCATTTTTCTCCCATACAGGTACGCATCAAAGTGTTCGTGGTAGTGAGTGCCGTAACAGTCGCGTGCTCTAGCATGCCGACTTCGAGCGTACGTTGCTGTATCTCTCTCTCTCTCGATAATTCGCCGACGTGTGTACTCGGAAGCCACCTTCTAAGGCTTCCTAGGGAAATAGCACATCAATTGCTATTCTCCCACTTCTATAAACGCCTCGGAGTGCGTCTCTAACGACTCCAAGACGTTGCCAAGAGCGTGCGCTGTAAAGCCAGCTCTAGAGTCACCGCGCTCGTACGGTGACCGGCAGCCATTTTGTCTTGTAGCCAAGAGCGTGCGCTGTAAAGCCAGCTCTCGAGTCACCGCGTTCGTACGGTGACCGGCAGATATCAAGACACGGACAACCAGCGTGCATTGTACACGCACGGGGTCCACAGCATTCAAGGCACGGAGTACCCGCGTGGCGCCTACACGCTACGGGGCTCACGCCACTCAAGTCAAGGAGTACCCGCGTGGCGCCTACACGCTACGGGGCTCACACCAGTCAAATCACGGATTACCCACGTGGAGCCTGCTCGCTGCCACTGCATCAAGCCGCGCGGCGCTCGCCGTGCATTTAGCCAGCTTTCCACGAGGGAAGGAGAGACGTATACAAGAAGACGAAGAACAGGGCGCGCTACGTCCAGGACATCGAATACGTCTTCACCAAGAGGATTAGGAGGCGGACGAGTCCATCATTCGCCACAGGGGGCGCGTTTCAACAGAGCGAAGCGGTGCTCGGACGAGTCCATCTTATTCGCATCTATCGTCGATCCGATTGCGCTTGGATACTTCGTCCTAATACTTGGACACACGTATCGTTCCAATTTGTTTATTTAAAAATACTTTTCAACTATTGTCTAGTCAAATTAGTACTTTTTTTCATTTAATGAAAATTTAAATTTAATTTGAGATTAATACAATTTGATTGAGTTTGAGTTTATTTAAATTTAATTTGTAATATTTAACTAGTCTTGAGGAAATTGAATGCAATTATTTGGCCTAGCAAATACTTATGTTAATTGACCTTGCAGTTTATCACTGCCTGTTGATGCATCGTCTCGTCTCCAAATTCGACTGCTGATCTACACCTGGATTCATTTCTGATTCCGTTGCTGACTTCACTGCATGGTTGCTGAATTCAACGTCGGCAGTTCCTTATCTTCAAGCAGTCAACGTTACGGATCATCAGCTGATTCCACGTGGGAAGTTAACACACGCAGTCAACGTTGCGACTTCAAGCGTATCTACACGTCCACACTAGCATAAGTATCATAACCTAGTTTAAGATTTAGTTGTAGTAACTCTCACTATTCCTTCTCTCACTCTCGAGTGGTTAAGGATAGTTAACTAATCTTAGTTCACATTGTTAAGTCAAGTTCTGCCGCAAAATCTAATTATTTGATTTCAAAATGGATGACTATCATCTTAAACAGCTGTCGCTTCAAGCACTAATTACCAAATCTTTTAAAAACTTCAAATCTAAAGGTGAAAATAATATGACTAAAGGTAATGCCGAGTCACGTCTTGCCGGACTTGAGAAAAATTATGATACTTTTCAACAGACTCACGAGAAAATTTTGCGTCTCAAGGATCTTGATATTAAACATGACTATTTTTCATCTAATCTCCGTGATTTGGTTGAGGATAACTTCTATGATCGCAGAGGAGAATTTCTTGACTTTCTAGATCAACTTAAAGAAAAAGCAGCCTCCGCTCAAGCTGCTAATTCCAATGCTGCTGCAGTTACCCCAGGGCCCACTCAAACTTCTACCAACTCTTCGTTTCAATCGTTGCCTAAGATAGATTTACCTAAATTTTCAGGTAAATTCTCAGATTGGGAGAATTTTAGGGACGTCTTTCGGGCTCTTATTCATCGTCGTGAGGACTTGTCGCCTGTAATGAAGTTGCACTATCTTCGCACTCACCTTACGGGTGAGGCACTGGAGAAAATTAAATCTCTTCCAATTGCTGGTGATAATTATGAACGCTCATGGACAACTCTAACTGAGTATTACGAAAATCAATGTCGTATTGTTAGTTCTCATATCTCGGAAATCTTCGCAGTCAAATCTATGAAGTCAGATATTTCATCGGAAATCAAACGGATTTATAGGGAAATTTTCAATCCCATCGCTAGTCTGACCTCTCTAAATAGAGCGGCTTCGTTAGGTAATGATTTAATTGTTCATTTTACGTTGAATCGTCTTGATTTAAATACGCGTAAAGAATGGGAAAGGCATCTTGGTGATAGTGTTGATCCACCGACTATGGAACAACTTCAAGCCTTTCTTCGAAGTCAAACCCTCACTCTAGAGGCTATCGAAGCAGGTACTAGATCGTCTCCTAATACTAACCCCAAAGCTCAAACCTCTAATTCAAAACCTCGCAAACCAGAGCATGACAATGCTCAGTCGGTTTATTCTCATCAGACTTCTCCGACAAATCCCCCAAAAAAGAAATGTTCATTTTGTAATCAATCACATTTTACAAATCGATGTGAACGATTTATCAATAAAACGGTTCCTGAGCGAAAGGAATTGATCAAATCTTCTAATCTTTGTTACAATTGTTTAGGGAAGCACAACGTTAAAAATTGCACTTCCAACTTTCGATGCTTTCTTTGTAAAGCTAAGCATCACACCATGGTGCACTCTGATAACAATCAAGCAATCAGTTCGTTGCAGACTGATCAGATTGACTCAGCGACCAGCACCTCTAGCCCCAACTGTGGCAATTTCGTCATCACAAAAGTTGATGATAAACCTGCTTCTCAAGCAGTCTCCCTCAATAGTGGAGAAAGTACTAATTGTACAGGAGTACTTTTAGCTACCGCTAGGGTTAACGCCCTTGGTCCTAACGGAACCAAAATTCTAGTTCGTGCGCTCATTGACTCCGGATCTCAAATCTCGCTTGTTACACAAGCTATGTGTAACTTGCTATCTCTAAATTGTAGAACCAGTCACACGCACATCCAAGGTATAGGTGAAAAGACAGCTGCTGTCTCCTCTAAAGTTGCTCGTCTTACTATACAACCACATTTCAATTCGACTTTCTCATTGGAAGTTGATGGCATTGTTTTGCCAAAACTCTCGTCGTATAAGACTCCCGTTGTAAGAGGTAATACAAATTTCGAATACTTAAGAGGGCTGCAACTGGCAGACCCCAGGTATCTCGAACCTTCACGCATCAATATTCTTCTCGGTGCAAGCGCTTATGCGCAAATCATTGAAAGCCAGATAGTTAAGGGTCAAAACCTTCAACCAATAGCTCTTAGTTCTAAGCTCGGCTGGCTCTTGACAGGTAATTTACCTTCTTCAACTTCGGAAATAGGGCTAGAATCAATATCTCTTCATTGTTCGAACAGCTGCGAGCATGAAGCCAAACTTTTGGAGCTCGTACAAGATTTTTGGAGGGCGGAGGAAATACCTATCGATAAAAAATCTTACTCGCCAGACGAACAAGCCTGCGAGGATTTCTATCAGAAAACAACTCGTCAAGATGAAACAGGGCAATATATAGTAAGTCTACCTTGGAAAAATCGTGACCAGTTGAGTTCAGCTCATCTCGAGAAATCTCATTCAGCCGCATTACGCGCACTCACTCGTCTAGAATCAAACTTCGCTAAAGACGAGAAACTCAAAATAGCTTATACAGAATTCATGAAGGAATACATTGACTTAGGTCACATGTCTCTCTCTTCAAATTCTGATTCATTTTCGAACAACTCTCAAGCCTTCTTACCACATCATGGTGTTTGGAAGGAAACCAGTACGACGACCAAGTTACGTACTGTGTTTAATGGCTCAAGTAAAACTAAAACAGGTGTATCGGTCAACGATCTTCTACACGTTGGACCTAACCTTCTTCAAAGTCCCGTCGCTTTGATCTGTGCCTGGCGTAGGTACAAGATCGCTTTATCAGCCGACGTGGAAAAAATGTTCCGACAGATTGGTGTCAAACATTCCGATCAGTCTTACCAGTCGATTTTATGGCGTTTTAATAAGGATGAACCTGTTCAAACTTATCGCCTGACGACCGTGACGTATGGATTGGCATGCTCGCCATTCCTAGCAATACGCACACTGGTAAGACTAGCCGAAGACTACGGCCAGAACTATCCAATTGCAGCTGAAGCTGTTCGCTCAGAAATGTATTCTGATAATGTGCTGTCTGGTGCTCATTCACTAGATGAAGCATTGAAAAAACGAGACGAGTTAATTCAACTCTTTAAACAAGGTCAACTTAATCTTCGAAAGTGGACTTCTAATAATGCTGAATTGCTCTCTTGTCTACCTTCGGATATGTTAGTTGCTAGTTCCATCGCATTATTTGCCTCTGAAACGTCTGTACCAATCTTAGGTATAGATTGGCAACCTAACACAGATTACTTCAGTTTTAACATCGAAAATTCTCAAATTGAGTTACCATTCACTAAACGCTCAATCCTATCCAGGATAGCCCGCATCTTCGATCCTATGGGATGGTTGGCACCGATTGTAATAACAGCTAAGATTATCATGCAATCTCTCTGGATTCTTAAGGTTAGTTGGGATGAAGAACTTCCTCGCGACGTCTCCAATCGGTGGCAGACTTGGTTGCAAGATCTTCATTCTATTTCTGAAATCAAAATCCCTCGCTGGAGTGGATACTCACCCCAATGTGAACTTATTGAAGTACATGAGTTCGCAGATGCATCCAAATTTGCATATGGTGCAGTCATCTACCTGCGCCTAGTTCAAACCCAAAAGGTTTTAGTCACACTTCAAGTGGCCAAAACGCGAGTAGCGCCACTTAAAACTCTAAGTATCCCTCGCTTAGAACTTTGCGCCGCGTTGCTACTCGCAAGGTTGAGTCATACGTTCATCGAGTCTTTCCCATCAAAAATTGATAGCCTACATCTATGGTCAGATTCAGCGGATGTACTTTTCTGGTTAAAGGACCATCCCTCTAGATGGGGAGTCTTTGTCGCTAATAGGTGTTCAGAGATTCACACCCTGCTACCTGATGCATATTGGCATCACGTGCGGTCAGCTGATAACCCCGCTGATGTTATATCACGAGGCATAGAACCATCAAAGTTGGCTTCTCATCGCTTATGGTGGCAAGGCCCCGTTTGGCTTTCTGATAGCGTCGAACCATGGCCTAGGTCACATGATGAGCTCAATTTTACGGTAAATAGTCTCAATCTTCAATCTCGTCATACTCTAGTCGCTAGTAAGAACACTCCAGTTCCTGTCGAGAATACTCCAGAAATTTGGAGTCTCTTTGAAAAGCACTCTTCATTAGATAAGTTGTTAAGGATGGCGTCGTACTGCTTCAGATTCATTAATCGAGTCAGCTCGAAAATAGAGCGCACGACATCGTCATGTCTAAGCCGAAGAAACTTGAACCTATCTTCTATTCTCACTCTCGAGTGGTTTAGAGATAGTCATTTTTCTTCCATTCAGGTTATTGCTAGTGAGATTGAGAACATCAGACTTTGTCTGATATATTTAGTCCAAACTGCATATTTTAAGTCAGAATTTCAACAATTATGTAGAACAGGTAAACTTTCGACTAAAAGCCCTTTGTTATCACTAAACCCCATGATTCAAAATCATTTACTCAGGGTGGGCGGTCGTCTTTCTCACTCACTTCTCGGAGAAGATGCTAAGCACCCCCTTATCCTTCCAGCTGATTGTCACTTTACAACTTTATTAATAAGAGATGCTCATCATCGCACTCTTCATGGTGGTGTTCAATTAACACTTGCCACGCTAAGACAACAGTATTGGATAATGAAAGGTCGATCTGCGGTTAAGAAAGTCATCAGAGCTTGCCTCACATGCTCACGCCATGCTGCTCGAGTACCTTCCCAATTAATGGGCGATTTACCCAAGTCTCGCGTCCGACACTCTTTACCCTTTGAATGCTCAGGTGTCGATTATGCCGGTCCTATTCATCTTCGCCTCACTAAAACTAGAGGAAAGGGCACGATGAAAGGTTATATAGCCATCTTCATTTGTATGGCCACTAGAGCTGTTCATATCGAGGTTGTCAAGGATTATTCTAGTGAAGCGTTCATCGCAGCTTTTCATCGGTTCACTGCTCGTAGAGGTCATTGTAAGAAATTATATTCGGACCAAGGAACCAACTTTGTCGGTGCCGATGCTCAATTAAAGCAGATGATCGTCGCTTCTTCTTCCTTTTCATCGACAATTGTTAAGTCTCTCGCTCAAGAAGGTACGTCTTGGATCTTCAATCCTCCCAGTGCACCTCATTTTGGGGGTATTTGGGAAGCTGCAGTTAAGTCAGCGAAACACCATTTGCGTCGAGTCATTGGAGAGCAAGTTCTTACTTTTTCTGAACTTGCTACACTAATGTGCCGGATTGAAGCTTGCCTTAACTCCAGACCATTGACTGCTCTCACCGACGATCCTACTGACCTTGATTTCCTGTCACCCTCACACTTTCTCATACAACGCTCATCATTTCTAGTGCCAGAGGAAGATGTCACCAAGGTCAAAGTCCCTGCAGAAAGCGTTGGCTCCTGATCAGCCAGCTGACACAACACTTCTGGGCCAGGTGGTCCAACGAGTACCTAACGTCACTTCAAGCTCGCAGGAAGTGGAAACAACCTGAACCACCAGTCACTGTAGGCGAACTCGTGCTCGTTCGAAGCGAGCTCACGCCTCCAGCCAAGTGGCCCCTCGCCAGAGTTACCGCCGTCCATCCAGGGAGTGATGGAATCACTCGCGTGGTCGACCTGCACACGGCCACCACAAATCTTCGCCGACCCATCGCCAAGGTTATTCGACTCCTTCCCAAGGAGTAAGGACCGTTCGCCATTCTGACGAAGGTGGGCGGAATGTTGGCGATCCAGCGCCTCGACCCGCGAGACGCTGACGTCACCAAGCCTTAAAAGGCAATATACGGTGCGCAGCCAATGAGCGCCCTCCACGCGGTCCTCTCTCGCCGCCCCTCCATCTAAAAGCACGCCGACTCATCATCAGGCGCCGGCCGGCGACAGTTCACGCGCGACGGCCAGAGAGAAGAGACAGCAATACCTGTACGCCACGCGGCACTACGGCCATCCAATAAACCATCAATTTCTCCACACGAAAGTCTTTTCATTATTTTGAACCTCCAGTCCACGATCCATCCATTCAACACTACAAAACAAGTACTATATTGGGTTTGACCGTCAAAATCTTCCCTATTCAAATATACGATATTGTAACAGTTACAATATTGCAGTTCTAATCAAATAGATATATATGTTAACTATAACAATATTATTCTCTCAGTGTATTTTAAACAAATACGAGATTTTTACTATTACAAAGATTACCTTAGAAACAAACAAAGTTAGTTTAGAGTGCTGCATCGTCCCACTTCATTGCGCGTATATTATGATCAGTGTTCCAATACCATAATGGCAGTACGCGCGCTGTTTCAATTTCTTTTTTTTTTTATCTAGCCTGCATGTTAGAAATAGTATTCCAACAATAAAATTATTGGCGATCTCAAAAACGGCCTAATTAGAATTTTTTTCGATTATTCACGGGAAAGGAGTTGTTTCGGGTGGTTTCGCGGCACTTCTATTGTTGCCAATTTTTTTGTACCTAGCCTGCAAGCTACAACCTGTATTCATGCAATAAAATTATTAGCGATCTCAAAAACGACGGTACAAGAATATTATTTGCGATTTTCGGTGGTGAAAGGAGTAGTTTAATGGTGTTTCGAGGGGCTTGCATGGTCGCTAATTTTGTTTCTAGCTAGCCTGCAAGCTAGAAATCGTATTCCAACAATAAAATTATAAGTAATCTCAATAACGGCAGGATTACAATGGTTTCTGCGATTTGTTCTTGTGAAAGGGGTAGTTTGGGGATGTTCCGCGGTACTTGCATTGTTGCCAATTTTTTTGGAGCTAGTCTGCATGCTTGAAATTGTATTTCAACAATAAAATTATTGGCGATCTCAAAAACGGCGGATTTAGACATTTTTTTTTTCGTGAAAGGGGTACTTTGGGGGTGTTTTACGATGCTTGCAGGGCCGTCAATTTTTTTGTAGCTAGCCTGCAAGCTAGAAATCGTATTCCAACAATAAAATTATTAGCGATCCCAAAAACGGCGTAATAAGAATTATTTCTGCGATTTCGGGCATGAAAAGGGTAGTTTGGGTATTGTTTAATGTTGAATGTGGATCGTGGACTGGAGAGGTTCAAAAAGAGTAGGCGTTTCGTGTGGAGATAAAATTGGCTTTATTGAAAGCGCGTCCGTCGTGCCTCGTGGCGTACAATTGTTGCTGTTCTCTCTCTCTGGCCGTCGCGCGTGAACTGTCGCCGGCCGGCGCCTGATGATGAGACGGCGGCGTGCTTTTAGATGGAGGGGCGGCGAGAGAGGACCGCGTGGAGGGCGCTCATTGGCTGCGCACCGTATATTGCCTTTTAAGGCTTGGTGACGTCAGCGTCTCGCGGGTCGAGGCGCTGGATCGCCAACATTCCGCCCACCTTCGTCAGAATGGCGAACGGTCCTTACTCCTTGGGAAGGAGTCGAATAACCTTGGCGATGGGTCGGCGAAGATTTGTGGTGGCCGTGTGCAGGTCGACCACGCGAGTGATTCCATCACTCCCTGGATGGACGGCGGTAACTCTGGCGAGGGGCCACTTGGCTGGAGGCGTGAGCTCGCTTCGAACGAGCACGAGTTCGCCTACAGTGACTGGTGGTTCAGGTTGTTTCCACTTCCTGCGAGCTTGAAGTGACGTTAGGTACTCGTTGGACCACCTGGCCCAGAAGTGTTGTGTCAGCTGGCTGATCAGGAGCCAACGCTTTCCTGCAGGGACTTTGACCTTGGTGACATCTTCCTCTGGCACTAGAAATGATGAGCGTTGTATGAGAAAGTGTGAGGGTGACAGGAAATCAAGGTCAGTAGGATCGTCGGTGAGAGCAGTCAATGGTCTGGAGTTAAGGCAAGCTTCAATCCGGCACATTAGTGTAGCAAGTTCAGAAAAAGTAAGAACTTGCTCTCCAATGACTCGACGCAAATGGTGTTTCGCTGACTTAACTACAGCTTCCCAAATACCCCCAAAATGAGGTGCACTGGGAGGATTGAAGATCCAAGACGTACCTTCTTGAGCGAGAGACTTAACAATTGTCGATGAAAAGGAAGAAGAAGCGACGATCATCTGCTTTAATTGAGCATCGGCACCGACAAAGTTGGTTCCTTGGTCCGAATATAATTTCTTACAATGACCTCTACGAGCAGTGAACCGATGAAAAGCAGCGATGAACGCTTCACTAGAATAATCCTCGACAACCTCGATATGAACAGCTCTAGTGGCCATACAAATGAAGATGGCTATATAACCCTTCATCGTGCCCTTTCCTCTAGTTTTAGTGAGGCGAAGATGAATAGGACCGGCATAATCGACACCTGAGCATTCAAAGGGTAAAGAGTGTCGGACGCGAGACTTGGGTAAATCGCCCATTAATTGGGAAGGTACTCGAGCAGCATAGCGTGAGCATGTGAGGCAAGCTCTGATGACTTTCTTAACCGCAGATCGACCTTTCATTATCCAATACTGTTGTCTTAGCGTGGCAAGTGTTAATTGAACACCACCATGAAGAGTGCGATGATGAGCATCTCTTATTAATATAGTTGTAAAGTGACAATCAGCTGGGAGGATAAGGGGGTGCTTAGCATCTTCTCCGAGAAGTGAGTGAGAAAGACGACCGCCCACCCTGAGTAAATGATTTTGAATCATGGGGTTTAGTGACAACAAAGGGCTTTTAGTCGAAAGTTTACCTGTTCTACATAATTGTTGAAATTCTGACTTAAAATATGCAGTTTGGACTAAATATATCAGACAAAGTCTGGTGTTCTCAATCTCACTAGCAATAACCTGAATGGAAGAAAAATGACTATCTCTAAACCACTCGAGAGTGAGAATAGAAGATAGGTACAAGTTTCTTCGGCTTAGACATGACGATGAGTATATGAGTATAAAGATGATCTTATACCTACGCCAGGCACAGATCAAAGCGGCGGGATCCTGACGAAGATTGGGTCCAACGTGTAGAAGATCGTTGACCGATACACCTGTTTTAGTTTTACTTGAGCCATTAAACACAGTACGTAACTTGGTCGTCGTACTGGTTTCCTTCCACACACCGTGATGTGGTAAGAAGGCTTGAGAGTATTTTGATAATGGATCAAACTTTGAGGAGAGTGACATATGGCCTAGGTCAATGTACTCTTGCATGAACTCAGTATAAGCTATTTTGAGTTTATCGTCCTTAGCGAAGTTTGATTCTAGACGAGTGAGTGCGCGTAATGCGGCTGAATGAGATTTCTCGAGATGAGCTGAACTCAACTGGTCACGATTTTTCCAAGGTAGACTTACTATATATTGCCCTGTTTCATCTTGACGAGTTGTTTTCTGATAGAAATCCTCGCAGGCTTGTTCGTCTGGCGAGTAAGATTTTTTATCGACAGGTATTTCCTCCGCCCTCCAAAAATTTTGTACGAGCTCCAAAAGTTTGGCTTCATGCTCGCAGCTGTTCGAACAATGAAGAGATATTGATTCTAGCCCTATTTCCGAAGTTGAAGAAGGTAAATTACCTGTCAAGAGCCAGCGGAGCTTAGAACTAAGAGCTATTGGTTGAAGGTTTTGACCCTTAACTATCTGGCTTTCAATGATTTGCGCATAAGCGCTTGCACCGAGAAGAATATCGATGCGTGAAGGTTCGAGATACCTGGGGTCTGCCAGTTGCAGCCCTCTTAAGTATTCGAAATTTGTATTACCTCTTACAACGGGAGGCTTATACGACGAGAGTTTTGGCAAAACAATGCCATCAACTTCCAATGAGAAAGTCGAATTGAAATGTGGTTGTATAGTAAGACGAGCTACTTTAGAGGAGACAGCAGCTGTCTTTTCACCTATACCTTGGATGTGCGTGTGACTGGTTCTACAATTTAGAGATAGCAAGTTACACATAGCTTGTGTAACAAGCGAGATTTGAGATCCGGGGTCAATGAGCGCACGAACTAGAATTTTGGTTCCGTTAGGACCAAGGGCGTTAACCCTAGCGGTAGCTAAAAGTACTCCTGTACATTTAGTACTTTCTCCACTATTGAGGGAGACTGCTTGAGAAGCAGGTTTGTCATCAACTTTTGTGATGACGAAATTACCACAGTTGGGGCTAGAGGTGCTGGTCGCTGAGTCAATCTGATCAGTCTGCAACGAACTGATTGCTTGATTGATGTCAGAGTGCACCATGGTGTGATGCTTAGCTTTACAAAGAAAGCATCGAAAGTTGGAAGTGCAATTTTTAACGTTGTGCTTCCCTAAACAATTGTAACAAAGATTAGAAGATTTGATCAATTGCTTTCGCTCAGGAACCGTTTTATTGATAAATCGTTCACATCGATTTGTAAAATGTGATTGATTACAAATCGAACATTTCTTTTTTGGTGGATTCGTCGGAGAAGTCTGATGAGAATAAACCGACTGAGCATTGTCATGCTCTGGTTTTCGAGATTTGGAATTAGATGACTGAGGTTTTGAATTATTTGTTGAGGACGATCTAGTACCAGCTTCGATGGCTTCTAGAGTGAGGGTTTGACTTCGAAGAAATGCTTGTAATTGCGCCAATGTGGGTGGATCGACACTATCACCTAGGTGTCTTTCCCACTCTTTCCGTGTATTTAAATCGAGTTGTTTAATCGAAAAATGTACCATTAGGTCATTTCCTAAAGATGCCTCTCTATTAAGTGAAGTTAGACTAGCTATAGGGTTAAAAAGTTCCCTGTATATTCGTTTAATTTCTGACGAATTGTCTGACTTCATGGGTTTGACTGAGAAGATTTCCGAAATGTGAGAACTAACAATGCGACGTTGATTTTCGTAATACTCGGTTAGAGTTGTCCATGCACGTTCATAATTGTCACTAGAAATGGGAAGAGATTTGATTTTCTCAAGTGCCTCACCTGTAAGGTGAGTGCGAAGATAATGCAACTTCAACACAGGAGTTAAGTCTTCGCGACGATGTATGACCGAACGAAAGACGTCTCTAAAATTCTCCCAATCCGAGAATTTCCCCGAAAACTTTGGTAAATCTATTTTTGGCAATGATTGAAACGACGTATTAGTAGGTTGAGTGGGTCTTGGAAGCACTGTCTCATTAGTCGAGTTAGAAGAGTCCTGCGCTGGGCTCTGTACTTCTAAGCTTTCCAAAAAGTTAAGAAAATCACCTTTCCGATCATAGAAATTGTCCTCAACTAAGTCAAAAAGATTGGTTTTGAAATAATCATGCTGCATATCAAGAGTTTTAAGGTTCAAGATTTTCTCGTGATGTTGTTTAAAAGTAGCATAATTTTCCTCAAGACCTGCTAAGCGAGCCTTGGCTGTACCCTTATTCATGTTATCTTTACCTTTAGATTTGAAGTTTTGAAAAGAACTATTAATTCTAGCTTGGAGCAACAACTGTCTAGTATGTAGTCCCTCCATTTTGAGATCAAGTTAATTAGACTAGTAACGAATTTGACTATTCGAGCTTAGGTTTAAGTAAACTACTCTTACCCACTCGAGAGTAAAGTAAGAAGTAGTGAGAGTAATTACATCTAAGTCTTAACCTAGGTTATAATACTTATGCTACAGTGAAAGTTGAGATGCGCTTGACGATGCGACGTTGACTGCGTCTGCTTTCGTACCCACGATGAATCAGCTGATGATCCGTAACGTTGATGTGAAGAACTTGAAGTGAAGTTACTGCAGACGTTGTGATCGCAGCTAGCTCCGCAACGTAGTCAGCTGTTGAAGATGCGTCCAGGTGCGGGTCAACAGTCGAAGTTACAGTCCAAATTTGAATCAACAGGCAGCAGTATAACTGCAAGGTCCAAATTATAAGTATTTGCTAGGTCGAAATTGCATTCAATTTCTCAAGACTAGTTAGATATTACAATAAATTTTATAAACTCAAACTCAATCAAATTGTATTAATCTCAAATTAAATTTAAATTTTCATTAAATGAAAAAAAAGCACTAATTTGACTAGACAATAGTTGAAAAGTATTTTTAAATAAACAAATTGGAACGATACGTGTGTCCAAGTATTAGGACGAAGTATCCAAGCGCAATCGGATCGACGATAGATGCGAATAAGATGGACTCGTCCGAGCACCGCTTCGCTCTGTGGAAACGCGCCCCCTGTGGCGAATGATGGACTCGTCCGCCTCCTAATCCTCTTGGTGAAGACGTATGCGATTTCCCGGACGTAGCGCGTCCTGATTGTCGTCTTCTTGTAGACGACCCTCCTTCCCTCGTGGAAAGCTCACTATATATACGGCGAGTACGAGCTCGATGCAGTGAAAGCGAGCCAGCTCCACGTGGATAGTCCTTGTTTCGATGTGTGTGAGCCCCGTAGCGTGTACGCTGCACGCGGGTACTCCTTGGCTTGGCTTGTGTGAGCCCCGTAGCGCGCCGACACGTGGGTGACTCCTGGCTTGACTTGCGTGAGCCCCGTAGCGTGTAGGCTCCACGCGGGTACTCCTTTGCTTGAGTGATGTGGACCCCGTGCGTGTACAATGCACGCTGGTTGTCCGTTTTAGAAATGCTGTGGACCCCGAGCGTGTACAATGCACGCTGGTTGTCCAGGTCTTGATATGTGCCGGTCACCGTACGAACGCGGTGGCTCGAGAGCTGGCTTTACAGCGCACGCTCTTGGCTACAAGACAAGATGGCTGCCGGTCAACGTACGAACGCGATGACTCTAGAGCTGGCTTTACAGCGCACGCTCTTGGCAACGTCTTGGAGTCGATAGCGACGCACTCCAAGGCGTTTTTAGAAATGGGGAAAATAGCAATTGAATGTGCTATTTCCCCTAGGAAGCATTAGAAGGTGGCTTCCGAGTACACACGACGGCGAATTAACGAAAGAGAGAGAGACAGCAACGTACGCGCGAAGTCGGCATGCTAGAGCACGCGACTGTTACGGCACTCACGACCACGAACACTTTTGATGCGTACCTGTATGGGAGAAAAATGACTATCTCTAAACCACTCGAGAGTGAGGATAGAAGATAGGAGCAAGTTTCTTCGGCGTGGCCATGTCGATGTCGTTCTCCTCACGATCCGGCTCGAAGGATCAAATGTTTAATGTTGAATGTGGATCGTGGACTGGAGAGGTTCAAAAAGAGTAGGCGTTTCGTGTGGAGATAAAATTGGCTTTATTGAAAGCGCGTCCGTCGTGCCTCGTGGCGTACAATTGTTGCTGTTCTCTCTCTCTGGCCGTCGCGCGTGAACTGTCGCCGGCCGGCGCCTGATGATGAGACGGCGGCGTGCTTTTAGATGGAGGGGCGGCGAGAGAGGACCGCGTGGAGGGCGCTCATTGGCTGCGCACCGTATATTGCCTTTTAAGGCTTGGTGACGTCAGCGCCTCGCGGGTCGAGGCGCTGGATCGCCAACAGGTATGTATTCCACACAGTACTTGCATCGTTGCCAATTTTTTTTGGAGCTAGCCTCTATGGTAGAAATTTTATTCCAGCCATCAAATTATTGGCGATCACAAAAACGGCTAAATGATAATTTTTTTTTGTCGCGACAAAATGGGGTGTTGGGGGTGAGTTTTTGTTGTTTTTCATTTTCTTGCACTTTTACCTATTGTTCAGATCATTTGTATCCGTTTGGAATCGATTTCGATTGGAAATCCTAATTTTTTGGAAGTTCGGATTTTCTTTGGAGTCGCAACGTGGCAAACTTCAAGCACATAAATAATAAGAATAAGAAGTACTGTACCTATATTTGATTGTATGATATGTGTTACGATTGATAAATAACGAAATTCGATCTTACCATCTCATACACTTAAATAAGTTAAGGGACAAACAACTGAAGCGCCGCCGAGCGTGCCGCGCAATACATTACGTGTGTCACTCGTGCACCCTGAGGTGCCCCCACGCTTGCCCCGTTTTCACGGTGTTTAACTTTAATTGTTAATACATAATTATTAGGCAATGTTTAAGTAAAAAATCAAACAGGGCCTAAAGGTTTAAAATCTGAATTATCAAAATTCATTTTGTTTTGAACGGATCCATCCTTTTTTCGCATTCTGTCAGACGAATGAAAAATGAGATCAACCTTTTTTCCGGTCTGAATTTCAATTTCAATAAAGTAATTAACACGACTTTCTGTTTATATATTTTGAGCCGAGATTGTTGAAAATAGAGTACATTTATATAATGGGTAAGTTCTACTCAGTGAATACTAAATCGCCTATGTAAAGTCGGCTTTCCCCCACTCTATGTTATGTCGAGACTTAGGCGTAGTCGGCAGCGGCCGACTCGCGCCCCGCTCTCTTGGCTCTCAGCTCTCGTCCGAACCGGCACGCGGTGCTCAAGCGCTTGGCGCTATGTATATAGTACTCTCTACATAATAAAAATTAAGTCGCTACTAATATCAAGTTTATTTAATCTCAAACCAATCCACCTCTTATTTCAACAGAGATAAAAACTAGAAGTATTTTTCTTCCATTTCAATAAACATTTGCTTCGAAATATTCATTAACCTTTTAATTATTGAGGTGCCAAATTGACCCGCCTGCCACGCTGTGACCATCCTTCCCCTAATTCCCAAAATGGGAATATTTCCAACTCATTTTTCTTTCTGTACGGACAATAAGCTGACTTACACTTAAGGACGACATTTTTTGTTGCTTCGGAAATCGATATTATTCGTTCATTAGTCGTCATGTAAATGAATTAGTAACCATCGCGAGAAGGGATAAAAACTTGATAATAGTTTACCGGCTAATAATGTAGACCACTACCCACCCAAGCTACTCCTTAGTAGGGATGACTTAGTTGGCTCGACGTGTTTCAACAGTATCGAACTATTTTTACGAACTCGAGTCGAATACTCGATATTTTGAACTGTTCAAAATCATACGAACTACTCATACACAATTGAACTGTTCGAACTAAGTTGACCTATTCGATTTATTCGTACTGTTGGAAATAGATCGAACTATTCTATTTCATCGAACTGTTCGACCGAAGTCGGACTATTCGGTTTTGGCAAACCGTTCGAACCAGGTTTTGAAATTGTTATTCAATGAAATAATTTTGAAAACTTAAAAAATAGTATTTTGCTATTTATTCTGAAATAAATATCTGAGTTATAAGTGGAATTTTAATTCTACTGTATAGAGGCCGAAATTTAAAGCAAAAAAATGTGCACAGGAAGTAATAATAATAGAATAAAACAGATTTTACATATGCATGATAGAGAACAAAAGCTACAAGCCGGGCTTCAAATAGTTGGATTATTTCGAACATTTCGATTATTTCGAACAGTTCCATTTTTAATCATTCGATTGAAGTTCGAGTATTTCGGTATTTTCGAGTAATTGGTCCGACTCGATTCGAGTTCGTCGAGTTGAGAATTCAGACCTAGTAGTTCGAATTTCGAGCAGTCCGACACCCCTACTCCTTAGTCTCTAATGATGCGGTGCTTATGGACAGTGTCGTTATTAATCGGTCAATTATATAAATAGATAACTATTGATAATAAAATAATAATTCCTTTCTTAGTAATAGAACAACTCCAAGACATAGCTGCCGATGATCTGAACCAACGTAAACATTTCATTCAAATATAATAAAGTAATTACAATATAAATACAATATATGAAATATAAATCATTTAATTATTTTACAGATGACAATAATGTTGTACTATTCCTGAAATGGCCAGAAAGATTCGTTGTGGATGAAGTTAGTATCTTTGTGAAATATAAACAATATCCATTTTGGCCAGCCAAAATTACAAAATTAAAGTTAATGAAGCCGTATTATTTACGCATTAAATTTTATCCATTCAAAAAAAAAAAAAAATACTATTAAAATAAAAAATAAAAATATTGAAAAATTGCAAGAGAAATCTGTTGAAGACCGAATTACAGAAGTAATGGAAACCGACAAATGGATTAAATACCATGATGATTTTATGGAAGCATTAATAAGTGCAAATTTATATAACATAAATTAAAATACTTTTTGCTCAATAATTTCTTTAAAATAAACTTGTTCTTTTAAATATATACTATGACTATTATTTTTTATTTATTGAATTTAAGGCGAGTGTCCGGCAAATTTCGAACGATAATCGTTAAAAAAATTAATTTTTGGGTTTTTGCATATAAACAACCGCTGTAGGCTATATTATCCCCTGTACACCCCCGAACGGAAATAATCCGGATCGATTTTCATATCGGTAATTTTTCTACAAATCTACGGCAACATCTCGAAGAAATATCGGCCATAAAATTTGTCTGAAACCATTAAACTCCCGAGTTGTGGTTTTTTTATCGATCCTTCTCGTGTATTTTTTTAGCTATTTTAGCCCATTTACAACCCCTAACGGAAATGATCCGGATCGATTTTTATATCACCAAGTTTTTTACAAGGCCATGGCAACATCTCGAAGAAATATCGGCCATAAAATTTGTATGAAACTATTAAACTCCCGAGTTGTGATTTTTTATCGATACTTTTCTTTTATTTTTCGCTATTTTAGCCCCTGTACATCCCCGAACGGAAATGATCCGGATCAATTTTAATATCGGCAATTATTTTACAAGGCCATAGCAACACATCGAAGAAATATCGACCATAAAATTTGTCTGAGAATATTAAACTCCCGAGTGGTGATTTTTTTTATCGATCGTTTTCGTGTATTTTTGGCTATATTATCCCCTGTACACCCCCGAACGGAAATGATCCGGATCAATTTTCATATCGGCAATTATTTTACAAGGCCATGGCAACATCTCGAAGAAATATTGACCATAAAATTTGCCTGAAACTATTAAACTCCAGAGTTGTGATTATTAACATTGATCACATAGATATATAAATCGGACCGTCGGCTGTGAGGAAAAAGGTCACAACTCGGCCGAGCGCGTAAAACGGTTCCAACTCTACTTCGCGCGTGAAAAGGTTACAGCTCGGGCGTGAAAGTGGTACTTTCGGCCATGGTATGGTGAAAATACCCTTTTCTCCAGTGATATACACCGTAGTTTTATTTAACGAAGGCATGACATGGTCTTTTTTCCGTGTGTGAGTTGAAGAAGGGATTAGGCATATCGAGTTCTACACAATGCAATTGTAAATCAATATAATTTGAAATTTATATACAATTAACTCTATCTCCCTTAATGGAGGTAGCAATATTCATTCCCAACCTGTTTTATAACATAAATGGTCATATCTAACCTGTTTTAGGATAGAAACGAATGTTTCTTAGGAGTTGGAAGATGTTTAAGAAAATGGATATTTCTCACCACTTACATAAAATACGCTTTAAATGAGAAATTTTCTCACCACTTACATAAAATACGCTTTAAATAAGAAATTTTCTCTCCTACTTTCACACGTAAAAAGGGTACTTTTTTATTCCTTAGTTCAGAAAACATTTTATGGGCTAAGTTTTGTATTAAATGGGGTAAATAATACAGCAGCTTTTTAACATTCTTCTTAAAAATCTCTCTTATATTTACACGTTTGTACGAATAAAAATTGTTGTGAACAATTTTATAAGTCCAGATTAGTACATTGTGCAACATGGAGAGAAAATGAGTTATTTCAAGCGAGGGTGAGGTGTGCAGCACGAGTTGCAGTTGAGGGCGCCGAAGGCTCCCGAAACGAGAGATGTAAACACCTCACCCGAGTCTGAAATAGATCTTCTACCAGTGTTACACACCGTATTTTTTTACGGAAAAATTTTATTTTTCCCCGCTAAAGTTTGAAAAAATGTATTTTTTTCATTTTTTCCTAAATCACGCTCGAAATGCGCGATTTTCTAAACGGCTTTCAGGCATGAAAAAAGGCCCGTTTCATGCACGTGTTGAAAAAATCAGTACTAAAATTTTGTACTTTTTGAAGCTTAGTTTGTCATTTTAAAAGCAATATTTTAGTAGAGAGTAAATCAGTCCAGCTCATTGAAAGCTGGACTCGGTAGGCTATCGCGATTAAAACCAACTCGGCATTATTATCACGTTAATATTATAATTAGCACTATAACATTTTTCTTTTCCATCTCTACTTTTAAGTATTTAGTTGTTAAATTTAAATATAATATAAATTAGAGCATGGTAAAGCAAGTAAAATGATTAAGTCGCTGTAAAAACATGTATATTATTATATATCCTTCCTCATCCTTAAAAAGTAAAAAATATGTCTGTGATATAATAATATCAATAATAATAATAATAATAATAATAATAATAATAATAATAATAATAATAATATAATAATATATAATAATATCCTCTTAGCCCATGTTAAAAACAGCCATGCATAAAATAATGTGTGTATAGTTCGACCTCGTGGCCGCGAGAGGCAGCAGCGTGCATGAACTTTTATCAACTTTTTCTGTGGCGCTATCAATCTCCTCTATTCATTCCTGGTAAAAAGTTAACCAGAGGTTAATACTCGTTCATCTATACTTAATACGAAAAACCTGTCAATGTCAGTGATAGCTCGAAAATAAAACGATCTGCAGCTTTTCAGAATAAACTGTATTAACATTGAGTGCAGGTGCCTTATCAAAGAAATATAAATTTTATTCTCCTGATTATTAGAATGAATTGCCAATGCGAAGCATATAATTGCAGTTGCAGTAAGTACTAAAATTATTAACCTTCTTCAATTGTCTAGATATAATTGGGGAAGTTCTATTAATGGTCAGGGTATAACCTATCTTATTACTTACTATTAATGATTATAATATTATTTTATTTTAGCTCATTGCTATCGGATGGTGGAGCTAATGGAAAAGTTAGACCTCATTATAGATCAACAGAATCAACTTGACATATCAAAGATAAACAGAGGCAACTCGATGAAAAATTAAATGAAATATTAGGGTTAATAAAGTGCATAAAAAATGTTTTCAATTTTATTCACAATAGTTTGTTATTCATTATACACCTTATCATGGATCATTTAAATATTTAATATATTATATTATACAATAAAAAATTATAAACTGTTCATGTGTTTTATTTGTGAACGAATATTGAAAGTTTACTTTATTACTCATGAGAGAAAATATATATATGCCAATAAACCGTTGTTTTTAGAACTCATCAGTAGAAGCAGGCGAATTGAGTCGTTTACCCCATTCAGATTTCATTGCGGTGTACCTGCGTCGTACTTTAACAGGTTCAGTACGACATTAGTCAAATATAACTCATCAAATTTGCCATACTTTAGATTGTTGTTAAACAAAAAACTTATAAAAATTTTGACCATACCGCTTTTCATATCAGACATAATAATACACATTATTTGGAATAACTGAGACTAAAAATATTTTTCATTCCTTTTTATTCTTTGGAAACTTTATGTATTTTTTTATACAATATCCGTACTGAACCTGTTAAGGATATCTCGATATTTTCAGTGATGATCTACACTTTTATCAAAACTCATAACAGTATGTCGTATTGATTTTTTAAATAAATATCACAAAGAAGCAGAACGTAAAAGCATGTTTCTTTTGTTATAGAACAGTACACTTGAGTGTGCTGTGTTGATATTGTATGCAAAATAATACTTGAGTAATTAATTGCACTTTAACAAAATGACAATCCGGGTTCTCACTAAAAAAAAAGTGCTTTAGCCGAAGTTGACGGGCCATTTATGCGTCCATTTTTTAATTTTTTTTTTTTTTTTGTAAATGCTGCTGCAATGATTTATTATTTAAAAGAATGCATTTTTTTAAAGATATAATATAGAATTTTATTTTTTAAACAATGGCTTATTCTTACATGTGGATACACGTACTAATATGAAAAGAAAAAAATAAGGCGTCCGATTACAATATAACGCAAATTAGCAGAAAGCCGAGTAGTAGCGGTCGTGGCTTTATGGTAGTGTTTCTGACTCGCGAGTCGGCGGCTCTGGTTCAATCCCAAAGTCCGTCACTTTTTATTATGAAAAGTTGCGATAGCTCACTCGTAACACTTATTAATTATTATTATTTATTTATTAATAAATTGACCAATATGAATGTTCTTACAGCTCAAATTATAGGTTTTTGTAATACCTATAAGCATATATGTTGTATTTTCCATTATCAATAACATTAAAAAAGTTATAATCAAAAAACGTGTTTTTCGAGTATTTTTGATTACACTGTTATAAAATATCCATATATGTAGATATATTGTGTTTACATTTTGAGTTTCCAAATGTACACATTGTATACCTATGTATATGGAATTTTTCTAAAAGTGTATTTAAACATTATTGCTCTACTCCAAACTGACAACAAACATTTTTCCTATCATCCTGGAACCCTCCAGAAGAATATCCAATAATAAAATACATTCATAACGTTTTTTCCCAAAAAAGTACTTTATATATCTATTTTCCTGGAATATTTAGCGAGACTTTGTGCAATACTTTATGCGAGACTTTTGACGATATTTTTAGCAAGAGAAATTTATCGAGACCTAGTGCATTATTTTCAACTTGTTTTCAACTTGAGTTTTGGCAAGACTTGGCTTGTAGAAAATGATAGATTAATCTGTCAACGATTTTCGATACCGCAGTAATAGTCGTATACGATTTAACCACAAAGATCCTATCTTCAAAAAATGATGGATTTGTTGTGATATCATTTTATTCGTGATTTGATTGGTGGGAGCAATGGGTTGCTAGCTTATAAAAACTAAAGTGGCGTGAAGGTTTGCTAAAACTATGGCCGCGAAGCGCGCTTAGATATGACTAGTGTAATAAAATATTTAATATCATAAAAATATTTCCACAAAATTGTTACAAGGTTGTACAATATTAGAGGTGCAGGAGTACTAGAAAATTGGAACTATTTACTTTAAAAACTCAACTAGACGAACTCGACTCGTGTGAAACTTTCACTCGATAGATTATTCACTCGAACTTCGAGCGAGTAGTTTGAATTTGAATCGAGAAGTTCGAAATAATATAGTAGTCCAAAATTATCGAGTAGTTCATTATGATCGAGTAGTTTGAAATAATCGAGTAGTTTGCAATGATAAGGCACTTCGACTATCCAGTGAGTAACAGTGAATCCTCTCTTAAAAAAGAGATGACAGGATGTTGTGAAGCATTAAAGAAGCAATGCGATTGGTTGATGGTTCAATATCCGGTCTGAATAGCGCCAAAATTCAAAATGTTCTCTGCGATATAAATTGAATATTCTGATATAGAAATTAATTAAATGATTTATATGTGCATTTGATTAAATCAATAAAATAATCATTAAATTATTCAATATCACAAATGATTAAAATTATGTATCTATTTTGTAATAATTTAATTACAAAATAAATGCTGTTTCGATTGGTTTCCTAATCTCAAAATTTAGAATTTAAATCTGTTATTATACAAATAATATATTACGCTTTCTGAAAGAGAATGTTAATAAAAAATGCAGTAAAGAAGTCTAAAATATTTGTTGATTCCGTTTCTATGAAAAATTGAAGCGCGCGCAGCGCGCGTGGATATGACTAGTAATTTATAAAAGAATTATAAATAAAAATAACAGATAATTATAAGTAATATTATGATTATTATAAATATTATTATTGCTAAGTAGTAGAAAATAGAAGAAAATATTATGTATATATAAAAGGGAAATTTTAATTTTCAATAACTCGATATAGTTTATGTCGTTTGAGCTCGTCCGAGTAGTTCGACTTCATTCGAGTAATTAGAAATAATCGAGTAGTTCGACTTCATTCGTGTAGTTCGAAATAATCGAGTAGTTAGATTTGTCCCGAGTATCGACCTGACTCGAGTAGTTCAAAAAGTACCGAGTACTCGACTTCGAAGAAAAAGAATTGACTTGATTTCGAAGAAAAAGTTCAATACAGTTCAAACACGCCGAGCCGAGTACACGCGTACCCCTATACAATATTGCTTCAAAGTTATACAATTTTGGAGCAATATTGACTGCACTTTATTCGGACTGTGGCGGACAGCAATATATTGCTGCGTTCACGCGGCTACACTCTGCTCTCTTTATAGATGTATATCAACACGCTCGCGCATTTTCAGTAAGTGTGCGAAAAAGTAAAGTTTACGCTAAGAAATTGAACCTTTACACACGCACTTAACACACATCGTTTAACCAACTGAATATAATTCGAGGCCAGGTACACCGGCCACTCGTGTATTAGATCGATACGGAAGCGTGTAAAATTGTACTTTATACACTTGTTGCAAAATAGTATTTTTCGATACTAGTGCGATAGTGCGCTCGTCGACCTTGCTATTGAGTCGAAGAAACTCATCGAAAAGCACTACGATAGAGAGAGAGCGAGAGAGAGAGAGAGAGAGAGAGAGAGAGAGAGAGAGAGAGAGGCAGCTTCATAACGTTTTTTCGTCATCATCTTCGAGGCTGCCTTCCCGCCTACAGAGAGAAGCATCGGCAAGCGGTTGTCGGCGGACGACATTAGAGCAGCAGAGGGTTTACTCCTCAGAATCCAGCAGCAGGACAAAAACCGAGATACCTTGGGTATCCCGCCGTCAGCGCACGGGTCGCGACGGCATCAGCAGCAGGAGATGACAGCTAAGGCTACCACGACTCGAGCAGCGATGTCAGCCAAGTGCGGTGTAAGGTTCAGACAGGCTGTGGTCGGTCGCGCGTTGCGAGACTGGCGCGCCTATAGGTTCCTCTGGATCCGCCAAAGTGAGTTGAAGCTGAGATCCCGGTGATGGTCAGCGCGGACTTCCTTACATATTTGCGAGGAGATAATGACTCGAAATTGCATGGCGTGCTATTTTAGCGCGCAATGACATAATAAGAGTTAATAAAGTGCTTGATCTTGTTTAAATGTAAATAGAGAGTGTACATTACGAGAAAACCTTCTCCTCACACACATCTTATGCGAACAGGAAACGGCTATCCCACCGTCCCCGTGGCAGGCGGAACTTCTGTCTCCGGACTGGACTAAAATAAATAAATTGTGGCGTTTGTACTGGGATAGAAAAGTACAAAGTTACAGTTCATAAATAAATTATTATTTTACTGATATTTCATATTTAATTGATATTTTAAAATACTGTATTTTTTATAGAATTCACACGGTGTCTTTGAGAAAAACTAAAATTTGTGAATGGACAATATTTGTGAATTTGATAAAATATCGATAATGCTGAGCAGTCAGGCTCATCTTGCATTAACAATTGCCGAATGCGATATCACCACAACAGTTAAGGCATTTTCAAAGTCGAATACGTTCATAAATCGCCACCATCACGTTTGGCTTTCACCAATTCATTTGAATTGGGTATAGGCAAATATTAACTATGTGTATCAATTTTGCAGCTTTGCGATACGGTACCATTTGTCATTCATGCACATGCACGTACCTAAACTATACTCCTTATTTTTGCTGAAATTAGCAGTTGAAACCTAAAAAATTAATTTTTTTACATACTACTCGACGAACCGAAATGTAGGAACATTCCATGAAATAGCTTAAATTACAACACCTTGTACGCGTAAGCGCGTCCGCATACGAAGTAATGTGGACACGGCCTAAAAGCGCCGAGATATGCTCGGCGAGATAGGACGTTCTTCAACCGCCCCGTAAGACAGGATGTTCTTCGTCCGCGCTGCGAGATAGAACGTTTTTTGTCCGCGCGGCGAGATAGAGCATAGTTCCCGCTCAGCCGTCTATATGGAAATGTTAAATAAAAGTTTTGTTTTAATGCTGTCTAGAACTTTTACATTCAAACGTTTTGTATAAAATCAAATCCTACTATGTTATAAACGAAAATCAGCCATTTTGGGTACATTTTGTTTTTCCTATCGGGACGAAAGTACCACTATCTCTCCTGATGTCCCATCGCAAATGTTGTATTTTCGGTCTCGCCAAGCAAAAAAAATCATATACGTATCACGGGAGCAATAGTATACTTACGCAGTGGTATAAGTACTTTCAGTCCCTAGGTTTGTACTATATTATTTTGGATTTTACTCGTCAGGAGTTGAACGTAAAATAATATGTTCAATATGAAAAATTTAGGTTTTATTATTATCTGTATTTTTTACATTAAATTGTTAAGAGGGTGCTGTACTCAGACCACACCACGTTAACTAAAATCCTATAAAATAAAAATAAATGGAGTACAAATAGATAAAAAAAAGGCACGGCCTGACTCGGCGGGGACTTGAACTGAGGACCTTTCGTTTTCGCGACGAGTGCTCTGACCACTGAGCTACGGAAGCTGATGCGCGTCTTTATTATTGAGCATAGTGACTATTTATGTTTTTAGCGATTTTTTCGCTATTGCATTACCAAATATTGTTCTTTGAAAAAAATGTTTTATGTAAAATAGACGTGTTATTATTAGTTTTAGCATACATTTGTTATTTTTTACTTACTAATTTTGCATGCATTAAGCTAAAAAATAATTTTTATTTGCTCTGGGTTAAAAAACTGGCAGTTACTTATAATTAGACGAGTATCTGCTCCAAAGCTCGTTTGGATCTATCGAAATTTCGCTGAGATAATCGGATTACTTTATTACATACATACATGCATATACATATTATTTTAAGTAATTAAAACAAAATCATCGTTAATAGTTCAATTTTCGATACAAATGCGAATAAGTGATTTTATCATCGTGTGGACGTTTGCGCCCGAGCCAAGCGAGGTCTCGTCTGAAGTTCAATTTAGGGCATGCTTTTTTGCGAGAACGTGCGCAAACTTTCATTTTGCGCACGCTCGAAGCTAAACAACGTCCATACTTAGTAAGTTCAAATTTGTTTCCAATTATATAAATATACTCCTATTCCTGCACTTATGAAAAAAAGTATTATGTTTAACAATGGGGAAATAGACTTTTTCATACTCAGATGACTATATAGAAAACCTGTGTATCACTCGGCGCCAAAGGCACCCTCGTGAGCCACTCGTGCTCAATCATCATCCTCCATACAAAAAGTCAACTTTTCCTCATAGTTGCACAAGGTACTATTTTTGCTTAGCTGGACAAAAGTGCTCTCGGCGCACGATCGCGAAGGTTTTATTTTCAGCGTCGCCAGAAAAAAAATTGTGTACGCACAACGGAAGAAAATAAAGAATCCCTTCGACCGCATGTTTGTTAATCTCGCCTTCGGCTAGAGTGACCATTTATATTCGATCTGGTACATTTTTTTCTTTTTATCAACACCTGGCCGAAAGTACTAACTTTTTTTGTCCTAGTTACGCGAATAGTGCTATTTTCGTAAGGTTACGCGAAAATTCCTTTTTCCCGTAAAAAGACTTAAACTGTGTTATTTAACGTATCGGACTAAGTAGGAGTAGTTTGGGTGATTCTTGGTTCTTTAGGAGTTGACAATTTTTTTGTAGATATATTTCATGCTCGGGCGATGTGAACCTCAAAATCAACCCAACTTCATTATTTAATTAATAAACATTCAAACGTTTATTTGCAAAAACAATTCTTTCAGGTGCTCCGTGTATGTAAATACTATGCTCAGATTTTTTTTTGTGCGATTCTATCAGCATTTCGATGAGATACGCCCTTTCTAAAACTGGCAAAATTCGAAGTATACAGATCCTTACTTATCGGCATTGCGGCATTTATTTAATTAAATAAATTCTAAGTATATGTTTGGAAAAACAGCTCTTTCAGGCGCTCCGTATATATAAAATCTATAACCTAATTTTTTTTTTTAGTAATTCTATTATTATTTGCAAAAGATGGTAAGTCCTGGCCAGGCAATCGCGTGCTCGCCCCCGCAGACGACGAGCATCGGGGGAGCGAGACCCGCGCGAGCGAGTGAGGCCGCCTACGCGCACGCGAGAGTCGATCGCGCGCGGCGATCGACCTACGTCGGCGCGAGCCACTTTTGCACGTTCGTGTGTGCGACCGCGCACACACGTACTTCGCGTGCGCGGGCGCACCACCCGAATCGGCGCGTACCTAGAATACGCGCCACGCGTGTAAATAATGAACAGCATCCAGGGGCAATAAAGACAATTCGT
Organism: Torymus aiolomorphi; assembly: GCA_036365515.1. Classification (NCBI taxonomy): domain Eukaryota; kingdom Metazoa; phylum Arthropoda; class Insecta; order Hymenoptera; family Torymidae; genus Torymus; species Torymus aiolomorphi. The sequence continues at coordinate 237,845,668 of CM070874.1, read as the reverse complement.
TGCTTTTACTTGTTCGCGTATTGTTTCACGCATCCTACTTTCAATTCCCTATTCGGTGGCACAGTGAAGAATACCGCCGGCCTCTGCGGTCGCGAGTACTACGTACTCGCGTGATAGCTGAGTAGCTGGGGTAGCACGCTCGAGAGAGAGCGCGACGACGAAGTCGCGCGTTGTAATGGAGCCAAAAGGCGCGGCTGCTGCTGAAAGCTGCCGACGACGAGCAACAGCACGGAGCTGACGGGAGAGGGTTGGCACGAGTAAGTAACGCGCCTGTTAATTGCTGGGCCGTTCATCGTCAAGTCCGCGTTGAGATATAGCGCACCGAGGACAGCTTTTAGCCCGTTACACGATATGAAATTCGATCCGGAACATTTCCATTCAGGGGTGTGAGGGGGCTAAAATAGCGAAAAATCCACGAAAATATCGATAAAAAAATCACCACTCGGGAGTTTATTAGTTTCAGACAAATTTTATGGCTGATATTTCTTTCAGATGTTGCCATAGCCTTGTCAAAAAATTGGCGATATGAAATTCGATCCGGATTATTTCCATATGGGGGTGTGAGGGGGCTAAAATAACAAAAAATATACGTAAATATCGATAAATAAATCACCACTCGGGAGTTTATTACTTCAGACAAATTTTATGAATAATATTTCTTTCAGATGTTGCCATGGCCTTGTAGAAAAATTGGCGATATGAAATTCGATCCGGATCATTTCCATTCGGGGGTGTGAGGGGGCTAAAATAGCGGAAAATACACGCAATGATCGATAAAAAAAATCACCACTCGGAATTTTAATACTTTCAGACAAATTTTATGGATGATATTTCTTCCAGATGTTGCAATAGCCTTGCAAAAAAATTGGCGATATGAAATTCGATCCGGATCATTTCCGTTTGGGGGTGTGAGGGGGCTAAAATAGCGAAAAATACACGCAAATATCAATAAAAAAATCACTACTCAGGAGTTTGATACTTTCAGACAAATTTTATGGATGATATTTCTTCCAGATGTAGCCATAGCCTTGTAAAAAAATTGGCGATATGAAATTCGATCCGGATCATTAACATTCGGGGGTGCGAGGGGGCTATAATGGCGAAAAATACACGTAAATATCGATAAAAAAATCGCCACTCGGGAGTTTAATACTTTCAGACAAATTTTATGGCTGATATTTCTTCCTGATGTTGCTATAGCCTTGTAAAAAACGCTGCCAATTCATTGGCACGTAGCTTCCTCAAACTTAATTTATTGATCCCTTTAATTAATTTTTACTTCTAATATTTAAAATTTAATACTTTATCTTGTACGGTTAGACTAACTAGGAGAGGGTCATGGGTCCGGATCAGCTTAAACTGTGCGTTATATCTTTTTTCGTAATAAACTGATTTTTTTGGGCAACGAACTTGAACTGAAGATATATAAAAGCTACATATGTGCCAAATTTCAGGACGATTGGGTAATTTTTGCTCTTGTTATCGAGCGACAACGAAAACGCAAATTTTTTCTAAAATAATTTTTTTGTAAAAAACAAATGAAGATAATCTCCTGAAATTTTAACCAAATATAGTCTTCTATAAATTTAATAAGTGGTTAAAATTTTAAGTCGATAAATCAAGTATTTTTTGAGAAAACGAGATTCGAAAATTTTTTAGAAAATTTTTTTACCTCAAATATCTTTTTTCGTAATGGACCGATTTTTTTTGGCAACGAACTCGATCTGAAAATATATAAAAGCTACATCTGTGCCAAATTTCAGGACGATTGGATAATTTTTGCTCTAGTTACCGTGCGACAACGAAAACGCAAATTTTTTCTAAAATAATTTTTTTCTAAAAAACAAATGAAGATAATCTCTTGAAATTTTAACCACATATAGTCTTCAATTAGTGTAATAACTGGTTAAAATTTCAAGTCGATAAATAAAATATTTTTTGATAAATTAATTTAGGAAATATAAAAAAGTTTTCCTTAATAACAAATGATAAAGTGAAGATATTTTAAATTTTAAAAAAGGAAAATATAGGTAATTTAAATACCTTTCAAGAAAAGTTTATTATATTATGTAATAATGACTATAAGATATGAAAAAATCAAAGAAACTAAAAATTCAAAATCGTTTTTTGGTTATAAAACAAAAGAAAATCAATAAAAATTCAAATCCATCAGGGTACCTTTCTTTTCCCGCGAGACAAAGAGAATAAGCTTTACCCGACGAAAATCGATCGATTCGTTTCGGAGATATGAAGAGTTCAAATACACACACACACACACACAAACGAAAACAAAAATGATCAAAATCAACTAATATACACATATATCGCCTTAAAACATCTTTTTGAAATTTTTTTTTTCGAAATTTTTTTTCACCGTTACAAAGCTTCCTCTATGAGGAAGCAAAAATTAGCGATATGAAATTCGATCGGGAACATTTCCATGCGGGGGTGTGAGGTGGCTAATATAACGAAAAATACACGTAAATATCGATAAAAAATCACCACTCGGTAGTTTATTACTTTCAGACAAATTTTATGGCTGATATTTCTTCTAGATGTTACCATAGCCCTGCAAAAAAATTGGCGATATGAAATTCGATCCGGAACATTTCCATGCGGGGGCGTGAGGTGGCTAATAAGCGAAATATACACGTAAATATCGATAAAAGGGATAGTTAAAGGGATAGTTTAGGTGTGTTGCGCGATGCTTGAGGGGTTGCCAATTTTTTGTAGCTAACCTGCACGTTCAAAATTATATTGCGGTAATAAAATTATTGGCGATCTCAAAAATGGCTGAATTCGAATTTTTTGGTCTTTGTCACGACAAAATGGGGTGTGAAGATATGAGTTTTTGATGATTTTTCTTTTCTTTTACTTTTACTTGTGCTTACATCATTTTTTTCGCTTTAGAATCGATTCTGAGCGGAAATCATAATTTTTTGGAAGTTTAGATTTGAGTTGGAGCCGCCAAGTTGCAAACTTCAATCACATATTATACTTCTTAATAACAAATATTATTATTTTACAGTTGATACCAGTGGGCTTGACACCTCCTCGAGGACTGCCCTCCGTCCATGCACGCACATATTTTTTATTTTATTTTATTTATCTTTTGTTACTATTTATTTTTTATTTTCCGGTGGATCTGCGAGAGGGCTACCTTAGATGTCCCGTTATCTCCGTATTAAATGCTAATTATTAATATTAAGAAGTTATCTGCGGTACCCGACTACATTTATTTGTTAATTAGCCATTATTAAATAGTAACAGTGATATATTTGTAAAATATTGGCCATATACTGACGATATATTGGCAATCATGAAACGTCGCCCTTTTAATTATTATATATCTAATAATATAAGAGGACTGAGGTGAGGACGGATGCCATTAAATAATAAAATGATTTTATCCTCTTGGATATTTGTATTTTTATTAACTAAAAACTTAAAGTTAATACAATATAGTATAAAATCAAGCTCTTACTTTATTTTCCCCATCGTACGCGTAACAATCTATTTTTCGTCGCGAACACTAATTCGTAAGACAATATTTATTTTGTATCAAAAGAAATTAATAACACAAACTCGGAAATTCAATTTATTTTAGAGAGAATTCATCGAAACAATGTAAATTTACTCGAACTCAAAAGATTGACTACGTAAAACAACCTTCATTCTAAGTAGAAAATAAAATCTATTTCGCAGAATACAAAATCGCATTTTATGTTAGAGTTAATTACTCGAAGGTAAAATTAATTCAATTCGCAAAGAATTTAATTAATTAATAGAAACTGGACCTAAACTCAAAGGACTTACTATGTATAATACGGAAACTTTTCTAAATTTCCAAAATTTATTGCGCACAGGGCACAATTTTATGTGAGTCACGAACGCAAAATCTAATTAACTGGCAAATGTGAATTGAATTTAAATCGCAAAATTTAATACGTGAAATATATATGTATATATAAAAAAATCTGTTCTAAACCGGAGAAAGTTTTTAACGCCTATAATCTGGTATAAAATCGCCGCACACACTTGTCACCTATAATTATCTACACCCTCGAAATAATTCATAAATGTTTATATAAAAGATTAAATATACCGTTCTAACTGGCTCAAGACAGTATCTAAATTAAAGTTACTGAAATTACGTATTTCTCCGAGCGTGAAAGAGACCCAGCAATTTGACCACGCGGACTCCAAAGTCGGGGCACGTACTCGCAATACGCCAATACCGTTGCACCTTCACCCCGTTTTCATGCAAATTTCGTTTCACCCCGTCGGATGCACGCCCAGACAACCCACGTGCTGTGGTACGTGGGGGGAGACATCTGTTTTCCGCCGTGGACACACATCGGCTAGGCGCAAAACGAACGCTAAAATATGATGAGCGGCGCCGGGCAGTGTGAGCTGCCCGACTCGATCCGGTTTCTCCTGTGGGGTTAATCCCGGATCTAGCCTTTACCTTACAAAACTCTTCTTCTGGTCATGAAATTTGGCCCCTGCTTGTCGTCGTGTTGCTGCTGCGCTCGTTCCTTCATGTGGATTCAATCCCGAGAACCGGCGAAAATAAAAGAGAACGAGTCAGGAACCACGTGGATACTTGAGGGCTCGGAGAATTGTGTGCGTACGCTCCGGGTGTCCAAGGAAGTGCCCTCTCCTGCTCCTCGCACACTCTCCCCTCCCTCGCCGATCTTTTTAATGAAGATACATTTGGAGATGCGAGTGCACACCTACGTGATGTAATGCTTTTGTATGTTCCGTCACCACCGTGTACACGCGCACCGTCTATATGTATGTTCCCATAGTACTTGTTATTGGCTTGCGCACATCTATTATGACGCGCTCGCTAGTTGGTTTCTTTTTTTTTCTAGTGAGCGCGCTATTCAATTTACTGGCGTACGAGATAATAGATTAGCGGACCTCAAACTGATGTTCATGCAAATTTCATTTTAATATTCTGTCGTGTAATTAAGGGTGGAATTCCTTATCCACCGGTTCGGATGGGTCGCACCTTATGCAACCGTTGCAATATATTAGTTATATATTGTTAATCGCGCTTATGTTTTAATAAGTAAGGTCTGTACGCATGGCCGAGTCATAGGCAAATTTCTTGTTAGTATACTAAAAATTAAATTTCTTCCTAGAGATAGGGTGCTCTTAGTTTTTAATTAAAATTTCAACTTTAGCTGGATTAGCAGTGGTTATTTATTAAGTACACGAAATAATTTTCATCCTCGTATTATGTGAGATGTAACGTTTTCGAGAATTTTCATAGAGTCTACAGCTTACGCTGTAGCTATCACCTTACAATCAGTTATTAATAAGAATATATTAATTTTAAACTCATTAATTGTAACGCAGTACATTTTTCTATATTTACATACTCAAATATCTATAAAATATTATAGATACAAACCAACGAAATAGCATAATTATCACTGTAAATATAAATAAAGAACATTCCCATGTATTTCATATTTTAAAGATACTTTTCATTTATAATTTCGAATTTATATATGGGAGCGTCCGGCAGAAACGGGCCACCGAGCGCGCGCGGTGCCTTTTTTCGCGTAAAAGGCGCTCTGTTTAACTCGCTCATAATCGTATGCTGCGTCTTTGAAAAAAACCAAGGACTTATATCGATAGATTTTTTTCTTCTCTTTCCAATTGCGCCATTGTTTTTATTGCGAAACGCGTTCTTCCGGATGAAAACTCAAGTTGAATATTGAAAGCCATTTTTCTCAAAGTATATCATGTTTTTTTTCAAAATAAACTACACCATTGGAAAGTACAACTCTTAAGCTTCAAAACCCTATCTTGGAGAAGTTGGAGAAATAAAGGGTTTAAAAGTAACAACATGCAAAAAACAGCGCCGAGGGTCCGCGCGAGCCCCTCGCGCCCGTGCGTACGGCGCGTTTAAGTGCACGCTCTATTCAATTCGCCAATAATTGTGTACCAAGTCTCTGAAAAAAGAACTAAGAACATATATCGATAGATTTTTTCCTACTCTTTCCAATGGTGCTATTATTTTTATTCCGAAATGCTTCCTTCTAGTTGAAAATTCAATTTGAATGTTTAAACTCTATTTTTTCAATAAAATATCAGTTTTTTCTTCAAATGAATTATATTCTTCAAAAGTACAAGTCTTAAACTATAAAATATTATATTTTTAAGTTGAAACATGAAAAGTTCAAAAATAGTAAGATCAAAAAGACAGCGGCTAAAACACAATATTTAGAACGACATTTGGCAAATTTACTGAATCCTATTTTCGATCCAGGATACTGTTGCTTATATTTTAAATATAGTTCTCGAAGATTGTATAAAACAAGCCGTTTCTGGATGTAACTTTTTGTGCCATCATCATTTTTTATACATTTGTTATCTTTATAGCCTGGCATAATTCTACTATTCTCATCACTTTCATAGAAGAGCTTTGCTTGATCTAAAGTATCACTTGATATTTTTTTATTTCCTCTGTTGTCATTTAATTGGGCTGGGTTATCAAATAATTTACATTTCGATGAAAGTCGACGAGACAAGTTCGAAAATCTAGCTACGTTGCGAGTGCTCCAGTTTTTAGGAAGTAATTTCAAAAGTAATATCTTTTCCATTTTTATCAAATTTTGGTCATTCAACAATTTTTTCAAATTAAAAATAATTTCTTTAGAATCTTCTATTGAAATCTCACTCTCTTCTTCAATCTGAGCATTAGATTTTATTCAACAAGAATCGCATATTTTGTCTCTATCAGTTAAATGCGGATAACAAGCTCTAAGTTTATCGGAAACAAACCTAAGTTTCGATGAATGCTTTATTTCATCAAATGGATTACAGCAACGATTTAAAATGTTAGACATTTTATTAAGCTTTTTTTTATTAAGAAAATAATAAATATTGAGAAAGAAAAATTATTAAAAATATAATATTTTATAGTTTAAGACTTGTACTTTTGAAGAATATAATTCATTTTGAAGAAAAAACTGATATTTTATTGAAAAAATAGAGTTTAAACATTTAAATGGAATTTTCAACTAGAAGGAAGTATTTCGGAATAAAAATAATAGCACCATTGGAAAGAGCAGGAAAAAATCTATCGCTATATGTCCTTAGTTCTTTTTTCAGAGACTTGGTACACGATTATTAGCGAATTGAATATAGCGTGCACTTAAACGTGCCGTACGCACGGCGCGAGGGGCTCGCGCGGACCCTCAGCGCTGTCTTTTTCATTTTGTTCCTTTTAAACCCTTTATTTCTCCAACTTCTTCAAGATAGGCTTTTGAAGCTTAAGAGTTGTACTTTCCAATGGTGTAGTTTGTTTTGAAAAAAACATGATATACTTTGAGAAAAATGGCTTTCAATATTCAACTTGAGTTTTCGTCTGGAAGAAAGCGTTTCGCAATAAAAACAATGGCACCATTGGAAAGAGCAGGAAAAAATCTATCGATATAGGTCCTTGGTTTTTTTTTCAAAGACGCAGCATACGATTATGAACGAGTTAAGCAGAGCACCTTTTACGCGAGAAAAGGCACCGCGCGCGCTCGGTGGCCCGTTTCTGCTGGACGCTCCCATATATGGAACTCGCCTCTACCGCATGTTTGAGGTTTAGGTTTTTTATTTTATTAAACTAAAACTATTTATCGTTTGCCCCCATCTATACATGTACCTATAGTTACATTTTTACGTGCCACGTGTCTCCACCGCCTATTTGGTGTGTGGAATTTTTACTTATCGTATGCCAATGGGTACATTCATAGATACACTTATATCTGAAACTCGTCTAACTCGTCTTCTTCGCTTGTCTAGGGTTTAGCAATTAATTGTAAAATTCGCGATTTTTTATCAACATTTTCTTATTTCAATTTATCAAAATATGACGCTAGGATTTGCGGACCTCATTCAAGTGAGTTTGATGGGTATTTATCATTTCACGTTTTTCAGCTGATGTGCAACAATTATCTAACAATTCCGTCAGCTACAAAATATCGATTTGCCTCATATTTCGTGGACATTGTAAGCTACATAGGTTAGTGGATATAATAAAATCTCAAACTAAATGAAGCATTTATGAAATTTATCGATTTTTTTCATAGATGAACTGCAATAAAACATAATGCAATCATACTAAAGTAATATAAAAATTTTGTTTAATTGGTAATTTGTCAATAAGTTTTATTATTCATTTAAAATTCTAAAAGGGCCAATATAGTAAGACAGTCAAGTTTATAGTAAAGTGCTATCCTATACATTTATTATCATTGATAATCAAACTAAATATATTGAAAAAAACCGTTTTCTTTAAAACTTTCTGCAGAAGTGCCAATTTGAATTTTCAAAAAAAAAAAATAAAACAATTGCCGAGATAGCATGTTTTCCAATTCTCAGCGAGATAGCACGTTTTTCAAGGTATATTCGAGATAGCATCCTTTTCCTCCAACCCGACGATCTATTATAATCTTATAATGCCAATTTTATTAACAAAATTATTTAATTTTTATTAAGAAAATTATTTAATTTTTATTTCTAAGTGATAAAAAATTCATAAAAAATAATAATGTAAACCACCAAAGAGTGACATTAAAGTAGGAAAAATATAAGATATCAAAAATATGCTAAAAAGGCTAAAATTGCTAAAAATAGCATCTTGACCCTCTATAGATTAAAAATGCATGCATACAAATATTTTTTTTCATAATTCTTATAATACTAGATATAACCATAGATTAAAATGTATAATTATCTACTAATTTTTTTCCCGGTACTCCAGCAACCATATAGAAAAGTCATACCCTTACCTGTATAGTACATTAGTATTTATGACAGTTAATAAATTCAGCATTTTAAATTCAATATACTGCAGTATAAAGAGGTGATCGGCTTTAGCGACTTAAAGATACTTTTTGATACAGTTTTTGAAGAGAGAACAATGGTTTTAGCGAATCATTCTATTTTTTATTTTGGTGCATTTAGAAAATGTCAGTTGAAAACAAAGTTTTCGCAACAGCATTATAAAATGTAAAGTACATATTTCATCTAATAATCAGAGCAAATCTTTCAAATTCGACTCATTTTATTTATTTTTATTTCCACAATAAACAAAATTTTTTTTTAATTTATCTAAGATACGCTACGACTCCACAAGTCAATAAATGAGTTCCTATTATTTATGGTGAAAAAAAGTTCAAAAATTTTAACCTTTAGATACAACGATATGAAATAAAGCATATCCATGGACCCTGAAAGAAATCAAGTTTTTATGTTCTTGTCATATTCTATTATAGTCTGAAAGTCTAAAATCATTCGGTCAGGTACGTCGAACTTTAAATATTTCTATGCAATTTAAAAGTTCCCAATAAATTTTCTAATTTTCCGTCACATTAATCATTATATCTTTTCAAAAATACTTAATATGGTCAAAAAACATATGGAGTATTTTTTCTGAGCTATCCAAAAACATTTGGTGACTTGGTGATTAAAAAATATATTGTTGATTGGACGATATCTAGAAGTTCTACAAAAGTGGAAAGTTTGTGAGATTTCCTCATATCTCTGTTCAGACCGGCTGTGGTCGATCGCGCGTTGCGAGCAGGGCGCCCCTAGATCCCTCCAGATCCGCCAGAGTGAGTTGAAGCTGCGCTCCTGGTGATGGTGAGCGCGTACTTTCTTACGTATTTACGAGGTAAATAATAACTCTCAATTGCGTGGCGCGCTATTTTGGAGCGCAATTGCGTGTGCTCGTGCGAGATGTGTCAATGGCATAATAAGAGTTAATAAAGCGTTTAGTCTTGTTTAAATATAAATTGAGAGTGTACTTTACGAAAAATCCTTCTCCTGACACACATCCTATGCGCACAGGAGACGGCTATCCCACTGTTCCCGTGGCAGGAGGAACTTCGGTCTCCGGGGCGGACTAAAATAAATAAATTGTGGCGTTTGTACTGGGATAGAAAAGTACAAAGTTACAGTTCATAAATAAATTATTATTTTACTAGTATTTAACATTTAATTGATATTTTAAAATACTGTATTTTTTATAAAATTTCTGTCACGTCCTAAGACACGACATGACTGGGATGTTTAACTCGATTAAGAGTTATGCTCTTTTCTGGTCGTAGCTGCGTTAGCTAATAAACCATGGACGAGCTGTGGACAGGAGTGTAATATCAAATTCACTGTTAATCGCTGAGATTTAAGTTTGACTAATTTTTGGTTTAGGATTTGGTTATCGTAAGGACCAACGGTGAGTAGCACGAACGTCTCGTAAAGATCGTTTGGCCGCACGTACCCCCGTATGGACTAGGAATAAGGGCACGATTTTCCTTGGATACCTGGAGTTTGAGATTCTAATAACTTTTCCCGGTCTCAGGTTATTCTCAGATTCGCCCTTCCCTATCAAGAGCAGAGCTCGTGTGTGAATTTAATTTTTATTTATGTAACTTATCCCTCTTGGGATTGATATATATATTTCTTTTTAATAAATAAATTTTTATCTTAGTAAAGGATAATTTCTTTAGAATTTTCCTACGATTTTCTTGTTTCTTAATTTTTTTCCTAATATAAATTGTTTTAGAGTTGTAATCTGAAATTTCTTATAAATTAAAATATTCCTTGTAAACACAACCAGTGATGCTTACCCGTAAGGTCGTACAACTGCCGTTATGTTTACTTAATTCTTTTCTAAACCAATAGGAGTATGCTTACCCGTAAGGTCGTAACAACTATGGTTTAGAGAAGTAATTTAGGATATATCTAATTGAAGATTTTATTACTTTCTTATTGTAAACTGGAAAAATCTTATAAATTAAAATATTCCTTGTAAACACAACCAGTGAGGCTTACCCGTAAGGTCGTACAACTGCCGTTATGTTTACTTAATTCTTTTCTAAACCAATAGGAGTATGCTTACCCGTAAGGTCGTAACAACTATGGTTTAGAGAAGTAATTTAGGATATATCTAATTGAAGATTTTATTACTTTCTTATTGTAAACTGGAAAAATCTTATAAATTAAAATATTCCTTGTAAACACAACTAGTGAGGCTTACCCGTAAGGTCGTACAACTGCCGTTATGTTTACTTAATTCTTTTCTAAACCAATAGGAGTATGCTTACCCGTAAGGTCGTAACAACTATGGTTTAGAGAAGTAATTTAGGATATATTTAACTGAAGATTTTATTATTTTCTTTATTGTAATGAGAAAATTTAATATAATTTAATTATATTCTTTGCAAACACAACCAGTGAGGCTTACCCGTAAGGTCGTACAACTGCCGTTAAGTTTGCTTAATCCTTTTCTAAACCAATAGGAGTATGCTTACCCGTAAGGTCGTAACAACTATGGTTTAGAGAAGAAATACTGAATACAGTTAATTGAAGATTTTATTTACCTTCTTATTTTTGTGTTCTTTATATTTTTTTCTTTCAATATATAAGTTCCTTTGAATCTTGTAATATGAAATTTATTATAATTAATAATATTCTTTGTAAACACAACCAGTGAGGCTTACCCGTAAGGTCGTACAACTGCCGTTATGTTTACTTAATTCTTTTCTAAACCAATAGGAGTATGCTTACCCGTAAGGTCGTAACAACTATGGTTTAGAAAAGTAGTTTCGAATATAATTAATTTGATAATTTTGGAATTAGTATGTTAAAATTTTTTAGAAGTTTTGGAAAAATGAATTTCGAAAATTTGATTTTGGAAAAAAATTTGAATATTTTATTTGAGAGTTTGAATTTGTGTACAGAGTCTTTAAGCTTGTGAGGCTTGTGTCGATCTGCTGTACAGTCAGCAAAGCTTGTGAGGCTTATGTTGATCTGACTTGGTCAGTTCAGTAAAGCTTGTGAGGCTTGTGGTGAACTGCTGTACAGTCAGCAAAGCTTGTGAGGCTTGTGGTGAACTGCACCCTGGACCAGTCAGCAAAGCTTGTGAGGCTTGTAAATCTGACTGACCGACCAGCAGTGCGCGTTCGGCGTATTTAAATACATTGCTCCTCCTCTTCTTTGGCTGGAAAAATTGCGGTGTCGAATCGGGTGGTTGCGTCATCTTGAGGCATCGAATCGCTGGTTGACATTTGTAACGGCGGTTGATAGTCATGTATCCTGTAGTGTTAATTGTGGCTAGTGGTGTGAGAAAACGGTGTCCAATGGTGCGGGGGTGTCATGCCTTCCAAACGTCGATTTTTGTGATAGTGGGGAAAATCCTATGTTTTAACACAGAGAGCGGCAGAGAGCGGTCCCTTATCCCTTCTCTAGGGTATTTTCCGGCGGCTCGTATCTTCTTTAAGGAGCGAGAGAGAACGATATATGTGCGACAGAGAAAGAGAGATGAGAGAGACAAAAGATATATCCTTCTCTTTCTTTCGAGTCAAAAATGATCAATTTTCTGTTACTTGCTGAAAATTATACAATGTTGGCAGTTTACAAATTATAAAATATGTTATTCTATTACATTTTGTTCTAAAATGAAAATACAAATTTGAACGGAAGTTATCGGTCTATTACAACAGGAGTTAAACGCATTACAAATTTTATAAACCTAATTATACATTAAACAATGAAATTTCTTATGCAAACTTTATAAAAACATTAGACTATTCATTCTAGCTAATATATCAATCATATTATTAAGTTATTTTATTAAATTAATACATTTTCCTTAGATTTTCTATTATTTATTTAAAATATTTGAAATTTAATTAGTTTTCGTAAGTAACAATGTGTTAGAATACAACTATTGTCCAGTAAAATGTTTTATCTAATGTGTATATTTCATAAAACTTGCATTAACAATGAAAATTACTTATAAATAGTCATAATAGTTAATTATTATTAAGAAAACGTACGAATTACAAATGTATTATTCAAATTCTAAACAGTTTATCATCTAAACTTAAAGTCTAGTTAGTTAATCTAGTAGAAATAGACAAATGGATTATTATTACTATAAAAACATATTATAATAATGGATTTTCTCATCTCTTAATTTTTACTTAACATAATGCAACTTTTATCTTAAACAAAAATTATTTTTCTAATTGTAATTAATGAGATATCTAGCGTTATTAAAAAAAAAAAAAAATACTCTTATGCTATAGTACATTGAGTCCCAAAAGATGCTGGAAAATGCGTCTCCGCGCAGGAAGATTGAGAAAAATCTATTTTTAGACGAGCCATGTGTTTTGGGGCTGATGTAGCTGACAAACATCTTTTTTGTCTCGGTTTTTCCTATAATTAACAATCTAGATATTCTACCATGAATTGAATTATTTATCTTACTAAATAATTATGTAGCAAGATATTACAACTTGAATGAAAATGCTACGACTATTTTAATGATAGTTATTCGGAATACAAAATTTTACTAACTTAATAATCTAATTTACAATGAAATCATATATGATAAATTTATAATAACAGTCAATTATCTAAAATAAACTAAAACCTAAATGCTTTGTTATCAAAACTTGTTGATTTATATAATACAATAGCTATTATAGTAATTATTTATCGTTGGTTAATAAAGATTCTTTACATGATTATAGGTTGCGTTTATAAAATGCATATGGTTACTCATAGAGCTATATTTTTGGGTTTTTGTTACTAGATCTTTGTATTATTAATACAAAAACAACAAAGCTGTTGATTGCAATTTAACAAAGAATATATATAATTAATATTATTTTTTCCTAATTTCCTTACTGTTATATTTAATATCGGTTGTTGTTAAAATGATTTTATCTTTAACGGTTTGAGAGATATTGTCTAATAATGTAAAATAGTCTTTTCAGTATATAGTATAAGTCGTGTATTCAAAACTCGGAAAAGCGCGTCCCCGCGTGGGAAAGCGTCGTATCTATATTTAGTATGGGCCATGTGTTTTACAGCCCCAAGATTACGCATCCGCTAGGGCTATCGTCTTCTTAAGGCTAATTCCACATTTTGAAGGAATATTTCCAACTCACATGTAATTGTTCAAAATCCAAAAATGTTTGTTAAATTTGTGATATGTAATAAAACAGTTTATTTACTTATAGCAGAAGAAAAACAGAAGGTTGAATAAGTTTCATTATTTGAGTAGGAAAAATATTCTTTCATGAATGTGTCTTAAAGTAGTTATTGTAATTTTATATTTGTTTGTGATTGTGAATGGAAAACCTTATAAACTCTTATACCTCGCGTTTGGAACGGTTTGCTAGTTAGGTCAAACGTATAAAGGAAGAATTACAATTGTGATTATTGCACAAGGGTTTGTTTAACAATTCGTACTTAAATTATTATTTAAAATATATCCTTGTAGAAAATTAACCCTAATTTATAACTAACTCATTAATACAACTGAAGTATTTCTAAATAAAATTGTATTGCAGAAATATTGTAATTCAACTAAAGGTTTTATTATTATAATTTTTGTGACACATAGATATTATTTTCTTATTCGGATTGATACATGACTATGTTATATTAATAATCAATAATTAATATCTGGTGAACATTTTTACTAGAGTGAGTTACTTATTTTACATAAGAAAAAGTAATAATCTTTGGTAACAGATTTTCTAATATAGTTTACTACACTCGTAGTCGTGGGTATAATCAGTTAATTGCATGCACTGCGTCGTTGTTTTTTTTTGGCAGCTTGGGAAAATCCCCATAGCGCAGGTCACATCTACAACCCTTGGTGCAATAGTGTCGGTAGGGTAGTAGGTGTTCAGGGTTATGACTATGGTTCATCGCATAAAAATATATACAAAAAAAAAATTTTCCCATCGTAGACGGTTCCGGTACATTTCCACTGTGCCGAAGAGAAAAACAAAAATTTGTGAATGGAGCATACTTGTGATTTTGATAAAATATCGATAATGCTGAGCAGACAGTTATAATCGGTCTCATCTTGCATGAAAAATTGACGAATGCGATATGACCCCAATAGTTAAGGCATTTTCAAAGTCGAATACATTGATCAATCGCCACCGTCACGTTTGGCTTTCACAAATTAATTTGAATTGAGTATAGTCAAATATTAACTATGTGTATCAATTTCGCAGCTTTGCGATACTGTACCATTTGTCAATCTTGTACATTAACGTAGCTAAATTACACTCCTTATTTTTGCTGAAATTAGCAGTTGAGACCTAAAAAATTAATTTTATTACCTACTGCTTGATGAACCGAAGTGTAGGAACATTCCATGACATAGCCTACATTACAACTAGATGCCCCATTGGATGCCTTACGACACGTAGACGTAAAAAACTACGAAGCGCACAACCTAGACCCCATCATCGGCCACCCCGAACATATTCACCCCCATTGGATGCGCCAAGACACCTAGAGGTAAAAAACTATGAAGCGCTCCACTTAGACTCCATCATCGGCCACACTGAACACCTAGACACCCCACAGGATGCGCTACGACACCTCGACGTAAAAAACTATGGAATGCACCACAAAGATTAGATCATCGGTTACCCCGAACACCTAGACCCACATTGGTTGTGCTACGATACCTACACGTAAAAAACTACAAAGCGCACGACATAGACCCCATCATTGGCCACCCCGAAAACTTAGACCACCCATTGGATGCGCTACGACGCCTAGACGTAAAAAAGCGCACAACCTAGATTCCATCATCGGCGACCCCGAACACATAGACTCCCCATTGGATGCGCTAGGACATCTAGACGTAAACAACTATGAAGCGCACCACCTAGACTCCATCATCGGCCACCCCGAACACCTAGATCCCCCATAGGATGAGCTACGATACATAGACGTTAATAACTATGGAGCGCACCACCTAGACTCCATCATCGGCCACCCCCAAGCTTACAACTGGCTGTTACATCAAACGTTGTTGTGCGACGACGAATGCGACAAGACACTTGGATGATATTCAATCGTTGCTACCCGCTGCGCCGAGCCGTCGGTCGCCGCGCCTTAAGGGGGCTAGACACCTTTTTTCTCTGAAATAAGAAGTCACATTTTAAAACATAAATGTAAACTAATTATTTCATACTTTTTACATATAAAAGGGGATATATTTACCTTACCTTAAAACTTTCTCCGATGGGCCTTTTATATGGTCCAGAGCCATAGTCATCGATGAAACAAGTTTTTTCATTAACCGTAAGCTTTGAAATTTTCCTGTGGATGGATTGACTCCAGATTTGAACTAAATTACTCCTGAATAGTATAATTCTCATATGAGTGTAGGGATTTAGGATTAAATGTCGGAAAAAATTTTTACATCAGAAAAATTATGAAAAAATTTAAAAAAATAAAAAAAAAACTCTTGAAAAACAGCACAATTTTTTTTTCTCATTAGATCAAAAATCCCTACACTTATATGAGAATTATACTATTCAGGAGTAATTTAGTTCAAATCTGGAGTCAATCCATCCACAGGAAAATTTCAAAGCTTACGGTTAATGAAAAAACTTGTTTCATCGATGACTATGGTTCTGGACCATATAAAAGGCCCATCGGAGAAAGTTTTAAGGTAAGGTAAATATACCCACTTTTATATGTAAAACGTATGAAATAATTAGTTTACATTTATGTATTAAAATGTGACTTCTTATTTCAGAGGAAAAAGGTGTCTAGCCCCCTTAAACGACGGTGAGGGAGAGAGAGAGAGAGAGTTCAAGATTACGCGATTTCCTCATCGCTTAGCGAAAGACGGTGCCATCGAGTACGAGCCGTACTCACGCCGTCGTGTATCACGTACGAGGACGCAGCGCTTGCCGTTGTATAGCCGCAGGAGGCTGGCAACGTCTGTAATATTGTTCTTATTTTACCGGCAATAAAAGGCAAATTTAATCGGATGCACGAAAGTTTTTCCCTTCTAGCAAGTGGTCGGCGGTGCGCATACCGCCGCCTTCGCGGTACGTTGGGCGACGAAACGCGCGTGCAGTAAGAGTGGCCGAGAAGGTATGCTATTAACAGCAGTTAAATAATGCAAAGAAGGATAATTTACGAAAGAAAAAGCTTTACGTTATATTTTAATTCGTGCCCTTTTCCAAACATGACAAAAAAAAGAAAAAAATAGCAGTAAACAGCCGTTCGACAAATTAGTGCCAGACTTTATTTTTTCACACGGGAGGATTCTTCTTTTGGATTATAATTATTATGTATAATAATAATAAGCGAATAATAATAATACTCATTAATAGAATAATTGTATGTAATATATATAACAAATTTAATGTAATAACACCGAAAGCGATCACGAAAATTTTTAGTATCTTTATTTAAATTATTATGACATATCTTTCTTTTCGCTAATTATCCATCTTCAATTCCCAAGAAAACGCAGAACGAACATATTGGCGACATCTCTAAGCGACGAACATAAGGTCGTTATGTAAACAGAGCAAGTAACCTCTTCCTTTTGACGCGGCGAGAAGTTGCGCGTTTCATTGCATTCCTCTATTCCAACCCTACCGAACGTTTGAAGCCTCATCCACATTTCTTTCCGTTTGCATCGCAAGATTAACGGTTTTGTACATTTATTTAAAAGTAACGCATTTACCGAATTTATACCAAAAACACCTATTCCCAATTCTTTTTTTCTGTTCTTTCCGAAAATGCATAAGTAAAGTTCGAAAAAAAATTTTTTCCGTGAAAAAAATTTCATAACTTTGTTCATACTAATCCTATCGCAGAATAGATACGACCAATTGATAGATTAGCTCAAAAAACTTAAAATGCCGCCTATCCGGTATCGATATTTCAATTCAATCATTAATTACAATGTTTTAAAAGTGGTGCGTTGGTGGATTGTCACTCGGTATACCCTCATGCCCCCTTCTTTTCTCTTACCCCCACCACAAATGACAAATAAATTGTCACATAAAGATTTTGGGAAAAAGAATTTAAATTTAATTAGAGAAACATTTATTAAGAATAGTTATCCGGTAAAATTTATTGACAAAATGATTGATGAGAGAGTGTGGGAAATTTATAATGGTGGATTGAAGCAGCGGGTAGATAATCAAACAAGGAATAGAAATGGAAAGAACGCATATTTTAGTTTACGATATGTTAGAGGTTTGTCGGAAAGGATTAGAAGGGTTTTTAGTAAACATAATATTCAAGTTTTCTTTAGAAACGATAATAATTTAGAAAGGTTATTTAGTAATTGTAAAGACAAGGATGATAAATGTTTAAAATCGGGAGTAGTTTATAAAATTAATTGAAGGGATTGTAATGGTTGTTATATTGGTCAAACGGGTAGATATTTGAAAAAGAGAATATATGAACATCAATATAGTTTACGCAGCTCAAGTTGTACATCGGGTTTGAAAGAACATTGTTTAAATAGTTTGAATTCTTTCGATTTTGGGAGTGTGGATATTTTGGAACAGGGGATTAAGAATAAATATAAGAGGGAAAGCCTTGAAAGTATTCACATTCTAAGAAATCGGAATAATGTACATTTAATGATAGAGTCAAGTAAATTAGACAAAATTTATCATTCTTTATTAATTTAAGTGAGAATGGAAAGTTGGAGAGGGGAAAGTGGATGGTGGTGGGGATAAGAGAAAAGAAGGGGGCATGAGGGTATATCGCCGGTGTCTGTGAAAAAAAATTTGTGCTCAAACGCTATAAAAAAAAACACGGAATCCTAAAAGGCTATGAAAAAAAATTTTTTTATGTAACGCCGTAAAAACAAACACATGCACATAAAACACCGTGAAGAAGAACACCCGTGCGTAAGACGCCGTGAAAAAAAACACACGTGCGTAAGACGCTGTGAAGAAAAACACCCGTGCGTAAGACATAGCGTTAATTTACATAGTATTTTTTTTCATAGCATTGCTACGGTATGTGTTTTTTTTTCACGGCATCTCGAGAGCAAGGGTTTTCTTTTACAGCGTTAGTCCATACAATACTTTTTTTCATGGCGTTCTCATCAAACTGTTTTTTTTTTCACGGCACTTAAAGAGAGAGGTTTTTTTCACACCAGTTTTGGGCGTGTTTTTTTTCACAGACACCGGCGATATAAGGAGGTGCATCGCGGGTTTCATTTCAGTCCCTGAGGAGGAGCCGGAGCGGGCTCGAAACGTTGGGCAATTTTGTGGTGGGGGACAGTCAGATCGTCCTTTGCTAACAAAGTTTTTTCCAGGTTTTAATTAAGTTTTTATTTCAGATTCTGCTGGGGTGATTATAATCAAGGGCAATCTGACTGCCATAAATATTAATTATTTTAATTTAATTTGCAAGACTGTAAGACAGATGGAAAAATTCTTATCAGTTGATAGTAAATTGCAGTCGACGTAAGTAATATTTTTAATGATTGTCTTAAATTCTGTTTTAAATTATGTTTATCTTTAAATGCTTTTTTCTAATAACTTAATTTTCTGATATTCAAAATGTTTCAAGCGACTGAATTTTTTTTGCACCGTTCTGCATTTTGTTTTTACATATTCTGGAACTAATTTAGAAAACTTCTATGAAAATATATTTTAGATTTGATTTTTATCTTTTTAGTTGAAAGTTTAAATGTTATTAAAATTTAATACATTTTTATTGTTTTTATTTTAAAAACACTCAATCTAACAGTATACAAAAATATTAATTTAATTAATTCTTAATATAATATTAATTAATTATTTGTTTGTAAATTTTGAGTATTCGATGCTAAAAATATGAACTTGTAATCCCAGGAGTATTAAAAATAAATTCAGTCGCTCGGAGTGTTTTAAATTAAATAGTATTTTAACAGTAGTTTCAGGGATAATTACAAATGTAATAGATGAAAGTCCTTCCAAATTGGCAAAAAATTTGTTTTCCTTAAGTGGTATCTACCCTTAAGGCCGAATCAATCTCAAATCAGGTGGTCCGCTTGTGCGGACCAAAAAAAGTGGCGAGCCATTCTAATTTTTTTACAAAACGTCAAAATTTTAACAATATTTACCATTTTACCTTTGACCACTGTTAGCTAAAATAAAGGTAAATATAAAGGATCTAGTCAAATGATTCATTTAACAAAATGTTATTACCTGAATATATAGAATTTCTTGCGATATCTGCATTATTGTTGTTTTGTACTTCCATTGTTAAAACAAATGCTAGAGCTCCTTTCCTCCTTTTGTAGGGGTATTTTGGATTTTTCTCATTTATTCAAGAGAATAAAATGCTATTGAGAATAAGTTAGAAGGACTTATATTCAAAAGCCAAACAATCCTCTCTTCTCGACAAACTTCACATTTGGTCCCAAATGCTAATGCTGCTCTGACAGATGCAGTTATCTACTTGGTCATACTAAAAAGAAAAGAAAAACATAAAGAACCTACTTTTTAAGTAAAGAGTAAGACATTATATGTTAAATAAGTCTCCTCAAAAAATGTTGAGGTTAATCATACTTATCTGACAAATACTACCCCGGCGATCTTCCTTTTGCTCTGTGAAATGTAGCGGCAATAACTGATTATTTCTACAGTTATTTATAACAAAAAACTGTAGTTTTGTGGTGTTCCATTCTAGCAAACCCTTGAGAAATTTTCCTGCCAGTGATATTTGTTAAGTATATAGGCAAATCCATAGATTTTTTAAGTTTTAGGTTATTGCAAATTTCAAGGCATTATAAATATTAAAAATCAAACGGCTGGCCTATATTTAAATAAAACTAAACTTGTTTTATATAATCAAGGTACACCAGATATGGTAATCGTTAATAAAAAATACTGGGAATTGAAAACAGGCGGATAATCGTACTCAATACATTAAATTTTTAGTCCTAAATTCACTTATGAATACAAATAATCAAGCTCTAAGAAAAAAATCTGTCTCTATCAAAAGCAAAAACTCTGCAAAATAAACTGTTGAAATCACATGGTTATGTATCTTGGCTTATTTAAGATTTTGAGCTGTTAGCTGTGCAACTGTGTTGACACTATGGTATTATAGTTTTATAAGTATATAGGTATACAAAAGGGAGTATAGTAATTTGCTGTCAAATTACGTTGACGGAATGGTCAAGTTACTAGAACAGAAGTGCAAAATTGTCACAACTGATTTATATTATTTTTATAATAAATCTCGTATTTAAATTTAATTATTTTTTTATAATTTTTATACTAATAAGTCTTAAATAATGTTTTTTGATATTTTAAAACACATACAAATAAACGTGTTCCTATATATATCAGAAACCTTTAGAAAAGGGAAAAAAAGGAAAATCAATTTTTTCGTCATTTTGAAGATAGTAAGCTCTTTTAACCATAAAATTTTGAATTTTTTAAATTTTTGATCCAAACTAGTTTTTTTTTGGTTCAGAATAACATATATAATTAAAAAATTTAATAAAAAAAAAAAAGTTGATTTTTTCAAAATTTTTAGGTGTAAGCCTTAAAACTAAAAATTAAAATACTAGCTTTACACTCAGACTTTCCACTCGCGCTAATAAATACATTCATTCAAATAAATACGGTGTAAATGGGACGACTCTGAGAAAAACAAAAACTAACATAGAGGTCGCCCATTACGCAAGTGGATTAGTCTAGATCAAGACAGTGCGCTCTCAGAGCAGTTTTAAACCTGCTGAGCGATGGAAGATTTCTAACCTCAGCAGGCAGAACGTTCCAAAGGTGCGTACCTAGTACACTGAAAAACTTTACTCCAGCATCAGTGCGCATCAGAGGTGCTGTTAATTCATGAATTTCACCCCTAGTAACAGACCTGTGTACGTACCTAGAGAAGAGACACTCAAAGTAGTCCGGGTTATGCATATGTATGATTTTATACATAATTATCCCCATAAAATACTGTCTTCCCGATTCAGTGCGCAGCCATCCCTGGGCTGCTCTATGGGGCGAAATATGATACGTGTAGGTACACCTACACATATCTCACACATGAATTTTGCAGTCTTCGTAGTCTGTTTTTCAACTCTTGAGATGCATCAAGAAAAACTATCGAGCAATAGTCCAGATGGGGGAACAGCAGAGCGGTTGCGAGATTGTTACGGCATGTTTCAGTTGTGTACCGACGAAAGAATCGCAGTGCAAATATCACACGATTGAATTTCTTGATAACATGATTAATATCTGCTTTCCATGTAAGCTTTACATCAAGTGCAACACCGTGACTAGTGCTGGTCTCTGAGAACGGGATGCAGGCACCATCACCGAGCCAATCGTCTTCGGCTCAACACTTGAGTAAAAATCATTAATAAAACGACTTCTGCCGAAGGCGATCGTCTTTGTTTTTAGCTTATTGAGATTGAGGGGTGTACCGATAGCCCACCCCGACACCGCCCCTGCCGCACAGTGGGCTGAGAGTACAAAAAAATTCACGAAATGCTTGATTAATTCGAATTTCGTACAAAAAAAAATTGTATACCGATGGATCCCTTCGTTTTAACCTACTTTTTGAGATAGCATTTCCCCCGAATGGTCGATATGTGTTTATGAACATGTTGTGGTTGCAGTTTTACCGTGTGGTCGCGAATTCGAAATCGCGCTATCGCATAAGGCTCTGTAGCAATATAACCTCAAAACTCGATTTTTATTAATGTCATACTCATTTTATTCTTCGTCAAGCTAAATTGAAATTTCGAACAGAGTTTGGAATAATCATTATTTATCACGTATTTCAATTTTATTTAAAAATATTGGTTTTGATTTTGCGAAAACCCTCCTTAAAACGTTAAAAGAATTTTGTTATATAACAGCTAAGTGATATATTATGATATACTAGCTTTACTAACAAAATTTCAAGCATTATGAAGGGCGAATTTCACTAAAAATTGCAAAAATAACAAAACATCTGTCAATATGAAGTATTCTTGATCATTTCCGTACATAATAAAACGCTAAAGATTTCGAATTCGCGACCACACGGTAAAACTGCAACCACAACATGTTCATAAACACATGTCGACCATTCGAGGGAAATGCTATCTCAAAAAGTAGATTAAAACGAAGGGATCCATCGGTATACAATTCTTTTTTGTACAAAATTCGAGTGGATCAAGCATTTCGTGCATTTTTTTGTACTCTCAGCTCACTGTGTGCCGCCCGCTGTAGCATTTGGATGCCCTCATCTAGACTGTCTTTGGGCACCTATACATGAATCTGTAAGTCATCAGCATACAGTATATGCTTGATGCATCTCGAGTCGACTACGTCACGTATGTCGTTGATATATAGGCAAAACAACAAGAGCCCCAGAACTAATCCTTGTGATACTCCAAGGTTCGTGATTAACCACGAAGATAAACCTTGTGACTGTGTGCATACTCATTGTTGCCTACCAAAGATGTAGGAGTTTATCCACTCAAGAGCAGTTCTGGAGAAACCCATCAATCTTAGCCGTTCGAGCAAACGAGAGGGAGAAATTGTGTCGAATGCCTTGCTAAAGTCGAACAGTAGCAGTGTATGACGTATTTCTTAACGATGCCGCGGCGTATATCCTCTGTCAATTTAAATAGCGCTGTCTCAGTGGAGTGATGTTTTTTAAAACCCGTCTGCAGAGGATCAAGGATTTTCTCTTGTTTTCAGAAACTCTTGCATTTGGTCGAGGGCTATTTTCTCTAAGACTTTTGAAAGAAAGCATAAAACTGAAATTGGTCTAAAATCAGATGAACTCTTTGGCGCCGCACATTTTTTCATAGGTCTTACGCGCGCCTTCTTCCAGAGGTCCGGGAAAACACCTCGCGTAAAAGAGAAATTGAATAATCGCACTTTGGGGAACGTCATCTTCGCCACGAGCCTGAGACCAAAAATGGGAGACTGCAAGGATGACATCTGCCAAGCCAACCTCTTTGAACTTGAAACCTTTCAAACTTGCGGTATTCAAGACATACCTACATCCCCACCACTGTCCTGCGGCGAGCCTGACACTTCAGCAAAATGCTGATTCAGCTCAACCGGCGTTAGGCCATTGAAATCCTCATTCCGTTTGGATAACAGCCCCAGATCTTTAAGCTCCTTCCAAACATTACCATTTGCAAGGGCATCTCACAGTATGTTGTGGTAGTATGATGTCCTAGCTTGTGTAGCAAGGTTATCAGCAGTTTGTCGAAGTGTTAAAAACTGTTCTAAGAAAAATTTGTCTCCTGTCCTTTTCTAACGTCTATAGGCAGCGTCTTGTTTTTATTGCTGTAGATTAAGCTCCGCTCCAGCCCACGGCAGTTTGTTCTTTTTGGGTTATAAGGTTTTTAGTGGAGCAAGTTGTTCTATCACCTTCGTTAAATTGTCACAGAGGAAGTATAGAGCAGCGCCAGTGTTAATATTAGTACTGTCAGTAAATGACGGCCAATCACAGGAACACAAAACCCCAGACAGTTCAGATGGATTAATATCTTTGTAACTTTTATACTCAATGGGTCTTGTGTTGTCTAGTGGCTGTTTTTACCAATGTAAGAGATACATCAATTATGTTATGTGTGATGTGAGAGTTTACCTGGATGTTACGTGCATCCAGTACTGTGTCATTTTCATCGACAAAAATAAAGTCAATCCATGTATGAGAGCTGCGTGTGTGATGATTTGTGGCACCATGCTGTACAACCTGTAACGATAGCTCAGCCGACAGCTCGCGGACAAATTGCGCTTCATGGCCATCTTTCAGGAGATCGGCATTCAGGTCTCCGAGGATAAGTTTCCGTGAAAAACAAGAACAGTTTATCGATAAGGTCAGATTATTTTAGTAAATGATATACCTGGAGGTCTGTAAATGATAGGCACCAGCAACGGTTTGGTGTCACCCTTCTTAACGGAACAGAAAATATACTCAGGTTTCCCTGGTTTACTCCTCACTTGCGTATCAGATGGTGTTAGAACCTCACATGAATAGGTTTTCCGCACATAAAGGGCAAGACCTCCCCCGTCCAGGTTTTTGTCCTGACTAAATACTTTAAATCCTTGGACCTGAATGATGTCATCCAAGATACAGGGATTCAGCCTATTTTCTACCATACCGAATAAGTCATAGGTCGGGTTATCACATAGAAATATACGAAATTGATCAATGTGCGCCATGAAGGAAATCGCATTGATGAATACTCTCAGCACTCCCCGATCTCTCTTACGACTTCCAGTGGAGAGTTTACCTAGTTACACAGGAGAGGCTACGTTTTGCGTCGGCATTATTTGTATATTTGTAACTTTCTGGCTTTTACTTTTTTTATTTTTCGCTTTTGTCTTATTCCCAATTCTTTTTTTTTTTTTTTAATTTATTTTATCATATTCGACATTATCATGTTCGACATTAGTGTTGCTAGAAGCAGCGTTTTTGCTATTTTTATTATTTTTTTCATTGTTGTCATTTTTTTGGCCAAATTCCACATGTCCAATCATGTTAATTTTACTTCTATTAGTAATCTAAAGATTGTGGGTTCGATTCCCAATGACAATCGGATTTTTCTTTTTAATTACGTTTTTAAAATTTTATTGCTTTGTTACACACTTATCCAATTTAATTTCCAAATATAAATATATAATTTTATTAATTATTAAAAATTTTAAGGATTTTTAAGTATTTTTTATATTATTCTTTAGAATTGTACATTTCTGTACATTCTGGTATAATTCTGTATATTTCTGTACAAGTAGGTACAAATCGATACAAAAGTCTCTTAAGTAACAAAAATGTACAGAAATGTACGGAAATGTACGGAAATGTTGCGACACGGTATTTCGCGCGAACACAAACTCCGCGCGTCCCGAATTACCCGCGCGCGCAACAGTTTTTAACCGTGCAACCTACGTCTTCTCCTCGCCGAATTTATAAGGCGGCAGCTCACGCTGCCGCCGCAGCGTGTACAGAAGCGGGGCCGTCGGACGCACGAAGACGGCAATACATGAACTTGTACACTTACTTTCTACTGGCCAGCACGCACAAGGTTCCGCGGCTCTCTCTCTCTCTGTGTCGCTCCTGGCTGGCGGGGACTAGTACACGGGTGCGCCGCACGGCGCACTGCGTCCTTCTCTTGCTTTCTCTCTCTCTCGCTTTCTCTCTCTCTCCCTCGGCACTTCCCGCGCTGCAGTTACGGAGGCGGAGTCAAAGGCACACGCGGAACCGTCACGCGTGGAAAACCTTGCGGAATCGTCACGCGCGTGCAACAGGTGCAAACAGAATCCGGCCAACATGGCCGCGGCGTCCCTCGGCCGCCCGCGTCGGCTCCGCTCACCATCTTCTTCCCGTGCCTCGCTCTCTCACCGCACGGCGCGCTCCCACGCGAGTCGATTCCGGTGCGCTATTTGAAAAAAGCCATGCCCGAGGCCCGCGCAAATACTAACCACGCGTCTGTCCTACGCGTTATGACGGCGGAATGTACGCGCCCGTTACAATATATATATATATATATATATATATATATATATATATATATATATATATATATATATATATATATATATATATATATATATATATATATAAATATATGAAACGCTAGTTATGCAGACACTTTCCGAAATTTAAATAGACTTATGCAGACAGAGACCGACTTATGCAGACGTCAGCATAAGTAGAGAGATTATTTCTTTAGTCACGCTAGACTTGTGCAGACACGTGTATAAACGGTACTACACTTATGCAGACAGGTCACGTGGTCTTATACATTGGTGTCAGCATAAGTCCATGTTTATATGATTATATATATATATATATATATATCTATATATATATATCTACATATATGTATATATATATATATATATATATATATATATATATATATATATATATATATATAATTGTAAGGGTAAAACTGGGTACCTACCCCCGCCCCCTCCGCGCCACACCACTTCCCCGCCACTTTTTACCGTTAAATTCTTTCGAATTCTACGTTATTTTGAAGGGTATCTGCCCCCTCCACACCCCTCCATCCGCCACCACTCTCCACCGCTCCCCTCCTCGCCCCCTCCACCTACCACTCCACTCCCCTCCACGTTCCCTCCACACCACCTCCGCCGACCCCTCCACCTCCGCCCCACCTACCACTCCACTTACCCCTTCACACCTAATCCATCCCTCTTAGATATCTTGCTAAAAATTGTATATAGTGGGTTTTCGAATTCGCTGATTAGGAATCTGAACTCAGATTTAGAGAATTCAAAATTTTGTAAATACAAAATGGCGGTCAAAAATTGAAATATTACTGGGTTTGGTTGAAAATTATATATAGAGAGTATCTGGATTCGCTGATTACGAATCTGAACTTATATTTTGCCAATTAAAAATGGCGGTTAAATATTGAAATATTATGAATTCTGCAATTGTCTATGGGAAATTTCTGGATTCGCATATTCGGATTGCTGTATTCGATGATTTAGAATCTGAACTCAGATTTTAAAAATTCAAAATGGCGAGAAATATTTAAATAATACTGGATTTTAATAAAATTTGTATAGAGGGGGTTTCTGGATTCGCTGATTACGAATCTGAACTCAGATTTTCAGAATTCAAAATGGCGGATCGAAGATGGAGGCCAAATATTCAAATATTACTGGGTTTTGCTGAAAATTGTATGTACGGGACTTCTCGATTGGATGATTAGGAATCTGAACCCAGAATTTGAAAATTCAAAATGGCGGCAAAATATTTAAATAATACTGAATTTTGCTAAAAATTGTATATAGGGGATTCCTAGATTCCGAATCTGAACTCAGATTTTCAGAATTCAAAATGGCGGATCCAAGATGGAGGCCAAAATTCAAACATTGCTGGTTTTTGCTGAAAATTGTACGGGATTTCTGGATTGGATAATTACGAATCTGATCTCAGATTTTGAAAATTCAAAATGGCGGCCAAATATTGAAATATTATTGGATTTTGCTGAATATTGTATATACGGGATTTCTGGTTTTGTTGATGACGAATCTGAACATATATTTTGAAAATTCAAACTGGTGGACCCAAAATGGCTAACAAAAATTGAAAGTTTACTCGATTTTGTTAAAAATTGTATATAGTGGGTTTGCGGATTCGCTGATTAGGAAGCTGAACTCAGATTTTGTAAATATAAAATGGCGGCCAAAAATTGAAATATTACTGGATTTTGCTGAAAAATTAGTTTATAACCAATAAATAACAAATAAAGTCAGAGCTGCTATAATGAACTACATATATGGGCATATCTCTAGAACTTTTCATTTCGATGATGGTGTATGGTTTCACACATCCAAAATGAAAAATTTAATAATTTAAGGCAATAATTTATTAGATAATATCATTTTTTGACAGTGACTCTAGTGTCTTCATCAATTAAAACCTATACCCGATTGTTCCGAACACCAAAACTCGTGAAAAACCGATAAGCCGATGTGATGATAAAATTTTTTTTTTCTTCTAGTTACTGTAACTTTTTCAACGAACATAATAGCAATTAGGAAAGCTCATATAGATAAGTGTGTCACGCACAGTAAAAATGCAAAAAATTATCAAAACAGTGATGGCATGATTTTCGAAATCTTGATTTTATCTTTTTTGCTACAACTTTTTGAACAATCTTTTAATCAAGCCAATCGTAGAGTAGCGCATTCTACACACCATAATCTATAAAATAACAGGATAATAGGATGCCTGCCTCTAATAGAAAAAAAATTATAAGCAGTTGAAATTCGGTTGCTGAAAAGAAACTCAAACAAAAAAATCACTATTTTAACTGGCACACTTATTGGTTAATGATTGTCGGATTCTGAATAATGGTGAACTACACTAATTGGTATAAGTAATGTCATTGTCACTCCGTTAACAGTACATATATGTGCAATTCTACCGAAATAGACAAAAAAGGATAAAAAAAAAAAAAAAAAAAATAATTTCGGGCACACCTACCACACCAGATTTTTTCGGTTCTTTGGGGGTCCCAGAACATGAAAAAATTAGTAAACACACATTATTCGTTGCCAAGCTTTTTTTGCCGACGAAATCAATTTTTCTTTTGGAAATTTTGACATAGGAAAAATGAACGAAAAGTAGTCATTGATGATGAACCAATAACAAGCTATTGAAGAGGCCAAACCAAATCTGACAAAAAGTCGATTAAAGTTGAAGAACGGAGCTTCAATTTAAGACGTGAATCTTTAAAATCGGTCGATTCTGTGCAAAGCTACGTGAATTTGAAAAATTTGAAGAATTACGTGGGTTTGAAAAAAATCGCTTATTTTTGTCATTTTTCACCATTTTCAAATTCACGTAGCTTTGCATAGAATCGGAGGATTTTAACGATTCTCATTTCAAATTAAAGCTCTATTATTCAACCCTAATTACTTTTTCGTGGAATTTGGTTTGGCCTCTTCAATCGTTTGCTATTGGTTAATCATTAATGACTACTTTTCGTCCATTTTTCCCATCTTAAATTTCCATAAGAAAAATTGATTTCGTCGGCAAAAAAGCTTGGCAGCGGATAATGAGTGTTCACTAATTTTCTCATGTTCTGGAACCCCCAAAGAAAAAATATGGTGTGGTAGGTGTGCTCTAAAAAATTTTTTAATTTTTTTTGTTGATAAAAATGTTTATTTCTTATGTTGTAAAGAATCGTCAAATTTTAGTTTAGAAATCGTTAAATTTGTATTAATATTTTTCATTATTAATAAAATGTTTATAGAAAAAATAAATCTTTTTTGTGAATAACGTATAGTGTATTATTCTTCAAATTACACCTTAAAAAATATTTAAAAAAAATTTTTTTTAAATTGAATATTATATTTTTTAACACTCCGTGTGCAAAGCTCATTTTCGCATACGCTCTGATAAAAAAGTATGCGCTAAATTAAGCTCTTCACACGTCGTCTAAAAAATTGTGTTCGATACACGAGTGAGAAAGTAATTTTACCCTCGTTTCACTCGGGCGCAAACGTCCACACGGGGATAAAATAACTTTTTTGCACTTGTATCGAAAATAACTATATCAATCTTTATATGGATAGAGCATTTTATAGCATGGTGTGAACTAAATCAGCGCTTCACGCCTATTCGTGCCTTAAGCAGCCCATTATTGTACCGTGCGGTAATGCCCGAGCGTAGCTAGCAGCGGATTTAGGTAAACGTGCTATAAAATATGTTACGACTTTAGTGCCTTCAGTGACCCACTAAACGACGTGAATTATCACCCTCGCTACACTTGGGCGCTAATTTCACGCCGTGCAATAATGGGGCACTTGAGGCTCTATTTTTCGATACTAGTACGATAAAAATGACTCTTGCGCGACAATCACACTCATGTGAGAAACAGTTTTATCGCGTGTATCGAAGATTATTTTTTTGACACTCCGTGTATGAAGTGCCATTTGTGTGCATGCTTGAAATATACACGTATAAAAGTAGCACTTTGTGCTCGGAGTCTCAAAAGCTACTATTATTGAATGGAAGTATATTTTATATACGTTGAAAACGTTTTTCCATAGTTTATATTTTGAGAAACCAGCATCACGTATTAACGAATTTTAAAAATGAGTCACCATAGTTTTTTCTATGTTTTATAACTAAAGAAAACAGATTGTGCCCCCAAATTTTTAAAATCTTTGTCGATTCGTCGAAATTAAAAAGTTCTAGAGATATGCCCATATATTATGCATTATTTTGTTAAATATAAATATACTAAAATTAATAAATGATAAGAATAATTCTTTTAAAAAACATTACAGAAAATCTAGAAGAAGAAATAAATGTTTAATTGTATTATGTAATAGAATATTATCCTTATTCATTATTATTAATATTAGGTGTTACCTGAGAGATGGCGAAAGGTCATAGAAAACGATGGACAATATTTCCAAGGTTAAGTTCGTTGTTCTCTATTTTTTTATATGAAATAAATTTACTGAAAAATCTGTAAAAATTAAGTCATACACCTAATATTTATCTCTAACAATGGGGGTTGAGTAGAGGGAGCAGGGGCGAAGCCCTCTTAGTGTGTGTGTGCGTTTGTGCGTGCGTGCGTGCGTGCGTGTGTGTGTGTGTGTGTGTGTGTGTGTGTGTGTGTGTGTGTGTGTGTGTGTCGGTGCGTGCGTGCCTGCGTGCGTGGGTGGATGGGTTGGTGTGTGAGTGGGTGTGTGTGAGCATGCGTGCGTACGTGCGTGCGTGCATGCGTGAACTCTTCATATCTCCGAAACGAATCAACCGATTTTCGTCGGGTGAAGCTTATTCTCTTCGTCTCGCGGGAAAAGAAAGGTACCCTGATGGATTTGAGTTTTTAATGATTTTCTTTTGTTTTATAACCAAAAAACGATTTTGAATTTTTAGTTTTTTTAATTTTTTCATATCTTACAGCCATTACTACATAATATAATAAACTTTTCTTGAAAGGTATTTAAATTACCTATATTTTCTTTTTTTTTAATTTAAAATATCTTCACTCTGTCATTTGTTATTAAGGAAAACTTTTTTATCTTTCATAAATTAATATCTCAAAAAATTATTTATTTATCGACTTGAAATAAATAACTAGTTATTACACTAATTGAAGACTATATGTGGTTAAAATTTCAAGAGATTATCTTCATTTCTTTTTTAGAAATAAATTATTTTCCAAAAACGAATTTTGAGTTTTTAGTTTTTTTGATTTTTTCATATCTTACAACCATTATTACATAATATAATAAACTTTTCTTGACAGGAATTTAAATTACCTATATTTTCCTTTTTTAAAATTTAAAATATATTCAGTCTGACATTTGTTATTAAGGAAAACTTTTTTATATTTCATAAATTAATTTCTCAAAAAATATTTTATTTATCGACTCGATATTTTAACCAGTTATTACACTAATTGAAGACTATATTTGGTTAAAATTTCAAGAGATTATCTTCATTTATTTTTTAGAAAAGAATTATTTTAGAAAAAATTTGCGTTTTCGTTGTCGCACGATAACAAGAGCAAAAATTATCCAATCGTCCTAAAATTTGGCACAGATGTAGCTTTTATATATCTTGTAACGGTCATAAACGCCTTACATTAAGTATATATGTACGTGTATATATATGCGTGTATCATGACTTATTATCACAAACATTAGGAATTCTGTTTACCGACACAAGTCTCTCGCAGTGACTCATATTGTCAAAAGTGGTACTCAACCCGCCATCTAGGTGATAGAGTAATAACTCAATCCATAAGTGCCTAGATGAGTGTATTCACACTAATGGTCACGGCGGGAGATTTGAATTACAAATCCTTTTTGTTTATTAACAATTATATATGACATGATGAGAAATACTCAATGAAATAACGTACAAGCTACGTTTGCATAATATACTCAGCATGACCCCATATTAACATAATCATTATTAACCAATTTTGAATCTCGCACCATACAATTACAGGTGGCAGATAAGTACAGCAAGAAGTATGTAACTAGATAGTTACATGCCAGCCCACGTGTTATCTGATGCAATCAGACAAGGATAGAACGATGGGGCATGGGTGCGAGTGAGACAGATTGTCTTAATGATTTTATTTAACTCATCATAGTAAATATACCATATAAGAATGTAAATGAAAGTTATATTCACATAAATTTAAATATCCAGAACCCGATTTTTGTGATATTTTTAACTAACAAATTATCGAAGTACCTAATTATTCTCCAGTAGTATGACGAAGTATCTAGCGAATCAAGCCAATTAAATGGCGAGGATTCTCGGAAGGTTGCGCAACTATACCATACGTTATATGTAAATGAGTTGATTGCGCACCCTCCCGAGCAGGTGATCAGATAATCTATCGTCTACGATTTTCCAGTATAAATACAGGGTGCACGCCACGAGGAGCTCTCTTAGTCCAGTTTAGTTCTCTAGTGCAGAGCAGCAAGCGAGTTAAGGTAAGCAAGGTGAGGTAAGGGCATAGGTCAGCGATTACTCTTTCGGGATAAAGCTGAACATGTCGAGTTGGTTCGCCCAACTCGGCGCTCCCCTTACCGGTATAAGTGGTAGTGGCGCAAAGCCAAGGCAGCGTAGCCCCCTTCCTTGGCTCCTAGGAAGGTGACTGCAAGGTCACCCCCCTTTGTCGGCCTAAGGTTCCTTTTATCATCTATACACAATACACTGTACGCGAGGACCAGACTAGACATACGCGGACGATACTCGTCATACGTTCGGGCATTTAAGGTTTAGATAATTTCTTTGTTTAAATTAATATAAAAGCTTTTACATTTTTTTTTGTTGTAATTTTGGCAAATAGATTAAATTCCGTTATATATTTTTCTGAACTATTCTCTTGCGCGAATTGTTTACAATTACGTGATATTTCAGCATCTGCTAGATACGGGAGTTATTGATAAATTTAAGTTAATAAATTTTTCCTTATTGTTAATTATTTTTTATGATAAAAATATATTGTTTTTTTTTTCTTTTTGTAAAACAATTTCTATTGTATGCACTTTTGTAGTATTATATCTCAAGGTTTACCACACCAAAATAAGGGTATTTAATAAACAAATTTTGTTACAATTTATTATTATTATTATTATTTACCTGGGCATTTTTTCCACCACCTATCCTATCTCCTGACATTTTCACTTGCGCATTAATTATCAATTATCATTATTATTAATAATTTATTTTATTTTTTCTTGCACTTTGCTATTTATTTTGAGTATTTTTGTTAACTATTTTCTGCTTATTAAATAACTTTAATATAATAATTTTTGCTAATATTTAAAAATTTTCTTTCATTACTACACTTAATATTTGAGATTAATTATATAAATATAAGACATTTATCTTGTAACCAAGAACATCAGCAGCAGAGTGAGCGGCATTGATATCTTCAACAAATAATCATCGTCTATACAGGGTGTGTCAAAAGTTCCGGGACGGCCAGTTATCTCAGCGGGAATGCATTTTCGGAAAAAATGTTTCATACAAAAGATGTAGGATTTTTCCCTGGCTATCTGATGGTAACCTTGAATTTGACCTTGGGCTTGACCTTCAAGGTCATTTGAAGGTCAAGTCGAATTTTTTAAATGGGAAGCCCCCTTTTTTATTGCGGAAACCGAAAGAGGGAAAAATTCTCTTTCCACCGATATAAGATACATACGGGGTCAAATGTGATCTAGAGGTCGTTTCAAGGTCAAGTCGGTAAAATAAGGTCAAATTGATCTTTGGCAGTCCATAGCATGGAAACTAAGGGCGTTGGGAAAAAACTTTCCATACGAAAGTTTCCGCAAATCGAATGGAGCATCTGATGGTGACCTTGAATTTGACCTTGGGCTTGACCTTCAAGGTCATTTGAATGTCAAGTCGAATTTTTTGAATGGGAACCCTCTTTTTGTTGCAGAAATGCGGGAAAACTTACCATTCCAGGGGTGTAAGATACATACGGGGTTAAAAGTGAGCCGAAGGTCATTCGAAGGTCAACGTTCTTATACTCCGATCATCTGGACACCCCATCGAATTTCGTGTATCAGGGCGTTAAAAAAACACTTTTTGTACAAGACCTCCCGAAGTCCAGCCGGTAAAGGCAAGACCTCCCGCAGTCCAGCCAGTCAAGGCAAGATCTCCCGCAGTCCCGCCAGTCAAGGCAAGACCTCCGCAGTCCAGCGAGTCAATGCAAGACCTCCGCAGTCCAGCCAGTCAAGGCAAGACCTCCGCAGTCCAGCCGGTGAAGGCAAGACCTCCGCCGTCCAGCCGGTGAAGGCAAGATCTCCGCAGTCCAGCCGGTGAAGGCAAGACCTCCGCAGTCCAGCCAGTCAAGGCGAGACCTCCGCAGTCCAGCCAGTCAAGGCAAGACCTCCGCAGTCCAGCCGGTGAAGGCAAGACCTCCGCAGTCGAGCCGGTGAAGGCAAGATCTCCGCAGGCCAGCCGGTGAAGGCGAGACCTCTGCAGTCCAGACAGTCAAGGCGAGACCTCCGCAGTCCAGCCAGTCAAGGCAAGACCTCCGCAGTCCAGCCGGTGAAGGCAAGACCTCCGCAGACCAGCCGGTCAAGGCAAGACTTTAAAAAAGTTTCAATAATTTTAGAGGTCTTGAGAATCGTTTCAATAATTTTAGAGGTCTTGAGAATCATTTCAATAAATTTTCAAATTGTTTTCCATCAACTTCTTGACAGTAGCCTAATCTATTGTAAAAGCTTTCAACGGCATTCACGAGATAGTCAGCAGGCATATTATCACATTCATCTTGTATACGTTGTCGTAATTCTTCTAAATTCCGAGGCTTAGTTTTGTAAACTATATCTTTAAGATAACCCAATAGGAAATAGTCCAACGGCGTTAAATCGGGTGATCTGGCTGGCCACTCAATGTAGCCTCTTCATCCTATCCACCTATCATGAAAAACGACGTCTAAATACCTGCGAAAATTTCTACCGTAATGCGCTGGAGCTCCATCTTGTTGAAAAAAAGTATGTTCAAAATTTTGACCAGTTACCTCTATAATTCTCGGCACTATTTGATTACGGAGCATATCCTCATACATTTCGGCATTCATATTTCCTTCGAAGAAAAAAGGACCGATGAGTTTGTTGTTTAATATCCCGGCCCAAACATTCAACTTTTGAGGATTTTGTGTCATATCTTCGCGCATCCAATGGGGGTTCTCAGCAGCCCAATACCTGCTGTTATGCCTATTCAAAGTACCATTGAGTTGGAATGTTGCTTCATCAGAGAAAACTATGTTGTGATGAAAGTTAGGATCATCATCGATCCGTTCCATCATATCTTCGCAAAACTCAACTCGACGATCAAAATCGTCTTCATTTAACTCATGAACAAGTTTTACTTTGAAGGGATGAAATTTATTTGTTCGTAATACTCTATGAACAGATTTCTTACTTGTTTGATGCTCTTGAGCGAGTTTGCTAAGAGTGCAATGAGGATCTTCTACAGCCGAGAGTACAATATTTAATGATGCCTCTTCTGTAGTAGCTGTTTTTGGCCGTCCTGTTCGTGGACGATCTTTCACACTACCGATATCTTCAAAACGTTTTACAGTACGTTCAACTGTTGATTTTGAAATCGGAGTTAACCCATTTCTGAAAGTTTCATTAAAAACATTTCTTACCTGCATGAAAGAACGTTTCACATCTCCCCAACCTCGAATCATGAGAAGCGATATTCTGTCTCTTTCAGAAAGTCGCTGCATTGTAAGAGTTGGGATACGATTTTGTATGTACTCAAACTCAACGAGAACAAAGAATCGAGCATCAAACACTGCCGAGAGCTTATGACTGGTTGGGACAGAGATGTCAAATGAGCTATAAGTAGAAAACTGAAATATTCGAAAAAAAATATTTCTCAATAGTTGTAGATAAAATTTCTCGAGAATCACAGCACTGGCTCGATAGTTGAGACTGAAATGACGATTGAATGGGAGACCCACACTGTAATAAGTATGAGTAAATATAAGAACCCACATAAACATGAGATCCCAAATGACTTGCGCATATTTATTTTGTTTTCGGGGTCGCTGAACCCATATCTGGGGTCGGTTTGCCCCGTTGGGTCGACCCAAGGTCGTTCCAAGGTTAAACCAGAAGGAATTGCAGAAGGTGCTTGAAACCACGGACCCATGGGTTTTCGGGGTCGCTGAACCCGTATCTGGGGTCGGTTTGCCCCGTTGGGTCGACCCAAGGTCGTTCCAAGGTTAAACCAGAAGGAATTGCAGAAGGTGCTTGAAACCACGGACCCATGGGTTTTCGGGGTCGCTGAACCCGTATCTGGGGTCGGTTTGCCCCGTTGGGTCGACCCAAGGTCGTTCCAAGGTCAGCGGTGATTAGCCAGGTCCCAGGTCTGGGTTTTGATCCAGAAACGTTTGCACAAAAAATGTTTTTTAACGCCCTGATACACGAAATTCGATGGGGTGTCCAGATGATCGGAGTATAAGAACGTTGACCTTCAAATGACCTTCGGCTCACTTTTAACCCCGTATGTATCTTACACCCCTGGAAAGGTAAGTTTTCCCGCATTTCTGCAACAAAAAGAGGGTTCCCATTCAAAAAATTCGACTTGACCTTTAAATGACCTTGAAAGTCAAGCCTAAGGTCAAATTCATGGTCACCATCAGATGCTCCATTCGATTTGCGGACACTTTCGTATGGAAAGTTTTTTCCCAACGCCCTTAGTTTCCATGCTTTGGACTGCCCAAGATCAATTTGACCTCATTTTACCGACTTGACCTTGAAACGACCTCTAGATCACATTTGACCGCGTATGTGTCTTATATCGTTGGAAAGAGAATTTTTCCCTCTTTCGGTTTGCGCAATAAAAAAGGAGGGTTCCCATTTAAAAAATTCGACTTGACCTTCAAATGACCTTGAAGGTCAAGCCCAAGGTCAAATTCAAGGTCACCATCAGATAGCCAGGGAAAAATCCTACATCTTTTGTATGAAACATTTTTTCCGAAAATGCATTCCCGCTGAGATAACTGGCCGTCCCGGAACTTTTGACACACCCGTATATAATAGTCACCATTGCATTTAGGTGACTCCTCATCCATTTGTCCCTCCCCTATCTATAGAACCCTTACAATCTTCAGATTGAGTTCGTTGCCCAAAAAATCGGTCCATTACGAAAAAGATATTTGTGGATAAAATTTTTTTTTTTTTAATTTTCGAATCGCGTTTTCTCAAAGAATACTTGATTTATCGACTTAAAATTTTAGCCGCTTATTAAATTTATAGAAGACTATGTTTGGTTAAAATTTCAGGAGATTATCTTCATTTGTTTTTTAGAAAAAAATTATTTTAGAAATAATTTGCGTTTTTCCTGTCGCACGATAAGTAGAGCAAAAATTTTCCAATCGTCCTGTAATTTGGCACAGATGTAGCTTTTATATATCTTCAGATCGAGTTCGTTGCCCAACATAATCGGTCCATTACGAAAAAAGATATTTGAGGTTAAAAATTCTTTTAAAAAATTTTCGAATGGCGTTTTATAAGAGGAAACTTGATTTATCGACTTGAAATTTTAACCACTTATTACACTCATTGAAGACTATGTTGTTTAAATTTCAAGAGATTATCATAATTTGTTTTTTAGAAAGAAATAATTTTAGAAAAAATTTGCGTTTTAATTGTCGCATGATAACAAGAGCAAAACAGGAGCACTTTCGATGATCAATTTCAAACTTTTGTAACTTTGGAAGAAATCCCTATCAAGGGGCGCGGGAGCACTCCGAAGGCAAGTATAGAAGAAGCTTGAGGGTCGACCGCGCTACATATACATTGAAATAGGTGCCCGAGTTTTCTGAAATATTCACTGCAATCTTCAATCGCTTTTATTTCACTAAAACTAATATAACTAGAAGCCAT
Organism: Torymus aiolomorphi; assembly: GCA_036365515.1. NCBI lineage: Eukaryota > Metazoa > Arthropoda > Insecta > Hymenoptera > Torymidae > Torymus > Torymus aiolomorphi. The sequence goes on along the minus strand of CM070874.1, from coordinate 237,807,455 downwards.
GATGTTATACTATGCTGCACAAAAAATTTCATGTAAAAAGATGCTCTCGTATTAGAGATATTAAGTAGTGAAATTTTTTATGTCTGGTTTCCGATTCTAAAATTTCTCCATGTTTCAGGATCCGATCGTTTTTCTTCCCACTTCCGGTTTCCTGTTTCAGTATATTATATATATATATATATATATAGACACACTTATCGGGGTTTATGGAGCCCAACCCTGTATATTAGTACCTACAGCCGAGAGTTCCCTATGGCAAGTGACTAAAGAAATAATAGACCCTGGGGTTATAGACTCTAGGTCGGACCGCATAAACTCCTATATATCCTATATATAAAAAAACGGGCTTTATAAACCCCTTTCGAGAAATATATATATATATATATATATATATAAATATTTATTTATGTTTTATGTTAGTTTCCAGGACATTCCAGATGTTTAACGTTGGTTTCGGGGACATTTGTTAGTTTTGGGGACAGTCCCTGAATCTACATATGTTTAACGTCAGTTTTGAGGACATCGGCCCCCATAAGAGACATTCTTTCTTTAGTCACGTATACGTATACAGTAACATGGGGTCCTGGGAACTAACGTTATACAAGTTTATATATATATATATATATATCTAGTGACTACCTAATCTTACTCCAGATCTCTATCAATCTCACAACATATACACATGTCAGTATCATCATCATGTATGAAGATTTTATTTTTAATTATGAGAAGATTTTTATCTACTTTTATACATTATCTACTTCTATTAACGGAGCAAATGATTTTTAGATATATTTTAGATTTTAGATAAGTATCAAAGAAAATAGATATACTAATAAAATCATTCTTTTGAAATTGATACTTTGTGTGATTTTTTAATTTTACAGGTTACAAGATTTGTGGAGTCATTTGTGGAGTTCGAAATTTGATTTTGAATGCAATTTGATTTTGATGTATAAACAAAAAAAAATAATAACAGAAAAGAGTAGCTGCAATCAAATGATGAGGTGCAAACAAATCTAAACTTATAAGGTAAAATAAAAATACAGGTTAATGACAATATAAAAAGTTTTTGTTATTAAAACTATAAAATTATTTGAATTTATATTCTACTTATTTTTTAGGTTGTGAATGTGGTTCTGAAACATTTTTTGTTTTTGTAGCCCTTGTAAATACAAGTTTACATATTAACTACAAGATTTCTTGTGTATATCAACGTCAACAATAATCAGATACGTATTAAATGACTAAATATCTATTTGTAAAATATAAAATGTTGGTTATAAGAATGAACATTGACACTTTAGTATTGATTTTTTATATTTTTTTAGATTATAAGAGGAAAATTTATTTCAGTGGGAGACGTCAAAATGTTTCAGAGGAGTTCTTAGTAATTTTTGCATATTACTATAAACAACGTCCTGAAGAAGTGGAAATCTACAAGCGTACAAGAAAATAACTTAGAAATATTATTATTTGATTCTCCAATATGTATTCTAAGATTTAATCTATTCTCAAAATGTGACAAGAGCTGCTAGGAATCAACAACTAAGTGTTTTAGACAGTATTGCTCAAAAGGTACGAAAGAAGTATTATGTTTTGAAGTTAATTCTTCAAAATAAAATAAAGTAATTGCGATTTTCATAGATCATCCATCTACTTGAAGATCATATTCAAGCTGGTGGATTTTTTTGAAGATTTATTGAATAAGCTCAACCCGATATAAATATTTTATTGTATTCTTATAAAGTGATCAGTGTTCATAAATATAATATAATTATAGTGAAATCAGTGCAAGTTTTCAGATCAGATATAATAAAATGTTTTGTATAATAAATAAAATAAAGTAGCGGTATAATGCGTTAAATGAAGTGTTTATAACAAATTTAGAACCTCTACTTAAAATCAGAATTTAAAATATTGGTCAGACGTTAGGGCCTTGATTTAAAAAAAAGCATTTATTGTCTATACTTCAAGAAACTTAGTCGATATTAGTGCTGTGCTCTTGTACATATTTACTTGAACACGAATTAAAAGATTATTCCAAATGAACATTAAAATACAAAAAAAGCAAAAATGATGTGTTATTGTTGTGAAAATTTCAACGCATAAAAGTGCTCAGTTAATCTAATTTTATAATTTTCTCACGGTGGGAGACGCCAAAATGTTTCAGAGGATTTCTCAGTAAATATTTTTCTACACAAGATTCAGATACTTATTTGAACAAGTATACAAGAATGGTAAGAAAGCTTTTATTATCAGTAATTCTTAATTCATAAACTGATTGTTTTTAATTTTACAAGATGTGTGGCAATCATGAGTTATTAATTTATGTAGTTTCAATCAATAATTATTTCAAGATGTTTTATATTTTTTACTATAAAAGAATATCGAGAAAGCTTTTTTCTCCCAATGATTCTTAGTTCATAAACTTTTGTTTTTAATTTTGCAAGATATGTCTGATAGGTTATTAATTCAACTGGTTTCTAGTGAAAACTTCAACGAATCCAAGTGTTGAAACTAACGTAATTAATGATTGGCTTATGGTGAGAGGTGCCAAATGTTTCAGAGGAACCATTTGTTCTGTGAATATACAGTAAATGAAACCATAATATAAATTACTGTAATGGCTACTTTTTGAATCTGCAACTAACATTTTAATTTCCTAACTGATTGTGATGCAGTAGTGTGACTAGATCTAGTACCCTTGCTAGTCTTTGATTGCTGTCTCTTATAAACTGTTGTACAAATTTGGACCAATCAAAAGTTATTTATGTATAAAATAATAACATTAGAATACTGGGAAAAGCCAAAATTGTGTGTTATTGTGTAAAGCATATCCACGAATGGAAGTGCTCAGCATAGTACAATTTTTTATCTGCTCATAGTAGGAGATGCTAAAATGTTTCAGAGGAGACCTCAGTAATTTTTTTTCTACACAAGATTAAGTTCAAATTTCAAGAAGTTATATACACACAACCCTCCTATAGTAGAGGCAAAGATAAATACTGTTGCAGACATTTCTCTAGCAGAGCTCATTCTAGTTAATGAGATTTTAATTATCGATGCTTTACTGTCCCTATGATTTCTAGAGGTAAATTATCAACTCTACCAATGGGAGTTGGCGCAGGACCTCTGACTTTAGTTGTGAAGAAGGATCGATCAATCTGTCGGATATAGAAACAGAAGAATCTTAATAAAAGTATTACAATGTATTTATAATCATTAAATGTCAGTGTTATTGAATCCGTGTATAATGAAGAAGAAAGATATAATAATTGTTAATTCGTTGACTAGAAGATGAGACGCTGGATCGGTTTGGGGTAATAACGACAGTGGGAAAACACTCGCTAGATGTAAGGATTATGTAAATTTTATTAGTGAAAAATGCGTACAAACGAAAGAAATATATGTTGACAAATATGCACAATAGAAAGAAATACAAGGTAGTGCGCTACGTTACACGTTTACACTCTGGACGTCCAGAGTCACTTCCACGACGTTCCTTTCAGAGAGCTGGAAACAGAATGCCGATCCATGCGCGCGTTGCGCCTTTTATAGGAGCCGGCAACGCCGACTCTCTCTCTTAATGCGCTCTCTCACGTCTCGCTGTCGAACCGCTTCCATCGCGCTTGCGCGCCGGCGCTTCTTCTCGCGCTTCGCGCCAAAACAACATGGCGGCGGTAACGGTTCCCACCAAAGCACGCCGCCTGTCCAGGCCATGTGTGTCTGTGCCATAACGGCTCAAACATCCCGCCCGCCTTTCGCCTCGTGAGGCGAAAATAATGAACGTTATTAAATTGGTGATTCACCGGCAGCTTGCACAACTTTGTCACCGGCCTAGTGTACTCTCCATGCTGCGTCCGTGCGCTGGCGACCCGTACTAGACCATCACAACCTGGATGAACAGCGACGATTCGTCCCAGCGGCCACCTTCCTTCATTAAGTAAGGCTGGATCCAATATCACGACGATGTCGTCTACTTTGATGTTCTCCCTAGGTTGATGCCATTTCGCGTGTTGCTGCAACGTATGGAGGTACTCCTTCGATCAGCGAGCCCAGAAGTGGTTTCTCATAGCCCTTACTAGATTCCAGCGGGGAAGAAAGATCTAGACTTTCCTCACTATCGTTAGATGGCTCCGGGAGGGCGTTTAGGCTGTAACCAGTGAGAAAATGATTAGGTGTCAAGGCTGAAAAATCGTCTACATCACCTGTTAAAGGGGTCAAAGGCCTTGAATTCAGGCACATCTCCACCTGAGTAACAAATGTGGTCATCTCCTCATAAGTAAGGACTCGCTGCCCGATGATTCTCTTCATATGGGATTTCGCCGATTTGACTGCGGCCTCCCACAATCCGCCGAAGTGGGGAGCCGAGGGGGGGATAAACCGCCATTCTATACCCTCGCCTGCGAGCGTGCCAGCGACGAATTTCCAACTAACCTCAGCTTCTGGCAGCCTTTAGCTGGAAGGGACATGCGTAATCGAGGCCCGTTCGAGCGAATGGGCGACCCACACTGACTCTTGCTGAAGGTAGATCTCCCATTAGCTGTGTTGAAGGTCTAGCTCTAGCTCGAGCACATACTAGGCATTGTCGGATATAGGCTCTCACCTGGGCTCTACTACCTATAATCCATGTGTCTCTGATCGCGTAGAAGTAGGTCAGCGTATTCCCTCCGTGCATTGAGGCTCGATGGGCTCGGTCTATGATCAATCGGGCCAGGTGGCATCCTCTCGGTACAATCGCCGGGTGTCGCTGATTGTACGGTAGAGGTGCTTGGTGAAGTCTTCCGCCGACTCTAATGGTTCCGCTGGCGTCCAAAAGGGGCGTTAATTTGTACAGAGGGCTGGTCCTACTCACCCAATGGCCCTTTCGCAGAGCTGATGTCTCCCGTCTAAATCTCCGTCGTTGGACATAGCGGATACACGCCAAGTATGCTTGAGCCAATTCGCTTGCTGCTAGCGGAGTCTTGAGTCTCTGCCTTTCTTCAGAGGTTCTGTTGAATCTTATGAGCAGGCATCGTGCGACCACCTTAATGAGAATTCCTAAGCTGGAGAACCTGGTAGTGAAATCATCCTCTTCTTCTATTGCCATCGTCTGAGCGTCTTGGTCAGGGTTATCCTCGATGTGATAGCAGCTGAGTTGTTGTGGCCATGTCCCATGAGATTGGTCTAGCCAAGCGGGCCCCTTTCATCATAGAGTGTCGTTGACAAGGACCTCAGGTGAAACGTCTCGCGACGCTTGATCTGCTGGGTTTGGATTTCGATGACACGTGTCTCCACTCGACACCAGGAAGGGCTCTTTGTACTTGGGCAACTCTGTTTTCGATGAAGACGGGCCATTGTGAGGGATCACTCTTCAGCCAAGCTAGCGTGATCATAGAGTCGGACCAGGCATGAACTTCGTTGACCCGACCGTCATACTCGATCATTGTTCGACGCAAAAGTTTGGCAAGGAGAGTGGCCGCACACAGTTCCAATCTAGGTATGGTCTGTGTTTTTACAGGCGCTACTCGAGTCTTCGCGGTCAGAAGATGAATGGACTGTGGGCCCGACTCGTCTATTATCTTCAGATATACGGCTGCCACGTAAGCGCCTTGACTTGCGTCAGCAAAGCCATGTAGATCGAACCTACTTGAAGCAGAAGTGCCTACCCACCTTGGAAGTCGTAAGTGTACGATTTCGGGTAACAGTTTCACGAAATTGATCCATCTTGCGTGTATATTTGCCGGTAGCTTGTCGTCTAAATCCAATTTACATCGCCACATGTCTTGCATCAGGATCTTTGCTGTCACAATCACCGGACTCAACCAGCCGAGAGGGTCGAAGAGTCTGGCGATAACAGAAAGGACTGATCTCTTTGACGGCGACTTACAGTTTTGCAATTCAGGGACCCGGTAGCGAAACTTGTCCCTGACGGGATCCCAAGCGATGCCGAGGGTTCTGACAGGTTAATCGCCGCCAAAATCCCTCCACTGTGGTCGCAGTAGGTCGCCTTCAGGAAGATCACCCACCAACTGTGGATGGTTTGAAACCCATTTCTTTAGCGGGAATCCGCCTGAGGCGAGTAATTCTATTAGCTCGTCCCGAAGCTTGCGAGCCGAGTCCAGGTCATCTGCTCCTTCGAAGATATCGTCCACAAAGGTGGATGACACGAGAGCCTGAGCTGCTCATGGAAATCGACAACCTTCATCCTTCGCGAACTGATGAAGAACCCTGATTGCGATGTATGGGGCGCAGTAAAGACCGTACGTCAATGTGCAAAGCCTGTAGTGCTGCTCTGCGCCGGAGTGTGGATTCTCACAGAGTATTCGTTGGAGATCGAGATCTTGGCTGTCGACTCGGATCTGCCTGAACATCTTTTCGATGTCAGTTGCTATGGCAAATCGATGTGTCCTCCACTGAAGAATGATTGTCAATAGGTCTGTCTGTAAGGCGGATCCAGTGTGGAGTATCTGATTGAGAGAGATTACAGAGCTCACTTCGCGTGATGCATCGAAGACGACCCGTAGCTTCTTCGATCGGTCCGACACTTGCCAGATCCCATGGTGTGGCAAATATGCAACCCGCCGACCTTGGACGTCTGTCGCAGTGTCACCCACGATCCGCATGTGTTCCAGCCTCTCGAATTCTCTCATAAAATTCGGATACTCTGTAGCAAAGTCTACGTCCCGTCGCATCCTGTCTTGGGTTCTAAGGAGAGAGCGCCGTGCAATGGAAAGGGTTTCTTCAAGTCGATCCGAAGTGTCCTGCTTTAATGGGAGACGAATCGTGTATTGTCCGGTCTCATCGCGCCTGCACCGTTCTAGAAAAAGCCTCTCGCACTCGAGGTCATCAGCAGTGGGATTCCTTGCAAAATCGACCTCCTCGAGTTCCCAGAATCCCCTAAGCAACCTTTGAAGTGATTCTTGTTCTGCAACGCGAGTTGTAAGCACCTGAGGGTCATCTTGTGAGGAAGCCTCGACTCCTCCGAAGACCATCCAACCCAAGGCTGTTTGTTGGGCTGTCGGTTCACCGGGAAGCCCTCTGCGAACTCCCTCTTGCACGATTTTCGCGTAAATATCGGCGCCCAGAAGAATATCCACTCTGCCGGGCGTCCTGAAGGACGGATCTGCCAGGTCGAGGTCTCTGATGTGTGGCCACTGCCTACCGCCAATGCTCGTACGTGGCGTCGTAATACCCAAATCCTTTAGTACGAAAGCTGGAACCTTTAACGTCGGTTACGTTTGATCTCGTAATATCAGCGTCAAAGTCACAGCTTGATACGCGTTACACGGTGAGCTGCCACCGATGACCCTGAAAGTTGTGGAGGCTGGCCGAAAAATGGCCTTCAGGCGATGCACCACGTAGGCAGCGACGAGATTGACCTCCGCCCCTGGGTCGATAAGTGCCATCACTTTATGGCAGCGTCCGCTTGAATCTTTTACATCTACCATTGCGGACGCAAGGAGTACCCGTCATGTCGAGGGCTCGGCGTGGTGCTGAGAGCTTGAAGCACTGTCTGCCAATCTCGACCGTTTCTCTTTCGACTCATCCTCCCTAGCTGAGTCTGCGCGTCTTTTTCGGTTGTCCGCAGGATGGAGTAGAGTGCGGTGTTTGCGGCTGCACACTTGACAACGGCGTCTGGATTCGCAATTATGAGCGCTGTGTCCCAGCCGCAAACAGTTGTAGCAAGATCGGGAACGATTTGCAATAGCACGGCGTTGGCCGCCTTCAATCCGTCCGAATTCCTGGCACTGAGCTAAGGCGTGACTTCCATAATAGACAAAACAAGAAGTTTTATCGGCAGTTGTGGTGAGCACATTGGTCGATCGTGACCGGTCGCTCTGTAGTTTGGAGCATGTGCTCATTGATTCACGTGAAGATCTCGGCTCTTCCAGAGTTTTTAGCGTCTGAATCGAGGATCTGAGAAACTCATTCAGAGATTCATATGTGAGCGCCTCTTCAGTACCTCTCACTTTTCTCTCCCAGTCTCTACGAGTTGCAGGGTCCATGGCCTTCGTTGCAAAGAGGATGAACCAGTCGACCCATTGTGCGACGGGCCGCTTTAGAGCAGTAAGAGCTTCATGACTCCGAACCACATGATCGTGTAAGCTCTGCAAGTCTGTACTGCTCTCATCCTTTAAGGGGCGAATCGAGGCGAGAGCATACATGTGTCCTTGTGCCAGCAGGCGCTCGTTGTCATAGTGGTCAAGCAGAGACTGCCAGGCTACCGCGTAATTAGCTTCCGTAGTTGTGATCCCATCGACCGCCCTCTTTGCCTCGTCTTGCACGGATGTTTTAAGGTAGTGTAACTTCTGCACACCAGTAAGCCCTTTATCCAAATGTATCAGGGAACGAAACAAGTCTCTATAGGACTCCAATTCATCAGCGCGCCCAGTAAAGGTAGGCAAGCTGATCTTTGGAAGATGTGCATTCCTTTGCGTCGACTGTGGTTGATTAGGCTGCACGACGGCGGGGGCCAACTTCGCTTCTTCGTCGTAGAGAAAGCCCAAAGCAATGGTGTACTGCAGCTCTACTATAGAGAAGTGATCCTCCGTGAAGTAGGCTTCATCTTGGAGTTCGTGAGTTGCCACAAGCCTTTCGTGATTAGACTCAAAGCTTGTCCAATACCTTTCCAGACACTCCAGACGATCCCGAAGATAACCCGCTGTGAAGTTGTCATGACCGGCCTTCCACGTGTTTGTCTGAAAGTTGGATATCAGGGTGGCTTGAGCCTGTTGTCGGATCAGCGCGTCCATCTTGGGAGCGCTAAGTTGCTCTCAGTAGTTCGTATTCGTCTGTGACCTGGAACAAAGAAATCAAATGGGTCCTAATGACCTCTGTTACACAGTGTCTTCGACTCTCGATAAGGGAGAAAGCCTTGCTTCCACTTCGACTTAATTATATTAGTGAAAAATGCGTATAAACGAAAGAAATATATGTTGACAAATATGCACAATAGAAAGAAATACAAGATAGTGCGCTACGTTACACGTTCACACTCTGGATGTCCAGAGTCACTTCTACGACGTTCCTTTCGGAGAGCTGGAAACGGAATGCCGATCCATGCGCGCGTTGCGCCTTTTATAGGAGCCGGCAACGCCGACTCTCTCTCTTAATGCGCTCTCTCACGTCTCGCTGTCGAACCACTCCATCGCGCTTGCGCGCCGGCGCTTCTTCTCGCGCTTCGCGCCAAAACAACATGGCGGCGATAACGGTTCCCTCCAAAGCACGCCGCCCGCCCAGACCACGTGTGTCTGTGCTATAACGGCTCAAACAATAATAGTTTGGCAAAAAAACAAGAGCAAATGGATGCATAAGAGTGTTTTGTGAAAAAACTTAGTATCAGGTGCTGTTACGTAAGGGTACTATATGTATACTATCAAAGAATTGAATTTAAATAGGAGGTGTAAATATACGTATACGTAATATGAACATGAATGCACTTATTAAAATTTTGTTTTTATTAGTAAATGTACGTATTACATAATTTTATTATTAAATTTATGTATTACATAATGTATTTAAATATTAAAAGATTTAATTATTAAAAAGTACATTATTTTTTAAATTATTTTAAAATTTACATTACAAAATGTATAATATAAATATAGAAATATAATAAATTATTATATTCAAAGCAACTACTGATTAAGAATTTTGATTGTCATTGACATTTCTCGAGCTAAGGCCATGATTCTCATTCCTTCTACCTCCACGACCATAATTTCCATTTCGACCATCTTCACGACCATCATTTTGATTGCCGCGACCACGATTTTCATTGCCGCGATGTCCGCGATTTCCACGACCAAGGTTTCCATTGCCCCGAAATCTAAGACCACGATTTGCACGACTATATGTTTGGGTTGATGGCTGGTTTGAATTGGTCAATTCTGTTAATATGGAAGCTAATCTTTGATGTTGTTGTATGTCATATGGACATACTGCTCGCCGGTAAAATGTTTCCGCCCAGCTCTAGTACCACATCCTGAAAAAATAGATGCATATATTTAAAACAATTTTCAGATTTGTATTATTTATTACATTATCCAAAAGGATTTTTTTTGTACTCACTTCTTATGTCTATTGGTTGTTCTGCTTCATCATTCTCATTCTAGTCTACTGAAATTTCATATTTTTTATTTTGCAATAATATAAATTCATTAGATCAGTTTTTGTTGAATAATGTCTTAACATTTTATTTTGCAATTTACCTTCTGCATTACGATTATTAGCATCTCCTCTTTGAGCTTTAGGTGGATTTTCGAGGTGCTCATTAATGTTAGCATGATTGTTAATATTGACGTTTTCTAATAGGCATTTATTAGCATTCGGATCAAGAGCATGTGCATTGAAACGTCCATTATCAATATTTTGACCAAGATTTTCTGGCAATCGTTGAAGCAGATTGTTGTTATGATGCATTGGACCTTGAATACATATAGGTGTTATAATTTTACGGAAATATAAGTAAATATAAGTATAAAATATAAGTAAAAAATAAGATTACATATAAAAATAAAATATAAATTATAAAGATAGCTGAGTTTTTGTGAATGACTATAGTAAAAGCAAACGAATAATAATAATCAATTCAATCATTATTTTCAATGACCTCGGTGAATTATGACTTCTCTTAAGCGATCAGGATCTGAAAATTAGGTGAAAAACAATTATTCATCAACTTTATTTTATAAACAAAAGATGTTTTAATATTTACAATTCAAATTATCTATTTCCATATCGATTTTGTTAATGATGTCATCATTGTCAATATTTAAATTGTTGTTCTCCATATTTCAATATTTATTTTCGTCCTTTAATGTGCGTACGTTGTATATTTAAAAAAACCGTGCACATGTTGTGATACATAATAAAAAATAAAAAAACGTATACCATGAACAACCGTTGAACAGCCAGTGATACAACACAGAGATACCCATATACATATGACTTTTGCTGCATTAAATGAGCCATGGCCATGGCTGATGACTGCAGTCAGCGCCACCGTCTGTCGTGGCGTCTACAATAGTGTCTAAGGTATAGATATAGGTTGCGTTAGACCGAGGAGAACGTTTCCTACCATCGTACCCTATCGTACTCTTAGAGCGAATCCACATAAGAGGCACAGGCCTGTGCATTGACGTGATGACTAGCAGACCTCGGCGAGCCGGCGACGGCCATCTTATAGTTCGCTTGAAGAGGAGGAACACGCGCCCGAATACGCTCCGCTATTTTTTCAGAATAAATAAGAGAAAGTATTAGTTTTTCTTCCTGCAAAACTCGCTGAGTGCTAGTGTCGTGTATGCTGAAGCTTTCACGCAAGCTTTCGTCATTCGCCGAGGAGTAATGGCGCCGCTAGAGGATGAGACTTCAATTAATCGTGCGACAGGCGAGATCAACCTGCCGCATAATCTTCATCGTCGCGAAATCCCGGCTACGAGACAGCTGAACCGGCCAAACCGCTGCTACAGAGGGGCGAGCCTGCTGCGAGCCCGAATAGACTCCGCTATAGTTTTTGATAGAAAAGGTAAGCGTGCACGCATCTACCGCGCCGCGAATTAACTCCGCGTAACCGCTTGTTCAGGCTCGTCGTACCTGGACATAGGCTTCGAGTAGGCGTTCTCGTGCGGTGAGAGCTAGTGTGAGGAGAGAGTGTGGGCATCGGGTTCGCACTTCATCAAAGTTAAACGCGAGGTCAAACCACCGGCTATTTCAAAGCCGGTGAGTGCACACAACAGGTGCGCACACGTGTAAACCCGCCATCTACCCTCTGTCTAACACTTATACGTGTGTGCGTCGCGCGGCGATCGTGACTGCTCTCACACATCGTCGCTTTACTCGGTGAGCGCGCGCGTAGAGTACCGCACACGTGAGGCGTATTATACCTCACGTGCACGGCGTAAATTACCGCGAGCGTGACGTCAGTCTCCGAGGCAGCTGACGTCAGAAGTAACGTGCTGGCGCACCGTTTAGATAGGGAATACGCGAATCTAAATTCAATTCTTTTATATTACTGATCTATTATCAAACCACAACTTATTTTATTTAATAAACCATAGCCTTTTATTATTAACTTTAACTGCTCTAGTTGTTATTTCGCGACCTAGTCATTCCCGGTTCCCCGCCGCCTCCGCGGTCGTTACGTAAGAGAAAACGTATCGTTTCATTTGAGCAGCCGGCACACGAACCAGTGAACGAGAGGAGAGTTCGAGTCACTGGTGAGAAACAAAGCGCAAGTCTTCGACTTGCGTGTTGCACGGTAAGTCACCAGGTTAGGTTAACATTGCACGACGTTGTAGCGTCTGTTACCTAATCTGGCTACTTAATCTCCGGGTGTTGAACCGAGAGATACGGAATTGAACCGCTAAGGTACGCAGGTGAAACGTGCCTTAGCCCGAAAATAGCCACCCCGTGACAATTTATATAAAAATACGAATAACATAAATTTATATTGTATCTATTTATCTAGGTGTATATTTATTATAAATTGTCATATAATGTTTTCAGATTTAGTAACAATCAATAGTTAATTAAGTTACTAAAATGTTCAAAATGTTTTTTGTGTTGTCACTTATGATTGCTTTCCTGTATCTGTTTGACAACTGCATTTTTTTTATTTTATTATAAAGAGTACGATTGCAAATACGAACCACCTAACTTTTGATGTTCTAAGACATATTTAATAACAAAATATTCATCTCTGTGTTTGACAGTTGAGTTTTTTATTATGGACTACAAACCACTTAACTTTTCATTGTAAGATAGTTCAAAGTAAATAGTCGACTCCCAGTGCAAGTTTGACAGAGGTTGATATTAATCTGACACTTTACTAATGATATTATTTTAGTTATTCAATCATTCGACAATATAATAGTATAATTATAAGTTACAGCTACTAAGCATTGTTAGCGGCTATGGTTACATTTTATTTTATATTTTTTAAGATTTTTTTATAGATGCAAGAATCTTAATTACTGGTTTCGATTTTCTGATTTTAAAATCCATACTAACTTAGTTCTAGAAGCTGATGGTAGAGTAGTTTAATAATAAGTGTAGTTGATCCTAATGGCCGTATCTACCAAGTGTTGTGTTGATTGTTATGGCAAAGGATGCAATAAAACACAACACATCTATATATTTTCTTTAATCGACGTTTCGGACATTTTTTATTGCATGTCCCTCTTCAGGAGCTAATTTTAACAAAATTATTTTAAAAATTAATACACATGTATGCTTTTTTACAACAATAACTTCGATTACAACATATTACAATATAAAACTTACATAAAAACTTAGTCAACGGACGTACATCACAGGGAGAGATCCCACTTGTCAATGCTTAATGATTAAAAATTTTAGCCTTATATACTGAGTGTATATGTTTGTGTAAGTCAGGAGTATATAACAGACAATACTAATATAAAGTGACTATAGTACTGGTGGGGGACGCAATTTTCAGCGGTAGCGACAGGCGCGAGGGAGTAGGGAGACATGTACTCGTAGAGGTGGGAATTCGGCCAATGCTGGTCATAGATGTACGTAAGCCTACAGACCGCTTAATGAACCTCTCACCAACATGCGATCCTAATACTTTCTCAACGCAGAGACACAGTAATAATATCATTTTGAAATAAGAAAATTACGAATTACAAGTTTTTATAAAGGAATTATATTCGTTAGGTAGTCTATTTATCTCATATTGTTTATTCATATAATTTTTCTGTGTATGTATAAACAAAGCTTCAGAAAATAGTCTCTTTCCATTATTTTTTTCAATGTCTAATATCTTTATGTTATTAAAATCAATAGAATGATTATTTTCTATCGTATGTGAAAATAATCCGGAATTAAGATCCTTATCTCTATGTTTTTTTGCGTGTTCTTTGGTTCTGACAATCAACCGCCTACTTGTCTGTCCAACATAAGACGCATTACAATCCTTACATTTTATTTGGTATACTACATTCGCACTATAACATTTTTCATTTTTGTCCTTTCCAAGTTTTATAATATTATTCAATTTATTTTTCGCACTATATACTACTTGTGTACTATATTTTTAAAAAAAAAATTTTGTGAAACATTCTAATTCTTTGACATAAGGTAGACTAATAAAACCTTTATTGTTAACTATGTTGGTTTGTGCTGATGTTTTTGTGCATCTTATCTTTTTTATGCGTTTTCTTACATGAAAATCTATTAATTCATGGGTATAATCATTTTTTTGTAAAACCTGTTTTATGAAATAGATATTTTTTTTGTGGAATCTTTTGTGCGATAATTTTATGGCTCTGTCTACAAGGCAATAAATGATGGCTATTTTATTACTAAGAGGGTGGTGCGAATTGAAATTTAAATAACGTCCTGAAAAAGTTGGTTTACGGTGCCAATTTGTTATTATATGTCTCTGATTATTTATTATAATTTTTAAGTCTAAAAAACTAATGTTTTTATTTTGAACCAATTCAACGGTAAATTGTAAATGTTTATCATATTCATTAAAAGTTTTTAACGTATAATCTATGGAAATTTTCGGTATACATAATATAATATCATCAACGTAGCGAAAATAAAACACTGGTTTGACATTCAACTTACCAATACACTCTGTCTCCAAATCCTCCATGACAATGTCTGATAAAATCGGGCTTATTGGATTGCCCATGGCTGAGCCAAATATTTGCCTAGAAACCTTTTTATTAAATTGGAAATAATTATTATTTAGAATAAATTTGATAACTTTTAAAAATTCAGTACAACTTATGTTAATTTTGTTATGTAACTGGGTCCATCTTTTTTCTATAGCTTTACAAACTAAATATTCCGGTACATTTGTAAAAAGACTGACCACGTCGAAACTAATGATATCATGGTCATGGGGGATTTTTATATCTTTGATTTTTTCTCTTAATTTTAAACTATTGTCGATATGTGAAGCTGGAAATTTTAAATTATTTTGAAGAAATTTTGCAAAAAACTTTGAGACGTTGTATACGGGAGAATTAACAGTAGATATTATAGGTCTAACAGGGAAACCATTTCCATGAATTTTTATTAAGCCATAGGCTTTTGAAATGCTAAATTTTTGCAAGACCGGAGGCAACTTTGTACGGTTTCCAGTAAAATCTATTTTATTAAGCCATTTTATTAATTCATTAGTTTTTCGTTCTAAATCTGGTAATGGATTTGTTTTTGTTTCTATATAATATTTTGTGTCTTTAAATAAATTTTCTGTTTTCTCTATGCAAGTGGATTTATTTATTATGACTGTGGCGTTACCTTTATCCGCCCTTGTAATTAGAATGTCAGGATTGTTTTTTATAAAAGCTTTCGTTTTTTCTAAATCTATTTTGAATTTTTTGTCAGTATGTGTAAGATTGGATAATTCTTTATTATAATATTTTTTTATTATGTTCAAGAAAGAACATCTTACTTTTGGGGCTATTTCATCATCGATATAATTATTCGTGAACGTCCCAAAGTTCTTTAAATATTGTAAAGTTAGCTGTTTGTTAAATGTATTATTAAAGTTGAATTTTTCACCAAGTCTTAGAGTGTCAATGACATATGTCGGGAGTTTCATATTTATTATCTATCGTTTGGGGTTCATTACCCGGCTGTATGTTATGATTCGGGTGGTTCACCCTAAACTTGTTATTAGTGTGTATTTCCATATATCTATCTTTTTCGATCGATTTCTTATATTTTTTAACGTATATATTATTCAATTTCCTTTCCAATGTTTTTGCGCAGTGGAATAATAATAAAGGTCAATTTTGTGCTATAGTATTCTACAAACAATGAAATAATCCTGTTTTCTACTGTATTTTCAAGTATATTAATCATCTTATTTATATCTTTTTTTATATGTGATAGACGAGTGTGTAAATCAATAATTTCAATATTCAATAATTGCAACATTAGTATTTTGATCAGACTATTTTGTTTTGTTTTACAATTTTTTGAGAACATGTGATTTTGTTTTACATTATTTGTTATAAATTTTAGGTGATTAGGAAACACTCGATAAAATCTGCACTTTGTTAAAAATGTTTTTCGTTCATTATAGCATTTTTCTTTATATAATAAGTTTGTTAATTTTTGGAATTCTTTTTTTGTGTCATAACCGAAGTTTCTAAATATTAAATATAATGCTAAACCTAAGTTTATGTCTTTTCCATATTCTAAATAATAACATAATAATTGTTTTTCAGTATTGTGTTGGTATAACATACGTATATGAGTATTTTGTCGTGATGTAAAATTCCATGTAGATGCCATGGTGCAGTAGATAAAGATGCTCTTCGGAACTGACGTTCTTGAACTGGGAAGATGATCTTTTTGGTTTACAACGTATAATTCGGCCAAACGTTGTGTTAATTAACTTACAAGTAACCCTACGGAAGTGTCACTCACCGATTTACCTGAGACTTTGCATACGGCTTCTATATCGAAAAATATGAGGCACGTATTTTTTTTTAGCTGCCCATAAAGAGTTTTAAGGTCGTAAATCACCAATCGTGAATTTTTATACGTGAAATGAGAATATATCATCAGTAAATCCATAACTTCGTAACCCTTTTCGTGTTCCAAAAAAAATTTTTTTTTTTAGCACACCTATGAGACATGTTTTATCTGGCATATTACACCTTATATTATAAGGAAAAAACGTTGTCCAATCAAAAACTTTTGGGTGAAATCCATATTTTGCTGAGGAAAATGAGCGATTTTTCCCGAATCCACGTAATTCAATGATTTTTGATTATTTTTAGCGATTTTCAAATGCACGTAACTTGGCGCCGAATTGACCGATTTTAACGATTCTCATCTCAAATTAAAGCTCTTTTTTTACTGTAATCGTTTTTTGTGGAATGTTTGTTGGCCACTTTCATAGCTTGCTATTGGTTAATCAACAAGGACCGCACTTTTCGTCCATTTTTCCCATGTTAAATTCCCATAAGAAAAATGGAATGCAGCAAAAAAATGGATGCACCCATAATTTCTTCTTATAATATAAGGTGTAATGTGCCAAAAAACGTGTCTCATAGGTGTGCTCGGAAAAGAAATTTTGGAACTCGAAAAGGGACACAAAATTATGAATTTAGTAAATCCGATTTACTCATATACCATATAGCCCAATAATAATAAACATCTTCAAGTTATTTTATCTACTCTACCAAATTGAATATGACACGTAAATTTTGGATAATATTAATGATTTTAGACTGATATGTGCCCCATAAAATCTATTTTAGGTATATGGTTACCCTTGCAGTCACAGGAGCCAATACATTAGCACCTTTTTTTTTCTTTTTTACTTTTTTTATGTAAAATCCTGAAATTTTTTGCATTGTTAGGTAGTATAAAAGACTTAAATTATAAATCGAATAGGACTTTTTATTAATCCATAATTGTTCATAATTGTTATAAACAAATACACACCAAAAAAAGTTGTTTCTTGAATTTAATTCATAACTAAAACAGTTGAAGAAAAGATCATTTTCAATGTATTATTATTGGTAAGAGAAGTAAAGGCAGATTCTATAAACTATTGTTCTCATCACTAGATGTTTGTGTTTATAGTAATGATAATGAAAAGATAATAATGGTAATAATTATTACGTGATGTACTACTTTATTTGATTAGTACTAGAAAGATATAACAAGTGAATATTTTTCTTATTCCAATGTTTTGCAGTTGAGCATTCGATTCAATAACGAATTATTACTACTATTGCAATTAATATTTTTTTTTAGATTAAATAATTGCATTTTAAGATTAGTAAAATCTATTATTCCTGAATCGTATATTATAAATTTATAACGTAATATAGACGATTGTTGCCCTACTCGTATTTGCACATATTTTTTAGTTTTCTTTAATTTCTTTACCAAACAAATAATTCACTTTCAATAAAAAGAAGTTCATTTAGTATTGCAAAATTTTTGTTGAATAATAAAATAAAAACAATACCACATTTAATTTTTTTTTTATTCCTAAGCTTTTGAATGTGGGAGAGACCGGTGCTATAGTTAGACCACTTTCTACATTTTCTTTATTTATTTTTTTTGTAACACGGGTACATTTTAATTTAAAAATTATACTAATAATATTGAAAATTTAAATATGAAAATAATACAAAGTGCTAAAATTATTAAATAATTAATCATTATAACTTAAATTACGTTTAAAAATAGATAATCATAATCTTTTCAAGAATCACTGGAAATTTTATGGAATATAAAATTTACTCCTGTATATGAGAAAATTTTCAAACTTCCGACTGAAAAATAAAACGAATATTCCTCGTTCCAATGTACATGACTAACATCGACAGTTTGACAGGTTTTGACCTCTGTTACTCCAATCACGAGATATTAGCATTGGGCCAACCTACCCGTATGCCAACTTGCCTCGATCTCCCCTATGCATTAATAAAAACTAGAGCAATTAATAGTTATTTAGATAAAATCGAAAGCAGTTACTTCAATTGAGTTTACATAATTTTTTCAATAAAAACTATAGTGGTGCAATTATGTGGAATATAGAAACAGTGATAATTTGACAATTTGTTAAAGAAGTTTATCAAAGTTATTCAACAAAATTCTGTAATAGACGAGAAAGGTGAATAAAAGCTTCTTATTATATTTATTACATATCTCATTTCGTTATTTATTTACTTTTATTGCTAAATAAATATATGAATGATTTAAGGGAACTAAAAATTGCATAGTTTTAATAAATATAATTTTTGCATAGTAAAATCATAAAACAAAGAAAATTTAGAATTATTAGCATTCAATTTTAAGTTTAAGGTGAAAGTCATTCTATTAAATACTTCGAGAAAAAATTATAATAACGTAAATTTTTATAAATAAGAAAAATATAGATATTCTATATCGATATTGTATCGATATTGTACCAATATTGTATCAATATTTTCCGAATATTTAAAAATAACTATGTTTAATAATTAAAGTTTCATCAAATTTTATCTAAAGGTAAATATCTTAATTTAAAAAAAATATTCTTCACGAACAAATTTATTTACTTAAAAAGGATCATCATTAAGAAGATCAAAACGTTGCGCAAATAAAATGAATTTACTGTTATAAATCATTAACGTGTTATACATTTTTACATTTAATAACATCACGGCCGTCATAAGCTCCATTTTCAAAATTATTTCATTAATAAAGTTTAACGTATTATACATTTGTAAAGTAACAAATATTTTTTTTCAGAGTTGTAATAAATAATGTTACCCTGTCAAATAATTACAAATTTTCATATTTAATATTATTTAAAGTTTACAACTTTAATTTTTACTCTTCATTATTTAATTAGCAATACTACATAAGTACTTAACGATTTTTTTACATTAATTTGTAATATGCATGCATTTAAAGAAATAGTTATTTTCGATACAAGTGCGAAAAAGTGATTTTATCCCCGTGGTGGACGTTTGCGCCCGAGCGAAACAAGGGTGAAAAGGCCACACGAAGATACAACCACTTTCTCACTCGTGTATCAAACATTATTTTTTGACACGACGTGTGACAAGCTTAATCTAGGGCATCTTTTTTATTAGAGCGTGTGCGAAATCGAACTTTGCGCACGGAGTGTAAAAAAAAATTATTTATTTCAGATACAAGTGTATATTTTGCACAATAATGATCAATCCTAAGAATGTTTTAACGCTATTAGGAAAAGCTTTCAATGATTCTCGATTTGACATTCAATCAATTATTACTAAAGAAGAAAAACAGTTTTCGTTAGAGCTTGAAACTTTAATTAAAGATGCAATAAATGATAATTTATTTATAGAAACATATGATACGTTAAATTTTGATGAAGAAAGTGCCATTTCTGATGCTTGTGCTATAGAAGAAGAATTTGAAGATGATTATAATGTAATAAATAATTTAGAAAGTAGCAAAAAAGTTTTGGTACCAATAGATCTAGATTATAAAACCAATGCTGTTAATTTTTAGCGTTCTGGAAGTAAAGGACGTCTTAAACTAACTACAGTTAAACATAGGTTTAGAAAAGTCAATAATGTTAAGACATTATATAGATGGGAGAAACAAATTTCTCAAGAGGGAACTAAACTTGACAAATTATTGAAAATTTCTGAATATGTGCTAGAACAATTTCAAAATGCGCGAGAAAAATCTCTACCAGTTCATGATTTAGATATAAAGAGATGGGCTATTAAATCTAGAGATGATGTTGGTCTATCAAATGAATTATTTACAGCATCTTCAAAGTGGATTTATAAATTTAAACAGCAGCATCGAATTGTATCAAGGAAAATTAATAAATTCGTCACTACATCTAGTTTGAAAAATAAAGTAGCATTAGCTGAAGAGACTTCGCGATTCAAGGATAAAGTTAAATTTGAAATTTCACAAATAGGAAGAGATAATGTATATAATACTGATCAGTCGGGTATTAATCTGGAAATGCGTGCAGGGCGTACATTGTCTTTCAAGGGAACTTTGAAAATTGAATCATTGGCGCAATCTTTAAATTCGCCTACTCATAGTTACACGATTCAACCTTTTGTATCTGCAAGTGGAGTTTTAAAATCCCCTTTACTTATAGTAACACAAGAAAAAAACGGTTATTTCGGACCATTGGTAGAAACAAATTTATACAAAGCAGAAAATATTATTGTGTTTGCTTCAATATCTGGAAAATTAACTTCAATCTTAATAATTAAATGGTATGAAGAAGCTTTTCTACCTAATGTTGGAGAAACTTCTGTTTTGTGTTTAGATTCTTGGTCAGGACAAACTGAAAAAAAATTTCAAGATGTAATTGTTTGTAAGCAAGTGAAAATATTGAAAATTCCGACTGGTACAACAGGAATGATACAACCACTCGATGTATACACCTTTAGACCATGGAAAAATTTTTTGAGGTGTTTTTCAGATTTAATTATTTTAAATAGTTATGACATTAATTTACATTTGCGAAATAACATACTGAAACTTCAATCTCTCATTCATAATCAATTTTCTTCACCTAGATTCGTTAATATGTTTCAGTATGCTTGGAATAAAAGTGGATATGTAGAAAAACCGCCACATTTTGAAACTCCAGTAGATTACTGTTTTAAAAATTGCGATGAATCTTGTCAACTATGCAGTAGTATTGCTATTATTAGGTGCGCTTGGTGTACTAAAGCTCTATGTATCGATCATTTCTTTGACCCAAGCAATAGAAGTAATCCGCATTATTGTAAATAATAAAAATACATATTAATTATAAATAAATTATACTATAAATTAGATAACTCATAGTTTTTATATTTTTATTCTCATAACTTTTTTCATTCTCTGATATTCATTTCAGGAAAAATACTAATAAGTTTTTAGTTACCATAGATACATTAATATTACTGTAGAGAAAATAAAAAGTTATTATTTTTTTTATTTAATGTAAAGAAAATTAAAAAATTATTATTATTTTATTTATCAAAATGCGCCTAAAACTATTTTTTTTTTATTTCTTGTTTTCACTTTACGGTACCACTATCTCTCTTTTTTACTCTCTAACATGTGCACTACTATTTTTGACCTAGGAATTGTAAAAAATGGGAAATTTTACATACATATAGAATTTTTTTTTGTATTAGGTCGAAGTAACCTTATAAGAGCATGTAATGGTCAATAAAATCCTTTTTATTGGAAATCTAGTGAAAATCGACCTCTAGAAAAGATGCATCATTTAAAGAAGGCGAAAATCGTCTTCAACGTTAAGTTGAAAGTCATTTTTATTTTTCATTCTTCAAATCATAAAACCTTTGTAGAGGTCGAGTTCCAGTAGACTACAATAGAAAGAATGATAGTGACCATTCAATGATCTTATAAGGTCATTATAATAAAAAAGGGGATCCTATTTAAAATGTCAGATTGTGATCTTCAAATATCCTTGAAAACTGTTTTTCGGTCAAATTGCAGATCATTTTCAGATTGTCCTTCTTGAACCGTTCAACTTTGGTGAAAGGCAGATTTCGCCTTTGAACCATGCCTTTGAAGCAATTTGCGTGAATAGATTTAATAGGCCTGCCTTGTATATAAAAATTCACAATTGGCTATCAACAACCTTAAAACTCTTTATGGGCACC
This sequence comes from Torymus aiolomorphi, assembly GCA_036365515.1. Lineage (NCBI taxonomy): Eukaryota > Metazoa > Arthropoda > Insecta > Hymenoptera > Torymidae > Torymus > Torymus aiolomorphi. The sequence continues at coordinate 237,785,334 of CM070874.1, read as the reverse complement.
TAAATACATAAAGGTGTCTCATATTTTTCGGTATAAAAACCGTGTGCAAAGGCTCAGGAAAATCGGTGAGTGACACTTCCGTAGGGTTACTTGTTAGTTGTAGAAGCTGATGGTAGAGTTGTTTAATAATAAGTGTAGTTGATCCTAATGGCCGTATCTACCAAGTGGTTGTTGATTGTTATGGCAAAGATATATAGAAAAGACATAAACTTAGGTTTAGCATTATATTTAATATTTAGATACTTCGGATATGACACAAAAAAACAATTACAAAAATTAACAAACTTATTATATAAAGAAAAATGCAATAATGAACGAAAAACATTTTTAACAAAGTGCAGATTTTATCGAGTGTTTCCTAACCATCTAAAATTTACAACAAATAATGTAAAACAAAATCACATGTTCTCAAAAAATTGTAAAACAAAACAAAATAGTCTGATCAAAATACTAATGTCGCAATTATTGAATATTGAAATTATTGATTTACACACTCGTCTATCACATATAAAAAATGATATAAATAAGATGATTAATATACTTGAAAATATAGTAGAAAAAAGGATTATTTCATTGTTTGTAGAATACTATAGCACAAAATTGACCTTTATTATTATTCCACTGCGCAAAAAATTGGAAAGAAAATTGAATAATATCTACGTTAAAAAATATAAGAAATCGATCGAAAAAGATAGACATATGGAAATACACACTAATAACAAGTTTAGGGTCAACCACCCGAATCATAACATACAGCTGGGTAATGAACCCCAAACGATAGATAATAAATATGAAAAGTGGCTTGTAAACGTGTCGGACGTTCAACTCCCGACATATGTCATTGACACTCTAAGACTTGGTGAAAAATTCAACTTTAATAATACATTTGACAAACAGCTAACTTTACAATATTTAAAGAACTTTGAGACGTTCACGAATAATTATATCAATGATGAAATAGCCCCAAAAGTAAGATGTTCTTTCTTGAATAAAATAATAAAAAAATATTATAATAAAGAATTATCCAATCTTACACATACTGACAAAAAATTCAAAATAGATTTAGAAAAAACGAAAGCTTTTATAAAAAACAATCCTGACATTCTAATTACAAGGGCGGATAAAGGTAAAGCCACAGTCATAATAAATAAATCCACTTACATAGAGAAAACAGAAAATTTATTTAAAGACACAAAATATTATATAGAAACAAAAACAAATCCATTACCAGGTTTAGAACGAAAAACTAATGAATTAATAAAATGGTTTAATAAAATAGATTTTACTGGAAACCGTACAAAGTTGCCTCCGGTCTTTCTAAAATTTAGCATTTCAAAAGCCTATGGCTTAATAAAAATTCATGAAAATGGTTTCCCTGTTTTCTAACTGTTTTTTCCAAATTTATTCTAAATAATAATTATTTCCAATTTAATAAAAAGGTTTTTAGGCAAATATTTGGCTCAGCCATGGGCAATCCAATAAGCCCGATTTTATCAGACATTGTCATGGAGGATTTGGAGACAGAGTGTATTGATAAGTTGAATGTCAAACCAGTGTTTTATTTTCGCTACGTTGATGATATTATATTATGTATACCGAAAATTTCCATAGATTATACGTTAAAAACTTTTAATGAATATGATAAACATTTACAATTTACAGTTGAATTGGCTCGAAATAAAAGCATTAGTTTTTTAGACTTAAAAATTATAATAAATAATCAGAGACATATAATAACAAATTGGCACCGAAAACCAAGTTTTTCAAGACGTTATTTAAATTTCAATTCGCACCACCCTCTTAGTAATAAAATAGCCATCATTTACTGCCTTGTAGACAGAGCCATAAAATTATCGCACAAAAGATCGACGAAAAAAATATCTACTTCATAAAACAGGTTTTACGAAAAAATGATTATCCCCATGAATTAATAGATTTTCATGTAAGAAAACGCATAAAAAATATAAGATGCACAAAAACATCAGCACAAACCAACATAGTTAACAATAAAGGTTTTATTAGTCTAGCTTATGTCAAAGAATTAGAATGTTTCATAAAAAAAATTTTTTTTTTAAATATAGTACACAAGTAGTATATAGTGCGAAAAATAAATTGAATAATATTATAAAACTTGGCAAGGACAAAAATGAACAATGTAATAGTGCGAATGTAGTATACCAAATAAAATGTAAGGATTGTAATGCGTCTTATGTTGGACAGACAAGTAGGCGGTTGATTGTCAGACCCAAAGAACACGCAAAAAAACATATAGATAAGGATCTTAATTCCGCATTATTTTCACATACGATAGAAAATAATCATTCTATTGATCTTAATAACATAAAGATATTAGACATTGAAAAAAATAATGGAAAGAGACTATTTTCTGAAGCTTTGTTTATACATACACAGAAAAATTATATGAATAAACAATATGAGATAAATAGACTATCTAACGAATATAATTCCTTTATAAAAACTTGTAACTTGTAATTTTCTGATTTCAAAATGATATTATTACTGTATCTCTGAGTTGAGAAAGTATTAGGATCGCATGTTGGTGAGAGGTTCATTAAGCGGTGGTTCATTAGCGGGTGTAGGCTTACGTACATCTATGACCAGCATTGGCCGAATTCCCACCTCTACGAGTACATGTCTCCCTACTACCTCGCGCCTGTCGCTACCGCTGAAAATTGCGTCCCCCACCAGTACTATAGTCACTTTGTATTTGTAACACACCACTTGGTAGATACGGCCATTAGGATCAACTACACTTATTATTAAACAACTCTACCATCAGCTTCTACAACTAAGTTAATTAACACAACGTTTGGCCGAATTATACGTTGTAAACCAAGAAGATCATCTTCCCAGTTCAAGAACATCAGTTCCGAAGAGCATCTTTATCTACTGCACCATGGCATCTACATGCAATTTTACATCACGACAAAATACTCATATACGTATGTTATACCAACACAATACTGAAAAACAATTATTGTGTTATTATTTAGAATATGGAAAAGACATAAACTTAGGTTTAGCATTATATTTAATATTTAGAAACTTCGGTTATGACACAAAAAAACAATTCCAAAAATTAACAAACTTATTATATAAAGAAAAATGCTATAATGAACGAAAAAAATTTTTAACAAAGTGCAGATTTTATCGAGTGTTTCCTAACCACCTGAAATTTATAACAAATAATGTAAAACAAAATCACATGTTCTCAAAAAATTGTCAAACAAAACAAAATAGTCTGATCAAAATACTAATGTCGCAATTATTGAATATTGAAATTATTGATTTACACATGTAAGGGTTCGTAAGATAGGAGAGGGATGGATAGGTTAGGAGTCACCTTAAGTGTAATGGTGACTGATTCTGCAGATACGATAATCGTTCGTTGAAGATATCAATGCCGCTCGCTCTGCTCCTGAGCTCCTCGGTTGTTGGATAAATGTATTATATTACGTAATTATTTTCAAATATTAATTTTTATGGTGAATGAATTGTTCTAAATAATAGCAAAATTTATTATATTGAAGTCATTTAATAAGCAGAATAAAGTTAATAAAACTACTCAAAATAAAATAGCAAAATATGAAACAAAATTCAAATAGATTATTATTAATAATGATAATTGATAATTTATGCGCAAGGAAGAATGTCAGAAGATAGGAAACGGTGGTGGAAAACGCCCAGGTTAAATAATAGCAATAATGATTAATTTATAACAAACTTATTTATTTCATATCCTTATTTGGGTGTAAATACCTATGGAATTATAAAAAAGGAAATATATATATAAATATCTTTGTACGGTATTTTGAGGATTTCATAAAGAATTTGTACAATAGTGGTGACACAAATATAAACATTGTTATAAACAACCAATAAACAAGCGCGTGACTAAAGAAATAATGACCCTAAGGTTATTGACTAACACCACGACGCCTGCGGCGTCCGCTTTTACGGAAAAATATCACGGAATTTCCGAAATCGATGTATTAACACACTATTGTGGAAACCGCTGAAAAATCCTCAAAATGCCTCTCGAGTGCTTTGGACTTTTGAGGAGACTCCTCAAAATGCCTACAAAATCCTCAAAATTCGGTATATATGACTTATATAATCCTCAAAATGCGTCCCAGATGTGAATATATATATATATATATATATATATATATATATATATATATATATATATATATATATATATATATATATATATATATATATATATATATATATATATTTATCTGCAACGGTTCGTTCCGGGACGTTTACACTGTACATCGCTGTTATTTCCGGGACGCGCTGTTTTTTCCGGGACGTCCCGGAAAATCTGTGTCTGCAACTGTTATTTCCGGGACGTGGTATTAGTCCCACACCCCAGGGATATTATTTCTTTAGTCACGCGCTTATATAGGGAACTCTGAAGAGATAAACTATAGGACCCTGTAGATTACCAGAAATAACGTTTATAGGTCTTTATATATATATATATATATATATATATATATATATATATATATATATATATATATATATATAGTTGGTTATGAACCATTACAAAAAAAAATAAAGCAATTTTAATTGATTTACAATATTTTACATCAATTTATTATGAAGACCTAATCGCCCACAATTTTCTCGTACCTAACACAATAAGATAGATCACAAAAAAAAATAAAGATAATTAAATTCAATTTTATATATTATTTAACGCAAAAAGATATGATTAATGTCGCGCCACCAAAATAAACCACTCATTTAATGCGCGTCAAAAATGAATAACCGCGAATCTGCCCGACGATAAAACGAAAATTCGATATACTAAAAACCTCTAAATAGTGTCAATATCAACAACAAGAAAAAAAAAACGCATCCGCGGATGTCTACCTCTGGTCCTCGTTCATGCACGCTATACGTATATAGTAGAAGCAACCAAAGGCTCTCAAAGGGGATGACCTTGCGGTCACCTTCCTAGGGGCCCGGGGTGAGGGGCCACGCTGCCTCTCGCTTTACGCCACTACCTTATACAAGTAAGGGGAACGCTGAGTCGGGCGAACCAACTCGACTTGGCCAGGTTTATCCCGAAGGAGTAATCCCTGACCTATGCCCTTACTTCGCCTTGCGTACCTTACCTCGCTTTCTGCTGTGCTCTAGAGAACTGGACCGGAGTTGGAGCTGGAGACTAAAATTAAGTGAGCTTCTCGTGGCGTGCACCCTATATTTATACCGAAAAATTGCAGATGATAGATTATCTGATCACCTGCTCGGGTGGGTGCGCAATCAACTCATTTACATATACGGTAGGATATAGTTGCGCAACCTTCCGAGAATTCTCGACTTTTAATTGGCTTGATTCGCGAGATACTCTTGTCATGCTAGTGGAGAACAATTAAGTATTTCCATAATTTGTAGTTAAAAATATTACAAAATCAGCAGCTGGATATTTTAATTTATGCAAATAAAACTTTCATTTACGTCTTCGTACGGTAGGCTTATCAGAATAAGCTAAATAAAATAAGTAAGACAATCTGTCTTACTCGCACCCATGCTATTCCCCATCGTGCTATCCTTGTCTGATTGCATCAGATAACACGTGTAACTATCTAGTTACGTATATGCTACACTTATCTGCCACCTGGAATTGTATGGCGCTAAATTCAAAATTAGTTAATAATGATCATGTTAATATGGGGTTATATTGAGTATGTTATTGGTGCGTAGCTTGTATGTTATTACATTCAATATTTCTGGTTGATTATACGTGCCGTATATAGTTGCTAATAAATAAACGGGATTTATAATTCAAATCTCCTGCCATGACCATTAGTGTTAGTGTACTCATCTAGAGATCTGATTATTGAGTACTTGCTCCATTTCCTAGATCGTGCGTCGAGTACCATTTATGCTTATTTGGGGTCATTGCGAGGGACGTGTGTCGGTAAACAGAATTCCTTATGACTGTGAGACTTAATCATGATATACATACATACATACATACATATATATTTTTATATATAATTAATGTAAGGCATTTATGACCGTAACATTTGTCCCCCCTCTCAAAAGAATTCTGTTTACCCTCAAATTAAAAGAAAAGGCATAAATAAAAAAAAAGTCTCTCTTCATAAGCCGAGCAATATAATTTTCGCTGCCCGGATGGTCTTCTCTGGGATGTCTACCTCCCCCTTGGTCCTTGCCACCAGGCCATGCTCGAATATTTGTCCTTTGGAGAGGGCCCTCAGCTTTTCTTATCTCAACTTTTCTAGCGTATCTTATTCTTCTTCTAGGGCCTTGATCCTTCCTTCGATATGGTGGATCCGAGACACCTCCTCTTGGACTCGGTGTCCCTAGGTCTTTATGGATGTACTTCAAGTAAAATGTGAGATTAGTCCAGTGGAAAACCCTAGGTGCTTTATGTGAGATAAGATCCTCGAGGGCATGGGTACTTAGCCCCTTCTTATCGATGAGATGACAGGGCCCTTTGTTGGGTGCGAGGTAATTTGCAGTCATATTCTCTGAAGCACAAGGCAAGTCATGCGATTTCACGAGGACCAGATTTCCAACACTACCCCGAGTTCCGTGTGACCGAGCGTTTTCTTTATTTGCGTGAGCCTCCCTTTTTCTTTTAATTCTCTGCTGTGCTAACCTGATCTTAGTTCCTAACGATGTTTGTTTTTTGATTAGCAGTGTGAACCATTTTTTACAATGACGCGAAGGCTGGGGCCCCGATCTATTCTCTTCGGTCTTTTGTTCTAGTCCCTGATACTTCTCGTCAAGGATAGCTATTCTATCTTTATTGACGCGACATGTACCCGCGATATGTGCTGATACTTCTTTATTCACGTTTAATTGTCGTGTTATTTCGGTCATTTCGTCTACCAGCGTCACTATTCTTTCTGTATCCTGTCGTATGTCTTCAGTATGTTTGTGCATCGTTGGGCCCATTACGCAGAAACGGGTGCATAGTGTGTCTACTGAGTCGAGTCTTTTGTCGTGTGTGTCTATTCTGTTAGTATTAGAGTACAATTGGCGGTGTAGTATATTTAATTTTTCGCGGAGACGGGCCTTACAGTCGAGTCTTTTGTCGTGTATGTCTAGTTTTAAAGCGTTTGAGTGTAACTCTCGGCGTAGTTCATTCAATTTTTCTCGGAAGCGGATCTTAAAATCATCCCCTTCTCCCCTTAGGTTCACGTTGCTACTGTTATGTCGCAATTCCCCCTCGCTCGTTCTTAGGTCCGTTTCGTTTTGAAGATTTTTATCTAACTCTTTTTCCTGTTCGCTAAACGCGGGTAATTTCTCGGTGGCCATTTTCCGTGAATATATATAAATACTTTAGACACTGAAAGGGAGGCTCGAGACCCTTTTAGTACAAGTTTAATGAAGATAATTACCCTCTAAGTCTATTAATCGATATACTAATCTGGGCTCTTCTCAAACAACTGGGAGTTCAGGTACCATGATCTGTGACCGATAAAAGATTACATTCAATGCGTGAATCGAAACTTTTTAAATTGCGGTTGCAAAAAAAAAGTACATTAGAAGGCTTTTCTTCTACAAAAGAAATATATATAATTTATTTATTCTTACGTTTATTTATTTATAATGAAAATAGACTTCTAAACTTACTCATTTATAAATAAAATTCATTTATTTGTTTATTTATAAATTTATTTATTTAAATTATTTGTTTATAATTTCACTAACTATAACTTTAATTATTTATAAATATATCTCTAAATTGGTTTATTAGTAACTGCACAAAAAGCGTTGAAAAAGGTACGCAAAGAATTGCGGAAATAAAGGTCAAAATCCTATTAAATTCTATTCAAATTACATAATACCCACACGGGTGAAGTTAAAATTAATATTTCTCAAAAAAACTTGGATTATATTACTCATAACAATGGTTAAAATCCGCACTCTCTAAACTTAAGCTTGACATACGCGCCGTCAACACGTCAAGGTCGCGCTCCGTCTGATCCAGTCCGCGCTCAATGATTTTATATTTACCTATAATGAATGTGGTCGACCTCCTCCTATGCTTTCCTCATCGTCTCAGCTTAATATCTATCTTACGTATTTCGACTGACTTACTAACTACTAAATTACAAAACATACTCTTAATAGAGAATATCTAAATATGTAAATGAGTGATTATCTTACTCTCTATTGATTATACTATCATAAACAACCATTTATTCATAAATTATCGTTAATCAAGTTTCTCAATTATATTAAAATATTATTTATTCCTTAATTACTTATTTAACTCTCCAATTAATCGATTGTCCTCATTATTATCTCTACATACGTAAACCGAATATATATCTAAAAAGATTTTTTTTAGCACGCACTCCTATTTTGATATTTATTATTTATTTATTTATTTATTTATTTATATACTAATTAGCTATCAATCAAATTATTAATCTAATTATTTCCACATACTTAATAAACCATATATATATATATATATATATATATATATATATATATATATATATATATATATATATAGGGTGAAGGGATCACGCCCAGTGATGCGAACAATATATTAATTAATAAATAAAATAAAATATAAGATAAAATTAAAATTTGTGCGTATTAAGAACATCATAATTTTTTATATATATATATATATATATATATATATATATATAAATATATATATATATATATATATATATATATAGGGCGTGATCCCTTCACCCTATCCCCACAAGGGATGCCAATGTAAGGGTTCGTAAGATAGGAGAGGGATGGATAGGTTAGGAGTCACCTTAAGTGTAATGGTGACTGATTCTGCAGATACGATGATCGTTCGTTGAAGATATCAATGCCGCTCGCTCTGCTCCTGAGCTCCTCGGTTGTTAGATAAATGTATTATATTACGTAATTATTTTCAAATATTAATTTTTATGGTGAATGAATTGTTCTAAATAATAGAAACATTTATTATATTGAAGTCATTTAATAAGCAGAATAAAGTTAATCAAAATACTCAAAATAAAATAGCAAAATATGAAATAAAATTCAAATAGATTATTATTAATAATGATAATTGATAATTTATGCGCAAGGAAGAATGTCAGGAGATAGGAAACGGTGGTGGAAACCGCCCAGGTTAAATAATAGCAATAATGATTAATTTATAACAAACTTATTTATTTCATACCCTTATTTGGGTGTAAATACCTATGGAATTATAAAAAAGGAAATATACCGGGTGTCCCATTTTAAAACCACCAGGCAAATATCTCGAAAACTAAGGGATATGGAAAAAAACTTTTAATACAAAAGTTGTAGGCTTCAGAGGGGCCCAACTGATCGTGACCTTGGTTATGACCTTGAGGTCAATTATCAAGGTCATTAGAAGGTCAAATCGATTTTTTCAAATGGGAACCCCCACTTTTGACCTCGTAAATGGAAAGAGCGGAGAATTTTACGTTCAGATATGTCCTTGAGTCAAGGTCATGGTCATGGTCATGTTTAAAATCAAAATCAATCAACGCATCAAAACATTCCCATAATTAGGCATACGAGACAAATTGTTAAATACAAAAGTTGTAGGGTTTGGAGCGGCCCAACTGATCGTGACCTTGGTTATGACCTTGAGGTCAATGATCAAGGTCATTTGAAGGTCAAATCGATTTTTTCAAATGGGAACCCCCATTTTTGACCTCGTAAATGGAAAGAGCGGAAAATTTTACTATTTTTACTATTATCAATATTTACCAGGGTTAACCACTTATATCAAATAATAACAAAAGTTAATAAGTGCTGACCACCTGTATCCAATAGTGACCGGTAGTATTCAGCATTGATCGGTAATAATAGTCAATAATTATTACTGTTTACATCAAATTGTTTTCAAATTGAGCACACTTATATTGGCACAGAAAATTAAACTTTTTCGTTTTAAAATATTGTATAGTATAATAACATATTATTTCTTTTGTGGTGTGTTTTGATAAATAATTGCATTTACAACTAAAAAAGAATGCCTGACTAGGCTGCTAATGAAATAATTGACATTCTTCTTATTTTAGGAGAATGTCGACGAAACTATCGAGAGGCAAGCAGATTGTATCGTGCTCGGTTCCCTCAACGACAACATCCTGATCATACGGTAATACGTGACATTGAACTGCGCGGTCGACAAGGAAACTTCGTTCGAAGAAGGAGGACACTGAATGAACACGATTATGAAAATAATCCTCGCTTTCTTGCTGTTCTAGCCATGGTACATTTAAATGTTCATGTCAGTTTACGCGAAATCGAGTTAACAATGAGTATTCCAAGATCTACGGCCAGTAGATATTTACGATATGCGCGTTACCATCCTTACCACATTACTCTAAATCAAGCTTTAACTGTGGAAGATTATCGACGGAGAATAACATTTTGCTAATGGGCAACACAACAAATTACTGATGACGAAAATTTCTTTAACAATGTTCTTTTTAGCGACGAGGCTACATTTCAGAGTACTGGTATGTTGAATCGCCATAATTGCCACTACTGGTCTCCTGTTAATCCTCATTGGATGCGAGAAGTTGATCATCAGCATCGCTGGAATGTAACGGTATGGTGTGGTATTATTAACGGATGTCTGATTGGACCTTATTCTTTTGAAGGTCACGTAACTCAACATACTTATTTACAGTTGCTGAGAGACGAGCTGCCACTCTTTCTAGAAAACGTTGATCTCCATACAAGGGCCAGAATGTGGCTACAACAAGATGGTGCTCCTCCACATTATGCCAGAATTGTCAGAGATTTTCTTAATGAAAGGTTTAACGGTCGATGGATTGGTAGAGGAGGTCCCGTAGCATGGTCACTAAGATCTCCAGATCTGACATCTCCAGATTTTTATTTATGGGGCTTCCTAAAAAATACAGTCTACTGCAACAGGCCAACTACAAGAGATGACATGATTCAAAGGATTACACAAATCTGCTTAAGTATTCCACGTCAAGTATTATTAAATACTGTTAGAAACTTTAAAAGGAGAATAGAATGTTGTCAACAAGTAAATGGTGCAACTTTTGAGCATCTTCTTCAGTAAATGGTGACCGAAACACTTGGATCCTATGACTAAATACACATGAACGTGGAATTTTCCAATGAATTTTTAGCTGGCCTGATCATCCCCGACCTTGCCTTAACTGGCCGGGTCATCTCCGACCTTGCCTTAACTGGCCGGGTCATCTTCGACCTTGCCTTAACTGGCCGGGTCATCTCCGACCTTGCCTTAACTGGCCGGGTCATCTCCGACCTTGCCTTAACTGGCCGGGTAATCTCCGACCTTGCCTTAGGTGACCGGGTCATCTCCGACTTTGCTCTTAACTGCACGGAAACTGACCATAACTTTGACCATGACCTTGACCCAAGGTCATATCAGAATTTTTCGGTTTTTCTATTTACGAGGTCAAAAGTGAGGGTTGCCGTTAAACAAAATTGATTTAACCTTCAAACGACATCATCTTTGACCTCAAGTTCATGGTCAAGGTCACGATCAGTTGGGCCCCTCGAAACACTACAACTTCTGTATTTAACACACGTATGCGTAATTATGGGAATGTTTGGATGCGTTGATTGATTTTGATTTTAAACATGACCATGACCATGACCATGGCCTTAACTCAAGGACATATCTAAACGTAAAATTTTCCGCTCTCTCCATTTACGAGGTCAAAAGTGGGGGTTCCCATTTGAAAAAATCGATTTGACCTTCAAATGACCTTGATCATAGACCTCAAGGTCATAACCAAGGTTACGATCAGTTGGGCCCCTCTGAACCCTACAACTTTTGTATTTAACAATTTGTCTCGTATACCTAATTATGGGAATGTTTTGATGCGTTTATTGATTTTGATTTTAAACATGACCATGACCATGACCATGACCTTGACCCAAGGACATATCTGAACGTAAAATTTTCCGCTCTTTCCATTTACGAGGTCAAAAGTGGGGGTTCCCATTTGAAAAAATCGATTTGACCTTCAAATGAACTTGATCATTGACCTCAAGGTCATAACCAAGGTCACGATCAGTTGGGCCCCTCTGAACCCTACAACTTTTGTATTAAAAGTTTTTTCCATCCCCCTTAGTTTTCGAGATATTTGCCTGGTGGTTTTAAAATGGGACACCCGGTATATATAGTTGGTTATGAACCATTACAAAAAAAAAATAAAGCCATTTTAATGGATTTATAATATTTTACATCAATTTATTATGAAGACCTAATCGCATACAATTTTCTCGTACCTAACACAATAAGATAGATCACAAAAAAAAATAAAGATAATTAAATTCAATTTTATATATTATTTAACGCAAAAAGATATGATTAATGTCGCGCCACCAAAATAAACCACTCATTTAATGCGCGTCAAAAATGAATAACCGCGAATATGCCCGACGATAAACCGAAAATTCGATATACTAATAACCTCTAAATTGTGTCAATAACAACAACAAGAAAAAAAACGCATCCGCGGATGTCTACCTCTGGTCCTCGTTCATGCACGCTATACGTATATAGTAGAAGCAACCAAAGGCTCTCAAAGGGGATGACCTTGCGGTCACCTTCCTAGGGGCCCGGGGTGAGGGGCCACGCTGCCCCTCGCTTTACGCCACTACCTTATACAAGTAAGGGGAACGCCGAGTCGGGCGAACCAACTCGACTTGGTCAAGTTTATCCCGAAGGAGTAATCCCTGACCTATGCCCTTACTTTGCCTTGCGTACCTTACCTCGCTTTCTGCTGTGCTCTAGAGAACTGGACCGGAGTTGGAGCTGGAGACTAAAATTAAGTGAGCTCCTCGTGGCGTGCACCCTATATTTATACCGAAGAATCGCAGATGATAGATTATCTGATCACCTGCTCGGGTGGGTGCGCAATCAACTCATTTACATATACGGTAGGATATAGTTGCGCAACCTTCCGAGAATTCTCGACTTTTAATTGGCTTGATTCGCGAGATACTTTTGTCATGCTACTGGAGAACAATTAAGTATTTCCATAATTTGTAGTTAAAAATATTACAAAATCAGCTGCTGGATATTTTAATTTATGCAAATAAAACTTTCATTTACGTCTTCGTACGGTAGGCTTATCAGAATAAGCTAAATAAAATAAGTAAGACAATCTGTCTCACTCGCACCCATGCTATTCCCCATCGTGCTATCCTTGTCTGATTGCATCAGATAACACGTGGGCTGGCATGTAACTATCTAGTCAACCACCCGAATTATAACATACAGCCGGGTAATGAACTCCAAACGATAGATAATAAATATGAAAAGTGGCTTGTAAACGTGTCGGACGTTCAACTCCCGACATATGTCATTGACACTCTAAGACTTGGTGAAAAATTCAACTTTAATAATACATTTGACAAACGGCTAACTTTACAATATTTAAACAACTTTGGGACGTTCACGAATGATTATATCGATGATGAAATAGCCCCAAAAGTAAGATGTTCTTTCTTGAACATAATAAAAAAATATTATAATAAAGAATTATCCAATCTTACACATACTGACAAAAAATTCAAAATAGATTTAGAAAAAACGAAAGCTTTTATAAAAAACAATCCTGACATTCTAATTACAAGGGCGGATAAAGGTAACGCCACAGTCATAATAAATAAATCCACTTACATAGAGAAAACAGAAAATTTATTTAAAGACACAAAATATTATATAGAAACGAAAACAAATCCATTACCAGGTTTAGAACGAAAAACTAATGAATTAATAAAATGGCTTAATAAAATAGATTTTACTGGAAACCGTACAAAGTTGCCTCCGGTCTTGCAAAAATTTAGCATTTCAAAAGCCTATGGCTTAATAAAAATTCATGGAAATGGTTTCTCTGTTAGACCTATAATATCTAATGTTAATTCTCCTGTATACAACGTCTCAAAATTTTTTGCAAAATTCCTTCATAATAATTTAAAATTTCCAGCTTCACATATCGACAATAGTTTAAAATTAAGAGAAAAAATCAAAGATATAAAAATCCCCCATGACCATGATATCATTAGTTTCGACGTGGTCAGTCTTTTTACAAACGTACCGGAATATTTAGTTTGTAAAGCTATAGAAAAAAGATGGACCCAGTTACATAACAAAATTAACATAAGTTGTACTGAATTTTTAAAAGTTATCAAATTTATTCTAAATAATAATTATTTCCAATTTAATAAAAAGGTTTTTAGGCAAATATTTGGCTCAGCCATGGGCAATCCAATAAGCCCGATTTTATCAGACATTGTCATGGAGGATTTGGAGGCAGAGTGTATTGATAAGTTGAATGTCAAACCAGTGTTTTATTTTCGCTACGTTGATGATATTATATTATGTATACCGAAAATTTCCATAGATTATACGTTAAAAACTTTTAATGAATATGATAAACATTTACAATTTACAGTTGAATTGGCTCAAAATAAAAGCATTAGTTTTTTAGACTTAAAAATTATAATAAATAATCAGAGACATATAATAACAAATTGGCACCGTAAACCAACTTTTTCAGGACGTTATTTAAATTTCAATTCGCACCACCCTCTTAGTAATAAAATAGCCATCATTTACTGCTTTGTAGACAGAGCCATAAAATTATCGCACAAAAGATTCCACAAAAAAAATATCTACTTCAATTACATAAAACAGGTTTTACAAAAAAATGATTATACCCATGAATTAATAGATTTTCATGTAAGAAAATGCATAAAAAAGATAAGATGCATAAAAATATCAGCACAAACCAACATAGTTAACAATAAAGGTTTTATTAGTCTACCTTATGTCAAAGAATCAGAATGTTTCACAAAAAATTTTTTTAAGAAATATAGTACACAAGTAGTATATAGTGCGAAAAATAAATTGAATAATATTATAAAACTTGGAAAGGACAAAAATGAAAAATGTAATAGTGCGAATGTAGTATACCAAATAAAATGTAAGGATTGTAATGCGTCTTATGTTGGACAGACAAGTAGGCGGTTGATTGTCAGAACCAAAGAACACGCAAAAAAACATAGAGATAAGGATCTTAATTCCGGATTATTTTCACATACGATAGAAAATAATCATTCTATTGATTTTAATAACATAAAGATATTAGACATTGAAAAAAATAATGGAAAGAGACTATTTTCTGAAGCTTTGTTTATACACACACAGAAAAATTATATGAATAAACAATATGAGATAAATAGACTACCTAACGAATATAATTCCTTTATAAAAACTTGTAATTTGTAATTTTCTGATTTCAAAATGATATTATTACTGTGTCTCTGCGTTGAGAAAGTATTAGGATCGCATGTTGGTGAGAGGTTCATTAAGCGGCTTACGTACATCTATGATCAGCATTGGCCGAATTCCCACCTCTACGAGTACATGTCTCCCTACTACCTCGCGCCTGTCGGTACCGCTGAAAATTGCGTCTCCCACCAGTACTATAGTCACTTTGTATTAGTATTGTCTGTTATATACTCCTGACTTACACAAACATATTCACTCAGTATATAAGGCTAAAATTTTTAATCATTAAGCATTGACAAGTGGGGTCTCTCCCTGTGATGTACGTCCGTTGACTAAGTTGTTATGTAAGTTTTATATTGTAATATGTTGTAATCGAAGTTATTGTGTAAAAAAGCATACAAGTGTATTAATTTGTAAAATAATTTTGTTAACATTAGCTCCTGAAGAGGGACATGCAATAAAAAATGTCCGAAACGTCGATTAAAGAAAATATATAGATGTGTTGTGTTTTATTGCAACCTTTGCCATAACAATCAACACACCACTTGGTAGATACGGCCAATAGGATCAACTACACTTATTATTAAAATCCATACTGTTTAGAAGAATATAGAGTGGTTGCGGTAACCAAGAGGTATGTCTTTCATGACAACCACTTTCACAATAACAAATTTAACATCTTTCACTAGAAAATTGTTTCGGAATGTACTATTTCAATGTTTTTGGTTAAGAAATAGTTTTATATAATTTTGGGTTTAAAATTTTTTTTTCATTCATTAACTCTACTTCTTTAGCGTCTGTAATCCTTCATATTATCAGATCTCATATAGATAAAATAAAAATTATTTTCTGCAAGATCTGTATCTATTGCATTACGTCCAGTGAAGGAACATCACGTGATATTTTTAAACGCTTAAATAAATAGTACATATCTACTTTTCTCTCAAGTTACATACAGTACCTTATTCCCATTTCAACTGTAGCCACTTCTTTATTACATGTAATATTTAAGTGTATTATGTAAAGGTATTTGGCTTAGTTCATATGGAATTTACTTTTCTCCCGCAAAATGAGGGAAAAATGTAAATTTGCGGGGAAAAAGTAAAATTAGCTAATAATAGAGGGAAATATTTTTGTTGAGATGGGAATAAATGCTTTCATTCCCATCTCTACTATAATAGTTATTTTATAACCTGAAAAGCGGGGCAAAAGTGACGTCTGATTCCTTCTTTTACTTTATTCCCGCATTATGCAGGAATAAAATAATGAATGAAATGCGCATTATGCGGGAAATTACCGGGAATAAAGTAATTTATTCCCGCATTATCCGGGAATAAAGTAACATAGTCTAATTTTTTACGTTTATGGTGAAGTGGGTTAAAACTAACAAAATTATAACACAGAAATACAAAATAACTTTTCAAATCTATGAAGTGGCAACAGTGGCGATGGGAATAAAGTACTATATGTAACACGGAACTAAAGTTGCAGATTATCCCCGCGTGAGTTCACTGCCCGAGCGAGCGTAGCAAAGCGAGGGCAGTGATCACCCAATGGAATGATCGACTATTATGTATATTATCGACATTACATATACATTACCGACATAATGTACTATTATGGCCGCAAATAGTCAAAAAATTGTTTTTCTTTTTAAGTTTGAAATTGGGGGAAGGTGCTTCATGACGCAAGAAACATTAAGAATATATTTTATTAACTATTTTTATTGAACAATATTCATTCACTGGCGTCTGTTCAACCACTGGTGAAGTCACCGTACTTATATGTTTTCACAATTTCCTCGCATGATATGTATAAATTAAGTATGATTACATTTTTATTCAGTTAAACAATTTGAAGTAGATAATATACTAATATATTGAAAATATTAACATGGGTCATTCTAATTGTAAGAAATCGCATGAATTCGCATAAACATTGTTCACACTCCGTGCGCAAAGTACCCATTTTGCGCACCCAAGCGTACGCAAACTCGTATTTTCCGGCCGTCGTTTTGAAATATATTGTTCGATACACGTGCGAGAGATGATTCTCGACTAATGTAATTGTTACCCTCGCTTCGCTCGAGCGACAAACGTACACTAGTACGCGAATCATCTCTCTTGCACTAGTATCGAAATGTATTATTCTAAATAACCAAGTGTTTTGATTTTTTTAATTTCCTTACACTTTTATTTTTTTTCTAACATTTTTCAGATTTCACAATTTTAATTACGAATAATAAATGTCAATTTTAATAAATATCTAATTAAAAAATGCCAGATTAATTAAAATGTCATATTAAATAAAACGATCGAACGACTTCACAATTATTAATTGTTTTCTAACAGTGTTTGCAAAATTTAATTGACCATTTTTAGCACGTTTCTGTTTTACATTATTTTATATATTATATAGGCGTTGTCAACTGGACATCATTTCCTTCAATAGTGCAGGTAAGTATACTTTTTTCCATTATTTTTACATCAGTCTGTCAGCTCTCAGCGCGTTCAATCGGGCAACTCTGAGCATTACCTACCGGGCAACTCTGAGCGTCTTCAGTCAGGCAGCTCTGAGTGCCATCAATCAGGCAGCTGTAAGCGCCATCAATCAGGCAGCTGTAAGCGCCATTAGCCAGGCAGCTGTGAGCGCCTTTAATCAGGCAGCTCTAAGCGCCTTTAATCAGGCAGCTCTGAGCGCTTCTATTCAGGCAGCTCGGAGCGTCATCAATCAGGTAACTCTTAACATCGTAAACAGTCAATTTTTATTGCAGCACCATACATACTAGAGATTAATTTTAATCAGAATATAAATTTGATTATTTTTTTGTTATTTTCAATCTCTCTTCATTATGAGCTTATTAATAAATAGGTATGCTCTTACGAGTGAAGACAAAATTAAAATACTTGATGGATCGTGTTTAAAAGATTCTCATATTGATTTATTCTAACACATACTGCGTACTTGCTCGCAGAATGTATATAATCCACGATGTACATTGATCAGTCAACACATTGTAAAAAAATCCAACGTCTACACGTCTCGAGCCTATTCATCGAAATGAATCGCACTTACAACTGTTACACGGTTGTGATGATTTTTGTGAAGATTGCATAAACGGTCATTGGATTTCTTGTTATTATGATACAACTGCGATTTTTATTTATGATTCTATAAATAGCCAGAGACTACATATTAATAACGAACTTTTTCTGAGGAAATTATTTCAATTTTTTGATAAATATCCAAAATATTTTAGAAAAGTACAATATCAAACTAATGCTCGAGACTGTGGAGTGTTCGCAATCGCATTTGCTACATCACTATTTTTCCGTCAAAATCCCACTAAAATTCTATACGATATAAATAAAATACGACATCATCTCGATGATATGTAAGAACGTAACACATTGATTCATTTTCCTACTGTCAAAAATGAAAGATTGAACAAAAACTTGTTATTGACTAGTACTTCGTTAACGGAATTAAATAAAAATAACATCTCTATATTAAAGACATCTGTTAATAATCATGACAATGTCAAACTATATAATGAGGTAACTGACCCTACCAACAATTCTTTAGCTCCTATTATTTGTAATAATGAAAAATTTCCTGTAAAAACTAACACTTTAAAAAACATGTCCTTATCTTGGACTGTAATTGGACTTCCCAACCCAGATATCCAATGTTATGCAAATGCATCTGTAATTGGACTTCCCAACCCAGATATCCAATGTTATGCAAAAAATGCATCTCTGCAAATTTTATTACATTGTACTTTAATCAGACAGAAAATGTTAGAAAAACCAGAACAAAATGCTTTTTATTTTGCATTACAAGAGTATATTTCTCAACAACATGTAAATGTAATGGTTGTAAGAGCATTTGCTCATAATGAATTTACTGAAAAACGCCAACAAGATGTACCAGAATTTATTACACGTTTTTGTAATAAGTCTAATAATCTACATACTGTATTAAAACACCAATTAGTAGTGCAGAGGAAATGTCTTAGTTGTAAAAGTACACCAATTTGTGAATCTACTGATAATTATATCTTATCTTTGGCTTTACCAAACTCACATCATGTTACGTTGCAAGATATTATAAATTTTAATATTGATAAATGGTACCCTACTGATGTCCTTTGCGATCATGGATGCAAAAGTTACAAAAATGTAAAAACATTGCTACATACGAATAATAGAACTTTAATTTTGCAATTACAGTTGTTTATTGTAGATAGTAATGGAACAATAAAAAAGATAAATAACCTAAATATAATGAACTTAAATGAAGAAATAGTGGTAATCAATAAAAAGTATTACAAAGTAAAAAGTGATCTATTTCATCGTGGTAACACTATTCAATCAGGTCATTATACTGCTATGTTACGTGTAAATGACTATTGGTTGAGAGTAAACGATTTACAAGTCCAACGAACTTTCTGGCGAGAAAACAGCAAAGATGTGTACGTATTATTTTTAGAAGAAATTTCTGAACAAGCTTTACCGCAGTCAACAGTACAAAATAATTTTATTGAAATAAGTAACTCCATTCAAAGCAAAAAAAATGACATTCAAAGACCTCTTCAATCTAACAATAATCAAGTCCATATGAATCTGAATACATTTAATGCAGACAAATTAATTGAAGGTAATAATTGCATAAATTATGCTTGTTCTAATCAACAAAATAAAAATGTTCTTAATTATACTTCTTCAACCGTACCTGTCGTTATTGACATACCCGATTCTTGTAATACTGTACACAAAAATAACAAATATTCTCAATATTATAAGTCACGCAAGGCAGAAATATTAGAAAAACGAAAATCGCATTACAACAATAAGAAAAGTACATTAAAAAAGGCAAAATTAAATGACTCTGCCAAAAACGTTGAGAAAATAAAGAGTCCGGCTAGGAAACTAATCACTGTATCTCAAACGTCTGTTAATTGACACCAGTAGATTGCTCAAGCAAATTTATTAACGAAAAAGTTAACGATTCTTTTGATAGAAGTACTCACATCAGAAATTTAAATGAGAAACATTTTGTCAATGATTGTGCTGAACGAAATTCCTCTAGTTTAATTAATGATGTTTCAAATGAAATTGAAATTTTTATTGAAAGCACTTTTACTGATAGTGTCCTATCAGTGTCAGAGGATAATATTCGTAAGAGAAAAATTAACGCCCAGTATTATCAATTACATAAAGCGAAGATATTAAAGAAAAATAAATTATACAAGGAATCAAATGAAACAAAGATATCGAAAAATAATAAATTATATTATGAAGCCAATAAAGATAAATTAACGGAGAAACAATCAAAATTAAATAAAAAAAATTATGACTTCCACAAAGAAAAAATTTTAAAACAATCCAGAGATTATTACATAAGAAATAAAGAACGGTTATGTGCAAGAAAAGAAAACTACATTGTGACTTAAAAAAGAAATATTGTGATTTGAATAATGAACAAAAGCTTATAAAAACTAAAGACACCACAGCAAAAAAAAAATAAAAAATAAATATAAGGCAATTACTTTGAAACAAACTACTATTAAATTATTGCAGACTAAAGAGACGTGCATAAGAAAGGTTATGGAAAAATTAGATTCGGCCTCATCAGCCGATCGTAGAACGGAAGCTGAATCGTTGGTTTCTACTGCTATTTATGTACGGGATACTTATATCTCACGTTTAAAAAGAGTTTTACAATCATGTAAAGATAAGGTTAAAAATTCATTGACTCGCTTGGGTATCATACCCATTCATGAAAATGAGCACGCTACTCTCATTGCTTTATGCGGTATTCCAAAACATTGTTCTACATCTGAACCGTATTTTTCAGAAGCTGCATATGATTTTAAAGAGGGTCTTTGTAATGAAAGTACAGAAGAATCAAACGTCATTATTCTGAACGAAAAAGGTCAATCCACAAATATTTTTCCTCTAACAGATTCAAGTAAAAGCAACAAGAATTGGCTTTGTAATAATTATTGTAAAGTGGTTAATGCAGATATTTTAAAAGATCTTAAATAACTATTTGACGATTTACGCTACTTTTCATATGTTGATGCGAATAATTATCTTAAACAGATTGATATTTGCTCTGCTGAATCTCGTGATCCAAATAAATCTGGCCATCCAATAATTTGTTATGCGCAACCTCTTTTATGCTCATCTAAATTTTTAAAATTAAATATTTTATCATATCACTGTCCTCATTTACGCTCTATAAAACGGCAAATATATAAAGTAAAACATTTTTATATTGATATACAAAGAATTGAAGATGCTTTGAATAACAGTGATGTTGATGAATTAAGAAAAATTTTGTCCGAAGCTGATCGATTAGCAATGCCTTTCAGGGATAATAGCATTGAAATCTGTTTGGATGAAAAAGAAATAAAAAAAAAAAATACAACAAGGGTATCAAAGAATATACTAAAATAGCAATGGACCCACCTAAAACACCATGTGTTTCTTGTGAGAGACTTTGTTGTTCTCGAAAGGTTGTACCAGCTAATAGCTATAAATCTAATTTGGAATTGAAAAAGGATTTGCTTGACGTAAACGTTGAACTACCTGATTATTGGAAACAACTCAAGGACTACTATAAAGATTCTGAAGAATTTAATAGTGGTTTTATGTGTCAATTTTGTATGAATAAATTAAAAAATAATTCGTTACCATCAACCTGTATTTTGAATGGCCTTTTTGTTAAAGACACTCCGGAAATACAAACTTTAAATATGTATGAAAAAATACTAATTCAGAGAGCTAAAGCTTTCCAAACTGTTGTTAAAATGGATACAGTAATGAACAAATATCACGTTAAAATTGATAAAGTTCAAGGGAGAACTTTTCATTTACCTTTGCCATTAGAAGAAACTTTAAAAAAAATCTGTCCAGATACTGATCCTTTAGACACTAATCACGAACTCTTTGTCTTGATTCGGAGTAATCCTACAAAAGGAAAAATTATATGGGAGGATTATATTGACATTAAAAAAATATGGAATGCTTTACATTGGCTTAAATGTTGGAACCCACTTTACGCTGAAATTATTACTCCTTCTCCCAAACAAATGTTATATAGTCTTCAGGATTTAGATTTAGAGTATCTTCTAGATAATCCTAAAGATACTGATGAAATAGTCAAAGATGATAATGGAGAAGAAAATGAAAATGTACCAATGAATTTGCCACCAGCTGCTCAAAAGGATCAATTAGACCCGTTTTATGAGCAATATTCTATTTATCCTTTACACGATAAGAAAATGAATAATACTGATATAGAATTATACCAAATGCTGAAATTAATTGCTGCAGCCTTAGATGTTCGCGGTAAGGATTTAGATTTAAAATGTTTTCCAGATCTATATCCTTTTCGTATGTATGGACAACATGAACAAAGACTTGTAAGATTGAGAGACTATGATTTTATTAGAACAAGATTAATTTCTAAACATTCTCGATATCGAGAAAATAAACAATATCTCTTTTATTTATTGAACAATAATAATATTCGTCAAATCAGTGCTGGAATGTTTCACAAATTAAACGTTGTCAATCCTCGTCAGAAATATACAGCTAAAGAGCTTTTACAAGAATTAGAAAAAAATCAGCTAGAATCGAATATGGAAACTATTTTTGCTCGTTTGAGAGCAACGGAGGCATATTGGAAACGACCATGGAGTGATTTAGATTGCATGATGAAAGAATATGGACCAGCAACTTTTTTGTTACTTTAAGTCCTGGTGAATGGATGTGGTCGTCTCTAGATGAATACATTCGTGATGTAAGTAGCTGGAAAAATGACTCACGATCTATAAGTGAATTAATAGCTTTAGATCCATTATCAGTTTCAAGATATATACACAATGAATTTCAAGCAATGTTGAAATATATTCTATCTTCTGATAATCCAATAGGAAAGGTTATACATTATTATTATTGTTATGAATATCAAGGGCGAGGTTTGCCACATTATCATTGATTATTTTGGATTAAAGATGCACCCATCTATGGTAAATCAAGTAATCAAGAAATACAAGATTTTATTTTAGAGCATGTTACGTGTCGAATACCTGATAAACGTATTTCTCCTGAACTTAATCGACGTGTTCTAACATACCAGCAACACAAACATAACAATTACTGCATGCGTAAAAAGAAAACAAAAACGAGATTTACAAGTGCTTGTCGATTTGGATTTCCACGCCCAGTAACATCACAGTTCATTTTAAGAAGCGTTTCCATAGCAATCGCTAACAAAAGGAAATAAAAAAATGTCTTGATTTTATGATTTACCTCGAAGACTAGAAGAAAACAATATTAATGATTATATGCCAAATCTTTTAGTACTTTGGGAAGGCAACATGGATGCTCAATTTATTGATGAGTCATCATATCTTTTAAAAAAGTATGTATCTAGTTATAGAACCAAAGCAGAAAAATGTGTGGTAGATTTTTCAGATATAAAATCAAATAAATCGGTATGTAGTAAACTATGGTCGTTCTGTATGAAAGCATTAAATCATAGAAAATGCGGTACTATTGAAGCCGCTGATGCACTTTTAGGACATCCTCTTTATGCTACTGATTCAGACACTGTTTTTAGGTGGTTGGATGTAAGAATGATTAAGAGCAAAAAATTGAAACCATTTAATGAAATCAAGCAACTTCCACCTGATTCAACAGATATATTTTATGACTCCTTTATCGATTATTATTCTATAAGACCAAAAGAACTAGAATCACTATGCTTATATGACTTTGCTAAATATTTTGATATAATAAAGAAGAAGCTGATTCGCAAGGTAGAGTATTACGAAATAGCTCAAAATGTTTTTTGTAAGAAAGGCCAAAACCTTTCTTACTAAAGCACTGGCATTATGACCCTAAGACTCAACCAGAATGTTATTTTTATGCTTTGCTGTTGCTATTCCAGCCATGGAGGGATGATGCCGAGTTAAAATAAACGAAGAAACATATGCAGATGCCTTTGCTAAAAAACAACACGAACTAGTTGAAGCTATGAAGTATCACGACAAACTTGACGCCATACGAGAAGGAATGCTTAGAATGGAGGAACAAGTTAAAAAAGACGAAGAAGAAAATGACAAAGAAAATAATCGTCATTCAAATTCAGACAATCTACCAGAAGATTGTGTTCTAATTGAAACAGAAAATGCAATGAAGGACTTTAAAGATATTGCTGAAAAAAAGTTATAACTGAAAAAGATGTTGAAAACTCTATCGACAAGTTTAATGAAGATTAATCTAAAGTATTTCATTAAATTTCATCCGCTTTACAATCTGATGACAAAACTTTGAGGATTTTTATTAGTGGACCTGGCGGGACAGGTAAAAGTTTCATCATTGAAACTTTAGTTTCGTGAAATAAAGTAATGCGTCAAAAAGATACAGCTGTTACAGCACCTACAGAAATTGCAGCGTATAATGTTGAAGATCTTACGGTTCACAGATTATTGCAACTACCAGTAGAACATGGCTGCACAGCTAAATATAAAGAATTATCTTCGTCAGCTTTAAAACCAACAAGACGTCTACAAAATGTTGATTTGATAATTGTTAGAAGTATGCGCGCTTCCCGTGTACGTATATGTGCATGTCTGTGCGTGAGTGAGGGAGCGCCCTCCCCTTAACATTGCGAGCGCCTGTCACCGCGAGCGCCACTTCTCCCAGGGCGCCGGACCTGAATGGACGTGTGAGCGAGAGAGAGAGAAGGTCTTTTCTTCAATAAACTAAGCGTAACACTTAAACTGTGTGACCCGTTATTTCGCTTCATCCTCAACCAACATCCCAACAGGTTATGCGCCCAGGTTGTTTGACTGCGCCGAGCCGAGAGGCCGAGGAGGCGACAAAATCAAAAGGTATGAAAGTGAAAATAACCGGGTCACGAGAAAAGGTCCTTTGTCTGCGTGAGACAAATAATGACTGGTTACGCCGTGCGTGAAAAGTCGCGTTCGGGAGAAGAAAGCTGTCGAGAGTTTTAATGAATTAGAATCGTGTAAAACGTGGCGAAAGCATATGCGAAAAGTGTCGAAAGTATAAATAAAATATGTCGGACGCGAGGAAAAGCAAATTCAGTGTTTTATTTTACAATCCGTGTGAGTCGGAATCTTGTTCTATTGGAGGAGTTTGTATATAGAAAAGTGTTATGAAAAATAAAACTGAGCGAAGGTCGGAAGTTATAGTTAAAAGCGTAAAAACAAAAGTGTAGAGTAAGAGTAATTCAGAAGGGAAAGTTGAATTTATAAACTGCCTAAAGTTCGTGGAATCTCAAATCACGGTATATTGTTTTTGTCGGCCGAGCGTGTTCATACAAGAGTTTTCGGTTATATATACCGGTAATGGGAAGTGGACGCATTTCTCGGAACCGGCACGTGTCAGGCAATGGGTGCTTACCGGAATGTCATCACAGGCACGATCGCGAAGGGAGGGAGCATGCGCGGCTGTGTCTGATCAACATGGCCGCGCACCGGCTTTCCGCGCCAACATCGGAGGGAGTGAGAGACAGAAATGGCAGGCGTGCGCGAGTGTAAAGCGGCCGTAAGCCAAAGCGTCAAACGTGCGCGAGTGTAAAGCTGCAGTAAGTCAAAGCGTCAGGCGCGCGCAAGTGTAAAGTGGCCGCGAGCCAAAGCGGTAGGCGCGCGCGAGCATTATCAGCCGATGATGCGAAAGGCGTCGCGCGCGCACACATACACATATGCTTCGCGCTGATGCAGGCTGACGTGAGACGCTGTGCGTCGCGGAGGCTGCAGACATTGCGAGCATGGAAATGTGGAAGCGTGCCTTATGCGAAAGAAAAGGAAGATAGCGAACGGCGCGAACGGAATATACACGGTGACCCATTTTAATCGCCGCACCCGGATTTCTCGGAACCTAAGCTAGATAGAGAAAAATGGTTCAGACAAAAGTTATAGGGGACAAAGGGGGCTACATAACGGCGCTAACGTCTTTGGCCTTGAACTTGACCTTTGAGGTTATTTCAAGGTCAAAGCGGTTTTTTCATATGGAAACACCTAGTTTTGACCCCGGATTCGGAAAGAGCGGGAAATTTTACGTTCAAAATCATATTGAGAAATTTTTTCCAAGGTTATTTCAAGGTCAAATCTAGGTCAAACTCAGAAAAGTCTGTTGAAAATCGTTTTTTTTTTCATGAACCACAGGCTAAGCTGGTTCAAATTGATCGTAGGCTTAGTACAGGAACCCACACACCCAAAATCCACACACCCAAAACTTACACATCCTAGTAAACAAAACTCAAACTCGCACATCCTAACCCCATACACTTCATGCCCTCACATGCTGAACTGTTACACCCCGGTCCCACAACCATACCCCACACCCCTCAGTCCCACACATCCCTATCCCATGCATGCTAATCCCATACACCCCAAACCCACACATCCTGAACCCTGAAAAATTTTTCTCAAGGGCAAAATGATTTTTAACGGAAACTTTAAGATCGTTGAAGCTTCTGTTATAAATGTATTAACCTTACTTTTTGCGCTACCCAGAAACAACGACGTGGACATGGTAAGGATTGTTTCCTTTGGGGTGCTTAATTAAGATCCGGTTAACTGGCTTGCTTGCTCACCCGATCTTACATCACCAGATTTCTATTTATGGGGGTATTTAAAAAATGCTGTTTTTGAGCAACAATCCATTACAAGAGCAGATATGCAGGATAGGATTCGTCGAGCATGCGCTGCCATTCTTAGACAAACTTTGCAGAACACAGTTCGCCATTTTCAAAGGCGTTTGACTATGTGCCTTGAAGCAAATGGTCGTCATTACGAACACTTGCTTCGAGGTTAAATAAAAATTTATTTACATTAGTGAGAGGTGAGGGGACTCACTATAATCAAGCAAAGCACTCCGACCAGTGAGAGGCAAGGGGACTCACTTTAATTAAGCAACCCAAAAGAAACAATCCTTACTACGTCCACGTCGTTGTTTCTGGGTAGCGCAAAAAGTAACGTTAATACATTTATAACAGAAGCTTCAACGATCTTAAAGTTTCCGTTAAAAAATCATTTTGCCCTTGAGAAAAATTTTTCAGGGTTCAGGATGTGTGGGTTTGGGGTGTGTGGGATTAGCATGCGTGGGGTAGAGATGTGTGGGACTGGGGGTGTGGGGTATGGTTGTGGGACCGGGGTGTAACAGTTCAGCATGTGAGGGCATGAAGTGTATGGGGTTAGGATGTGCGAGTTTGAGTTTTGTTTACTAGGATGTGTAAGTTTAGGGTTCCTCTATTAAGCCTACGATCAATTTGAATCAGCTTAGCCTGTGGTTCATGGAAAAAAACGATTTTAAACGGACTTTTCTGAGTTTGACCTAGATTTGACCTTGAAATGACCTTGGAAAAAATTTCTCAATATGATTTTGAACGTAAAATTTCCCGCTCTTTCCGAATCCGGGGTCAAAACTAGGTGTTCCCATATGAAAATACCACTTTGACCTTGAAATAACCTCAAAGGTCAAGTTCAAGATCAAAGACGTTAGCTCCATTATGTGGCCCCCTTTATCCCCTATAACTTTTGTCTGAACCATTTTTCTCTATCTGGCTTAGATTCCGAGAAATCCGGGTGCGGCGATTAAAATAGGTACCGTGTATATACATATCGAACGGAATATGTATACATAAATAAACATGCATGCATTGAAAAACTCAAACCGAAAACTGACTGCGCAGTCTAATTAAATAAATTATAACTAAACACACAAAAAATAAAATGTTCTTGAACAAGTTACCGATAATAATGAAAAATATATCGATATATATGACTAAAATGATTTGATCTATTCCATAATAGGTGACACTGCCTTGCTGCTATTTCTGAGGACTTAGGAGGTTATCCACGAGTTTTCAACAAAACACGCGGACGAGCATATATGGGTGGAATTAACAGAGAAAGGAATAATATTTATAGCTGAAACAGGAGTGTCATATAAACTTGGTACAACTAATTTATGTTCAATATGGCTTGTGTACAGCAAATTGAAGAACAATTATAATCTAACTCTTTTACAGCAAAGCATTTTATAACTGAAAAGGAAGATGAGTTGCTGAAGAATGCAATAGGAGATGGAAAGAAAAGTTGTATTTGCCCTATTGTAACAATAGCGAGTTAGATCGTGCCAAACCAAAAGAGAAAGAGCGTGGTGAAATAAAAACGAAAGAGCGTGATGAAATAAAAACGAAAGAGCGTGATGAAATAAAAGCGAAAGAGCGTAACGAGCAAAAAGCGAAAGAGCAAGATGAAATAAAAGCGAAAGAGTGTAACGAGGGAAAAGCGAAAGAGCAAGAAGAAGTAAAAGTGAAAGAGCGTGAAGAGGAAAAAGCGAAAGAGAGTGAAGAAGCAAAAGCGGAAGAACGTAAAAAAGAAAAGACGAAAGAACTTAATCTGAAACCAGCGGCAGACAACATTTCAGCAAGCGAACGTTAGAATGAGAAAGTAATCACAACATTGGCAGGTAAACCTAAAATTAAAAATATCCAACCAATAACCTCTACGAACAAAGTTTTCATAAACAGATATGTAAATATAATTGAATCCAAATTCTTTGACTCTATTTACCAGAAATCCAACGCCAGCTGTCGGAAATGGATAAGCGGATGAAGCGTATGGAATTGAGCCAACAGAAACTGGCTGACAAGATTGAAGCAAACCACAACGAGGTGTTCGAATACGTAGATAAGGAGCTAAACACGATGTGGAATGAACTGAATGACCAGGTGGGAGAGGATATCTCTAACGATAATGAAAGTGAAACATTCAATAAACAAAACGTGTTTTAGTTCCACACAAATGCCTTCTGATAATGTTAATTGATAATTCGACAGATTGCGGATGTATTAACAAAACCTTTATCATTTGATCTACATTTGAATTTGATTAAACTAATTATGAATATTCAATTGTATGTTTCAGGCACTAAACCATGAATCGGCGAAGATTCTACCAGTAGAAATTTAAGAAACAGATTCTATTTTTTATATGTAATTAGATTTTAAGTTGATTTTGTAAAGCGAACGCGTAAAGCGCGGGAGGGAGTGTTAGAAGTATGCGCGCTTCCCACGTATGTATATATGCGTGTCTGTGTGTGAGTGAGGGAGTGCTCTCTCCTTCGCATTGTGAGCGGCTGTCTTTGCGAGCGCCACTTCTCCCAGAGCGCCGGACCTGAAAGGACGTGTGAGCGAGAGAGAGAGAAAGCCTTTTCTTCAATAAACTAAGCGTAAAACTTAAACTGTGTGTGACCCGTTATTTTGCCTCATCCTCAACCAGCATCCCAACAATAATTATCGATGAAATATCTATGATATCAAATGTTATGCTTATGTATATACATTTGCGTCTTACAGAAATATTTGATACTTCAGATTGTGATGATGGCTGGTTTGGAAAGAAACATATTGTAGTTTTTGGTGACTTGCTTCAACTTCCACCAGTCCATGAATGATTTGCATTTACGGAAATGACAAAAGATCAAATCAATAAGTATATAGGAGGAATGGATACTTACAATTTATGGACTTTATTTGACTATGACGAGTTAACTATCAATATGAGGCAAAAGAATGATAAGTGTTACAGTGAAATTCTTTGTGTGAACTTTGTGTGAAGAGTGCGACTAGGTTTTATAACTAGTACAGATATAGAAAGTTTACAAAAAAGAAAATTGAGATTTCATACGGAAAATAACGTAGAAGTAATCGAAGAATTATGTTCGTATTTGAGTAACTTACCTGATGATACCGTGTGTTTATTACCAACTAAACACATGTGTAACACTTTGAACGATGCCATGTTACGTAAATTAGATACAGAAGAAATAATTCTAATTCCTAAAAATTCTTTTAAATGTCCAAAAACTTTAGAAAAGAATGTCTCAAAAATTGTAAACGAAGATGACGATAATGCTTGTGGAATCGAACGTGTTATAAGAATCAAAATTGGTCCTAAAGTTATGATAAGATGAAACATTGATGTCTCCATTGGATTAGTGAACGGCACAATAGGAACAGTTATTTCAGTATCCAGAAATAAATCAGACGAGATGTCTAGTGTATATATTAAATTACAGTCCGGTAATGAATATTCTATAAAGCCACTTGAATATAAATTTATAATTATGAAATCAATATATATATATTAACCTTTTAGCTGCGGGGGTGGTCGATATATGGACCACTCTAGAGACAAAGAATATTTGAAGTTTTTAGATCAAAATCCGTACGACTACCTTTTCAAAACTCGGCTTATATGAGAAATACTATTTGACCTTGAAATAGAAATTTTCAAGGTCAGGATTATCAACATGAATTTTTTTATTATTTTTTACGTATTCAGAACATCAAACTATGTACGAAAACCGTCTAAAAACTTGACTTATAGTAGGAATGAAATTTGACCTTCAAATGGTGATTTTCAAGGTCAAGGGTGTCTGCAAGAATTTTGTTACTATTTTTTACATATTCAACGCGTGAAATTACATAGAAATACCCTCTCAAATCTTCATAACAAAAGAGACAAATTTTGTTACATTGTACTTTACATTGCCTGCGGGGCTGGTCGATATATGGACCAGCAGTCAGGTCAGCGACTCTATATGAGATATCCAGTGATATTATGTATACATTTTACATATTCTGAGAGGTCAATTTGTACAGATATTTCCCCGCAGCCTAAAGGTTAAGAAAACAATTTCCAATATGTCTTAGCAATGGTATTACTATTCATAAAAGCCAAGGTCTGAGTTTAAAAAATGCTGTAGTTGAAGCTGGTGACTCTATCTTTAATTGTGGGCAAACTTATATCGCTTTATCCAGAGTTACGACGATTGAAGGGTTGCATCTAATTAATTTTGATCCTTCTTGTATAATGGCTGATGAATCAGCGATTCTTGAATATAATCAATTAAGAAAAAGTTATCGGCCAGGTCTTTTACCTTTTAAAATACAAGAAAATGCAAACAAATGTTCGAAAATTTACGATAATCGTTGGTCTAACTTTAAAGATGTAACGCATGGGAATAGTGAACTTAATTCTATCTCTGATAGATGCTGGGATATTTGTGGATTACCAAATGATGGTAACTCTTGTGGAACAACAAGACGCAGCAGAATTTTTACTGCATCTGTGCCACGTATATACTTCTTTGCGAGATGTTGTTCGACACGTGTTAATTACAACGACGAGGTGTCCTGACTGCAATGACAGAACTGTAATTAGGACTGATAATTACATTCTCACTCTATCTCTTCCCGAACTTGATTATACTCGTAAATTACAAGATATTATAGATTATAATATAGGAAGATGGTTTGAAATCGAAGGTAAAAAAAAATGTAAAACAAAAAGAATACAAAACACAGAAGTAAATATAAATATTATAATTTTAATCTTACAGTTATTATTATTTACTAATAATAATAGTCAAACATTTAAAATTACCAATTATAAAATTAATAAAGTGCCAAAGACAATTATTTTAATTAATAAACAACGCTATACAGTTATTAGTAGTATATTTCATCATGGTAATTCTATTGAACCAGGACATTACACAAATGTGCTAAGAAAAGATAAGCATTGGATAATGTAAGATTAGAATAGATAAGGTAAGTAATTCGAGCTTCGGTAAAAAGCCATGGCCAAAGGGCGCTAAAGACGCATATATATTTTTCATAGAATGAGTATGATTACTTGTACGAGTATGATTATTTGTATATAAAATTATCAATGATAATTATTTTCTGTTATAGAATGATTATAACTATATATATGACCGAACTGTGACTGTGATATACCGTATTTTTGAAGTCAGCTGTGATTTTCACTGTGATATTTTGGATTAAAATACTACATTTAGCTTAGTATAACTTATGTATAATGTGTAACTCTTGTCAATAACAAATCAAATTTATGATTTTTTAAACGAAATGAAATATATACTGTCAAAATATTCTTCTCATTTTTCTAGTCAATATACTTAACAAATTTTTATATTTTTAAAAATTTAGCAAAATTTTTAGCAAAATGCCTCAGTTTTAGTTGAATGACTAAAAACAAAATTTTTAAATATCTCTTATCTCTATCAACTCATCTTCTTAATAAGCACACTCTAAAAATAAAAATAAATTTCCTATATGATTTTATATATAGCATTGTCAATGTGATATACCGTATTAAGTGAACTTGAAGAAAAACTCAGAGAAGCAAGGCAGATAGTACAGCAAAAATGTAAAGTATAAAGCTTCAAACTGCAAAGTTTTAAACTCAAACTTGAATCTCTTAAATCAGAAAGGTTAATAATGGAAGAAACATTTCAAGACTAAAGCAGCTAAAGCATTTGAACTTAAAAGAGAACTGCATAAAGAGGCTCAACTGATAACATAATAAAGAGAATCTGTCGAATGGAAATTATTGTTAGAGGAATAGATAGCAACTTTACAACATAAGTAACAAAAAATTTTATTTATCTCTTAATTAAATAATTTATAATAAATATTTTCGATTTATTAGTATGTATGGGGTTTTCGAATTAGCTGATTACGAATCTGAACTCAGATATTGAAAATTCAAAATGGCGAAACGAAAATGTCTGCCACGTATTGAAATATTACTGAATTTTGCTGAAAATTTTATATACACGGAAAGAAGCATTCAGAGCTATAGGCCGTGAGTTATAACAGAGTAAGCGGGTAACTTCTCTGCCACCGTGTGACGGCGCGACATTCAGGCATGTCAACGATGGTCTCTAGGCAACGCTATACGGGGTGACTGCCGCAGTCATCAGACGTGCCACTCACGCTTGCCGCCGTGCGCGTTAAAGCTTGAACTCAGTGATAGTCACGGCCTACAGCCGTGTCACGCGAGCATCGTTCATCGAAATGACCACAGCTACAGTCATAGACGCATATGTCACGACATCCGGCGATGCTATATGGCACGCTATTTTTTTCTCGCTCGTCACGGGCTACAGCTGTGAATTCTTCTTTCCGTATACGGGATTTCTGGATTCGATTATGACGGATCTGAACTCAGATTTTAAAGATTCAAAATGGCGGCAAAATATTTAAATTATACTGGCTTTTGCTAAAAATTGTATATAGGGGATTTGTAGATTACGAATCTCAACTCAGATTTTCAGAATTCAAAATGGCGGATCTAAGATGTCGGACACATATTGAAATATTATTGGATTTTGCTGAAAATTTTAATTCAAACTGGTGGACCTAAGATGACTAACAAAAATTGAAATTTTACTCGAGTTTGTTAAAAATTGTATATAGTGAGTTTCCGGATACGCTGATTAGGAATCTGAACTCAGATTTTGTAAATAAAAAATACTGGATTTTATAATCAATAAGTTACAAATAAAATCAGAGCTGACGTAATGAACTACATATATATTCTGCATTATTCTGTTAAATATAATATACTTAGTATTTTAAAAATTAATAAATGTTAAGAATAATGTTTTTAAAAAACATTACAGAAATTTTAAATGAAAAAATAAGTGTTTCATGATATTATGTAATAGAAGATTATCATCACTCATTATTATTAATATTTATCTCTAATAATGGGGGTTGGCGAGCGGAGCGAGCAGGGGGTGAAGCCCCCCTAGTATTTATATATATATATATATATATGGGATGTTTCAGGTGAAGTGAGCATGTCAAAATTTTAAAATCGCTCAAAACACGTTTACTTTTAGTTTTTTATGAAAAAAACATTCTCCTCAAATTTTAGGTCGATATTTGCATAAATAAAGAAGTTATACAATATTGAAAATTCAAAGTTTTTGCAATTTTTGGTTAAAATCCAAGTTTATTCATTTTGTTTCTCAAAATCTTGAAACTTTTTATATAGAACATTGATTGGGAAAAAGTTTGCATTTTATTTGTAGAATACACCAGTATTTTTTTTTATGACCCTTTTTGAAAGTTTCTGATTGGTTGGTTTTTGGTATACCTTCATCGAGCAAAAGTAAGGACTACGCCAGTACTAGATTTCTCCACCAAAGTTTTTTTCAATTCTTTGGACAAAATACTTTAATTTGACAAAGAAAAGGTTATGGCTGGAGCTAAGGAAAAAATTCTACAGCACATTGAAAATTGATAAAAACCATAAAAATGTTAAATCATACAATCGCAAGCCATTCTGTGCTTTAGTATCACTTGAAGACTTCATATCACTTATCTTGCTACAAAATTGTATATTAGCAGTAAATGTACGTTAAAAAACTAATTTTATTTGTCGAATACTTCATACAATATATTTAGCAATGTGCTCAAACCTCACTTACTTTGAATTTTCTGAATAGATATTATAACTGATTGACATCAGAGTTACCGGTACCTGGATCAAGAATTCATTCTAAACTTGAATCACTACTTTCTTAATATTATATAAGTATTTCTATAATATACTACAGTAATACTATATAAGTACTTTTTATAATGATTAAAATTATTTAATACTGAAAGTCAGACATGTTGCGGATAAAACTTATAGTAAGTTAATCTTTATCGGATATTCACTAAAAATCATGTTTTATACTACATTAGATGAATTTAAAATTTAAAATTACTATCTTACTGATGATGAATTAATTCGTACTGGAATTGTGAAACTGGTGATTAGAATGCGATAGTATAGGTATTTAATTCAGTTACAAGATATCAAAATGGATAATTTTTCATATGGTTCTTTTGTATGAAATATATGAAGTGTTTTTGTCCAATTATTTTTTTTTTAATTTCAAAAGTTCATATCAATCACATAAATTACACAGCTATTTTAATGTAAACTTTCAATATTCTGTTTTGTTACATTATTTTGGCCGGCTGCAATTAACAATTATTTTTCAATAGTCTTAGTACAATTATTTTTATGGAATTTATGGAAAGGCTTATCCGCAACATGTTTGACTTTCAGTATTAAATAATTTGAATCATTATAAAAAGTACTTATATAGTATTACTGTAGTATATTATAGAAATACTTATATAATATTAAGAAAGTAGTGATTCAAGTTTAGAATGAATTCTTGATCCAGGTACCGGTAACTCTGATGTCAATCAGTTATAATATCTATTCAGAAAATTCAAAATAAGTGAGGTTTGAGCACATTGCTAAATATATTGTATGAAGTATTCGACAAATCAAATTAGTTTTTTAATGTACATTTACTGCTAATACAAAATTTTGTAGCAAGATAAGTGACATGAAGTCTTCAAATGATACTCAAGCACAGAATGGCTTACGGTTGCATGATTTAACATTTTTATGGTTTTTATCAATTTTCAATGTGCTGTAGAATTTTTTCCTTAGCTCCAGCCATAAACTTTTTTTTCTTGATGCCCTGGTGGAAAGTACGTGGTTTCGCCATTGTTTTCGATGGCGAAAGAAGGACATTTAACCATTGATTCTGAGTTGGTAACTAGGCAACTGTAGACTTTATTAATAGATTGTTTTAGAGGTTTTGTCAACATATTCAAAGTCATTAACCTATATTTACAACAAAAACTATCACTTCTGATCATCAAGGTACACCCGCTGGACATTGATTCTAGCAATGCATGTCCCGTTAGTGGCACTCACACATAACCTTTTGAATGTTCATATCATTTTCGAGGTATGTTAACGATTTAAATATTATGTGTGACAGTCACTAACGGGGATGCTATGCATTGTCAGAATCAATGCGGCCCATCGGGTATACAAGTGATTTATATTGCTTTAATTTGTGAAATGGATAAAAGATTGTTCGTTAATAATGTCGCACTTTTTGTGAGAATTTCTTCTTGAGTGATCATTTATTTTTTCAGATACAAATAAAGTAGTTGACTTTGTTGCTGCAAATGGAGTAAAAGTCCGGCATGTTTAATAATTGTACGTGTAACAATTGTAACAATTGCACGTAAAATAAAAATATTTTACATGATCTTCAGTAAAATTCACTTATTAAAATTATGCACGTGATGTTTTCGATGCCGGCCCCCCCGACCAGCAGCACTCGCTGCGCTCGTGCCGCAAATGTCGGGGGTGGGCATCGAACTCAATGCTCTCGAGCCCGTCGAGTGCGTTATCATTGTCAGTGGCAAACGTACTTTCCACCGGACATCAAGAAAAATAGTATACGGTACACGAGACGAAACTTCAAGGCCCGCCACTGCGTGATATGGCGCCCTCGGTTTCGCCTCGGGCGTCAACTTCACGCAGTGGCGGAACTTCAACTTTCGTCACTTGTACCGTAATGTACTATTTTTTTAAATTAAAGTATTTCGTCCAAAGAATTGAAAAAAACTTTGGTGGAGAAATTTGGTACTGGCGTAGTCCTTACTTTGCTCGATGAAGGTATACCAAAAACCAACCAATCAGAGACTTTCAAAAAGGTTCATAAAAAAATACTGGTGTATTCTACAAATAAAATGCAAATTTTTTCCCAATCAATGTTCTATATAAAAAGTTTCAAGATTTTGAGTAAAAAAATGAATAAACTTGGGTTTTAACCAAAAATTGCAAAAACTTTGAATTTTCAATGTTGTATAACTTTTCTATTTATGTAAATATCGATCTAAAATTTGAGGAACATGTTTTTCTCATAAAAAAACTAAAAGTAAACGAGTTTTGAGCGATTTCAAAATTTTGACATGCTCATTTCACCTGAAACATCCCATATATATGGGATATTTCAGGTGAAATCAGTTGCTCAAAATTTTAAAATCGATCAAAACTCGTTTTCTTTTAGTTTTTTATGACAAAAAAATTTTCCTCAAATTTTAGGTCGATATTTGCAAAAAAAAAGCAGATAAAGGAAACGTAACTGTAGTTTCAAATAAAAGGGATTATATAAATAAAATTCAATTTATGTTGGACGATGATACCACTTACGTGAAAATTAGGAATCCACATATCAATAGGCTACAAGATAAATTGAAAGAATTATTGATGCATTAAAAAACAAAAGCTTATATTAAGGGGGCTAGACACCTTTTTCCTTGAGAAAAATCGATTTTTTTTTTTGCTTTTTCTTATAGGATAACATCCATAGAATATGCTCCTTTTTACCCGAAAACGATATCTATTTTTTTTTTTTAAGATATTGATAAAATACTGATTAAACTATTTATCGATTTCTCACTGTAATTTCATTTTTTTTCAATATACAGTTTTTTCGACATACATACTTTTATTTTTTGGTAGAATTCTATTTTCTTTTAATTGTTAATATATTTTATACTTTTTAATAAATCTACATTAATATATTTATAAATATAAATAAATACGCCGTAGAAATAAATCAATTTTATTAGAAAAAAATAACAGAAAAAACTGACAAAAATCAATCCGTGTATATAATTACGTGTAATTCATACTTTTCATGGTCGCAATATTTCTAATAATATAAAACAATTGAATATAAACCATATATATATAAGAAAATTGAATACATAGAATAATTATTATATCTATCAAATAATACACCACAGTTTTATTGTATAAAACGATTTGGAGTAATCGGGCATGAACAACAGTAAGGCCCGTTACACTAAAAAAAATATAAGGAACAGATGCAGAAATAACATGGGTTAGTATATCTATATATACGAGGAACAGCGAGGAATAAGCGCTGTTCCATATATATATAGATATAGTAACCCATGGTATTTCTGCATCTGTTCCTTATATCGTGTTCTGTGTTCGTTTGGCTGTAAAAGGCCTAATGTTGAACTATAGATAATTGGACTAAGGTACACCATGAACTATGTTGAACTATAGATAATTGGACAGTTGGACTATGATACACCATGAACTAAGAAACACACACATATCATACGTAAGTTACATGTAAGCATTGGACACGGTAACCTACTTTTAGCTCTTTAATTTTTGTAAACACAAGTGTCAGCTGAATCGAATACTCGGATGGTTTAGATTCGTTTTACGTCGCTTTTTACGTAAAAAGTGTTCTTTTTGTGTAATTTGAGGTTCGTGTGTTTTGTTGCACAGTATAATTATTGTGTTTATATAGTTGTGAACTTTGTAAAATATAAAAATAGTGATTAAAAAAAAAAATTTAAAGTGACTTCTAACAAAGCTTAAAAATGGCAGGAGATGCCAGAGGACGATTTACCAGCACTCATCCTGACGCCAAATACTCAAGAGGAAGAGTGAAGAAGAGACCAAAAATTTTTGGAGGGAATATCCACAAAGAAGAAAATGAGAGAAAGCGGAGAAGAACATCAACTTCAGCTAGAAAAATGAGAAATACATCAACATCTTCTCACTGCAATACGAAGAATAGAATTATCAACATCAGCATTCTGTTTCCTGAACTGGAAAAAGTGTTATGTTGCAGTGAGTGCCATGGACCTGTTTGTATAAGCGAATCCAGCCTTCAAGGGTTTGGATTCAAAATTTATATAGTGTGTGACAGATGTGGTCAAATTGCAGGAATAAATTCTTCCAAGAAAGTTGGCCCCATGAGTAATGCATGGGAAATAAATAGAAGTGTGCTAGCCACG
This sequence comes from Torymus aiolomorphi, assembly GCA_036365515.1. NCBI lineage: Eukaryota > Metazoa > Arthropoda > Insecta > Hymenoptera > Torymidae > Torymus > Torymus aiolomorphi. Next base: position 237,746,444 of record CM070874.1, on the reverse strand, counting down.
CGTGCACTTGGCCACGGTCACACAGGACTATTCAACTTTCTCTGGAATCATGGATTTATCACAACCAGTGGCTCATTCTACTTATGATAAAATTAATGAGCAGCTTGGTAATATTTGTGCAGAAGCGGCTCAAGAGTCCATGGACACAGCAGTGAAAGAAGAACTAAAATTAACACCAGCAAATACTGGACTTACTGTGTCTGGTGACGGCTCTTGGAGGAAAAGAGGCTTTTCTTCTTTACAAGGTGTTGCCAGCATTATTGGCAACAGATCTGGCAAGGTTTTAGATGTTACTATTAAAAATAGTTTCTGTAAACCTTGCTCAGTTTGGGAGAAAAAAAAAGGAACAGTGGAATATGAAGAATGATATGAAGAGCACGAACCAAATTGCACGGCCAACCATCAGGGCTGGGCTGGAAAAATGGAAGTAGATGGTATAAAGGAAATGTTCTCACGATCTGAAGAAAAATATGCAGTTAAGTATGAGTATTACATCGGTGATGGTGACTCTAAAGTGTTCAAGTCTGTGTCAGAAGCGGATCCCTATGGTGACAAACTACAAGTAAAGAAGATAGAGTGCATTGGGCATGTCCAGAAGAGGATGGGCACTCGTTTAAGAAACATAAAGAAGACATCAGGAAAGAAGCTTCTATCGGATGGAAAACCAATGGGTGGAAAAGGTCGCTTGACAGGGCAGGTGATCGGAACCTTATCTTCCTATTATGGAAAGGCGATCAGAGACCATTCAGATTCTGTCACTGGTATGAGAAATGCTATTTGGGCTACATATTATCATCAGTTGTCTACCGATCAGAGCCCTCAACATCAATTCTGCCCATCAGGACTTACCAGCTGGTGTAAATGGCAAAAAGCAAAGGCCAACAAAAAACTCAAGACTTTTAAACATAAAGTAGCCATTCCACTGGCCATCATGGATCAGGTGAGACCAATTTATGAAGACTTATCAAGTTCAGATCTTCTCCAGAAGTGTCTTTGAGGTTTTACGCAAAACTCTAATGAGAGTTTCAACAACTGCGTGTGGAAAATAGTTCCAAAAATCTCATTCAGTAGCTTGAAAGTTTTGGAAATAGGTACTCACATTGCTGTAACCTGCTTCAACCAAGGAAAAACAGGTATTCTAAATATCATGGGAAAGTTTGAATGCACTCCTGGATCGACTGCAGTACAATGGATGGAATTAAACGACTAATTCAGACTTAGATCTGCAGAAAAGAAGACTGAAGCCAACACCAATGTTGATGATGAGGATGCTCGTATTATGAGAAGACAAGCTAAAGAGCAGCTCCAGGATGATTCGTATGCAGCAGGTGCATTTTAAATTATGTAAGTATATTATATAATATATATGCTTTTGTGCATTAGACATGCGTATATTATGAATATTGTATATGTATATGTATACATAAACATACATATCTTATAAACATGCACACACATTAATTTTCACACATGAGGTACATAAAACTAAATTATATTTTTACACTTTTGTATGGAAATGTCATAAGCCAAGAAATAATTGTATAATTAAAATTTACTTGCTTATACCATTTCCATGCAAAAAATGTAAAAATATAATTTTGTTTTATATGCCTGATGTGTGCAAGTTAGTGTACGTGTGTGTATGTGTGTGTGTGTATGTGTATGTGTGTGTGTATATACATATTGTTTTAAATAATTAAATAAAATAATAAAATATATATTATACGTGTTTCAGTGATTTTGAAAGAAAAAAAGTCATCAAGCGACTACCATGGAACCTTGCAGGACTTGACAGATGAGGTTAAGACAACACATTAACAACAAGACTTAAAAAAGGTTTTTAACCTAAGGCGAAAAAAACGATAAGTATTTAAGATAAATAAATTGATGCACGTATAGCCAAAATGTTATAAAATGACTAAAAGTTGATTTTGTTTTCTAGGTCAAAAAATACCAAGGAAAATAAAATTCTACGCAAGGAAGTCAATGCCAAATTGTTTTTCATAACCAGTATATGCATAAATATCAATATCAACTAAAAGGGAGTCGTGTTTTGGATATTTTTATGCATTATGAGATATCAAAACTTTAAAGTTGATTTTCTCACAATATTGTTTTTAATAAAATAAGCTCACTGACCGTAAGCTTTAAAATATTCCTACGGATGGATTGACTCCAGATTTAAACTGAGTATTTCTAAATGGTATAGTTTTCTTATCAGTGTATGGTTTTAAAATTGAATGTCAGAAAAAATTTTTACATTAAAAAAATGTTGGAAAAGTTTAAACAATTAAGAAAAATATCATAAAAAAAGAGGATAAAAAATTTGTTTTTCTTTGAATCAAAAATCCTAGCACACTTAAGAAAACTATACCATTTAGAAGTACTTAGTTTAAATCTAGAGTCAATCCTTCCGCAGGAACACTTAAAAGCTTACGGTCAGTGAAAAAACTTGTTTCATCGATAACTATGGTTCTGGACCATAAAACGGGCTCAAACACAGGTCTAAGGAAAGGTAAATATACGCCCTTTTATATGTAAAAAGTGGGAAATAATTGGCTCACATTTATATATAGAAATATAAAATTTTTTTATTTCAGAAATAAAGGTGTCTAGCCCCCTTAAGGATAGTATGTTTAAATATTTAAAATATGAAAATCGCACTGTAGCTATATGTTATGGGTTTCCTAAGATTCACAAAGAACAGTTGACATATAGAATAATAATATCGTCGATAAATTTTCCGACGTATAGACTTGCTAGATTTTTGTCTAATATATTGTTCAAGATAGTGGGTAAAACAAATTTATATATTAAAGATAATTGGAGTTTTTACGATATAATGAAAGATATTGTTATTACGAATGATCATAGGATGGTTTCATTGGATGTGCTGTCTTTGTTTACAAATATACCTTTAGAGTTGCTGAATGATATTATACAAGATAAATGGTCTGAAATTAAAGTACATACTAGTTTAACAAAAGATGAATTTATAAAGGCACTTAATTTGGTGTTTAAAAACACAATTTTTTCATTTGATAATAGTTTCTATGAGCAAAGATATGGCTGTCCAATGGGATCACCTTTGTCACCTGTTATAGCGAATTTAGTAATGGAAAAATTGGAAAGTGTTGCTTTGCCTAAATTGGTTTTTCAGCCAATTATTTTTAAAAGATATGATGATGACATTTTTGCATTTGTACCTGAATGTTTTGTGGATGAAACGGTGGATGTGTGTAATTCTATCCATGATAGAATTAAATTCAGAAAAGAAGTTGAGAAAGATAATCAATTGAGTTTTTTAGATATTAGAGTCATTAGAGTTAATAATAATAGAGTGAAATGAGATTGGTATAGGAAACCTACATGGTCAGATAGATTTTTAAATTTTGATTCTCACTACCAATTCGGAAACAAGACAGGTGCGATCAAGGGTGTCATTGACAGAGCGATTAAAATGTCACATAAAGATTTTAGGAAAAAGAAATTAAATTTAGTTAGAGAAACATTTATTAAGAATAGTTATCCGGTAAAATTTATTGATAATATGATTGATGAGAGAGTGTGGGATATTTATAATGGTGGATTGAAGCAGCAGGTAGATAATCAAACAAGGAATAGAAATGGAAAGAAAACATATTTTAGTTTACCTTATGTTAGAGGTTTGTCGGAAAGGATTACAAGGGTTTTTAGTAAACATAATATTCAAGTTTTCTTTAGAAACGATAATAATTTAGAAAGGTTATTTAGTAATTGTAAAGACAAGGATGATAAATGTTTAAAATCGGGAGTAGTTTATAAAATTAATTGTAGCGATTGTAATGGTTCTTATATTGGTCAAACGGGTAGATATTTGAAAAAGAGAATATATGAACATCAATATAGTTTACGCAGCTCAAGTTGTACATCGGGTTTGAAAGAACATTGTTTAAATAGTTTGCATTCTTTCGATTTTGGGAGTGTGGATATTTTGTAACAGGGATTTAAGAATAAATATAAGAGGGAAAGCCTTGAAAATATTCACATTCTAAGAAATCGGAATAATGTAAATTTAATGATAGAGTCAAGTAAATTAGATAACATTTATCATTCTTTATTAATTTAAGTGAGAATGGAAAGTTGGAGAGGGGAAAGTGGATGGTGGTGGGGGTAAGAGAAAAGAAGAGGGTATGGGAGTATATAAGGAGGTGTATCGGGAGTTTCATTTCAGTCGCTGAGGAGGAGCCGGAGCGGGCTCGAAACGTTGAGCAATTTGGTGGTGGGGGGCAGTCAGATCGTCCTTTGCTAACAAAGTTTTTTCCAGATTTTAATTAAGTTTTTATTTCAGATTCTGCGGGGGTGATTATAAACAAGGGCAATCTGATTGCCATAAATATTAATTATTTTAATTTAGTTTGTAAGACTGTAAGACCGATGGAAAAATTCTTATCATTTGAAAAATAAAAAAGCTATGCAAGATTGAAAATTCTATTTTTTTGCAATTTTTGGTTAAAATCCAAGTTTATTCATTTTTTAACTCAAAATCTTGAAACTTTTTGTATAGAACATTGATTCGCAAAAAGTTTGCATTTTTTCTGTAGAATATGCCAGCGTTTATTTTATGACCCTTTTGGAAAGTCTCTGATTGGTAACTTCTTAGTATACCTTCATCGAAGGATATTGAGGCTGCGGCCAAATATTTTTTATTAGACAAAATTTTTTTGTATTCTTCTTCAAAAACCCTTCAAAATGCTTTTTTGATCAATACTGGCCGAGCAAAGAGAAAAAAGTTACAATTTTTTGAAATATCAAGAAAAATCCATAATTTCAATTTTTGATAACATGATTAATGAAACTGAATATTATTCATACATCTTATGGCATGGACCGTACCACTGAATTTTGTTAGAGCATCAAATAGAACATTACAAATATCTATTTTCAATAATATTAGGTTTACACAATAAGCGATACTGAATTATGAATGAAATTATGAGTCTGCAGCCTGATTTCATTTTGACAGCTTTATAGTAATTAACCTCTATAGCTTAATTTATTATTAATTCATAATTAGGCCTTAATTTTGGACTTCGATATTGACAATTTGAATTGCTTTCAAGGTCCGCCCTTTTATTAATTTTTTTATTGTGCAGCACCTGCTGAACTTTGCAACAAATTTTTTTACACAACACTTATGTTATGATTAATATCCTTAAAAAAGAAAAAAAAGAATCCTGCATCGAAATATTTTTTAACCCATTGCAATTATAAATTTTAGACTTACTTTAAACGTAAAAACTCCAATTTTAATATTTCGAGGTGTTACATAAAAAATACAGGATCTTTTCTACGTTAATAGAGCGGGTACCTTTTTAAATTTAATTTCCCTGGCAGATTATGAGTCAAAGACAAATAAGATTTTTAAGACCAATGTATATACAAAATTTCAGGTAAAGTAGCCACATAAAAATAATACTAGTCAGATTTGGAAATTTTAATTTTTGCCAGAATAAAGTAAAAGAAACCATACATGCAATGTCCCATGGCTTGCAACATCCTCTGTCATAAGTTTATTCATAGGGGACAATCGATGCCGATCAAGAAATACTTTTCTGTCTTGACAAACACTACACATTGTTTATTTACAATTGTGCTCTCTTTCGATAGTCCCGCGGATGTGATATATTGAGTGCCTATTAAAAGGTGTTTTAGGTGGTTACCGTGGGGTGGCCGATGATGCACCTAATACATGGTCCCGGCGTTCGAGGTAGCCGGTGACGATGTCTAAATGGTGGGATTCGTAGTTTTTTACCTCTAGGTGTTGGAACGCATCAAATGCGTGGTCTCGATCTTTGGGGTGGTCGATGAAGAAGTCTAGATGGTGTGCCTATACTTTTTTGCCTCTGGGTATTAGAACGTATCGAAAATGTGGTGGACACCCAACTGCAAAGAACTACGGAGCGCACCACCTAGACTCGGCCATCCGCCACCCAGAATACCTAAACCACGCATTGAATGATTTCCAACACCTAGAGGATAAAACCTACTGTGCGCTAGGTTCAGTCATTAGCAACCCCGAACACCTAGATCAAGCATTAGATGCTGTTCGACACCTAGAGGTAAAAAACTACGGTGCGCATCACCTAGGCTCCATCATCGAGCACTCGGAACACCGTTACACATGTAATTCCTTTGGCATCTAACTTTAAAACTTTAATATTTCTGCCTAATGAACTAATCCTGCGCGACCAGTGTAAACAGGTATTCTGATACTATAAGAAACACATACAAACCAAAGAACACGATATTTTTCATTTTTTTTTTCTTACTCAAAGCTCAAATATGAGGCGTTTCACGTCAGCTCTCCAGGCACGGCGCGCGAGCGCGGAATCATGCTGTTTTCAGCTTGTGTTTGAAGGGCTAAGATGTATATAAAAAAAATAATCCCCAAGTAATTTCGATGTATTTTTTCCTCAGCTTTCCGATGGTGCTATTAGTTTCTCAAAATTTTTCAATTCTAACTTCAAAAAAACATAAAACGTGTTATATCTCAAAAACTATATTTTTAATAATTTTTTTGACCTGCTAGATCGAAAGAGGAGGAAATTTTACATGGATATAGCCTTTTTCTACATAGGGGTTTTTTGATTTTTTCGAGATATTATTCAAGAAATACTTAGAATTAAAAAATGTTGAGAAACTAATAGCACCACCGGAAAGCTGCGGAAAAATTACATCGAAATCACTTCGGGATTATTTTTTTTAGATACATCTTAGCCCTTCAAACACAAGCTGAAAACAGCATGATTTCGCGCTCGCGCGCCGCGCCTGGAGAACTGACGTGAAACGCCTCATATGTACGTTAGATGATTTTCACCAATATATACTATTTACAGGAAATTAATTTGGAGGAAGCTACGTGCCAATAAACTGGCAGCGGTTTTTTAGGTTGTTTTAGTACATAATGCTTTATGGAAATATTTTTAAATTCTATGTAAAAAAACCAAATTTTTCATTTTTGAGCATGGCAATAGTCGTTTTAGAGCCTGAGAAATAAAATAATGGCTATTTCATTAAAGTTCCATTTAAAAGAAGTTCTACATAGTATATTGATAATGATATAAATTTTATTAAATATTAAGTCATTTTGGAAGTTAAATCTTGTAACGTACACGACTAGCTGTATGATACGCACGCACACATTCATGAACAGAATAAGCGAAGATCAAGAAGGGCCCAGCTCACCGATCGCGAGCGCCCAGCGCAAACCAATCAGACTCGTATTCTCTCGCGGGTAATCTATGTATCTAAATGGGGTGGGTGGCATTCGAAAGACAATTAAATTGCCTATATTTTCTAAAAAAAATTAATTCTCTAGCTATCGCGGTTCTTTTGTTATTAACAAAAACGTAAAAATTGAAAAATGAAAAAAATGAGTTTTATATGTTCAACTATTACAGAGTAAAATTGTCTTATTCGCTTCAAAATTCATTGTAGAGGTATATTATTGATAGTTCTCGGATGAGTTCTTTTGGCAAATTGATTGGTTCATAAATTTCATAGATATTTGAGGTTAAAATTTTTCTAGACATTTTTAAAATCTATTTCTTGAGGATTAATTTATAATTTTTTTTAATTTAGTTTATAATTAAATTTAATTTAATTTATAAAAAGATAATTTTAGTTTATAATATCTCTGAAAATTATGAACCAATCATTTTGCCAAAAAAACTCTGCCGAGAACTATCAATAATATAGCTGTACAATGAATTTTGAAGCGAATAAGACAATTTTACTATCGTAATAGTTGAACATCCAAAACTCATTTTTTTTTAATTTTTAAATTTTTACATTTCTGTTAATAACAAAAGAACCGTGATAGCTAGAAAATTAATTTTTTTTTAGAAAATATAGGTAATTTAATTATGTTTTGAATGCTATAAATTACATTCAAATACATAGAGCGCTAAATATCAGTTGCAAATTTATAGGCAATTGTGATATATATTTTATGTACGTGAAATTTTGTGGAAATGTATAATCTATAAAAATTTGAATAAATTATGTTGGAGTTTTGTTATTTCTGTCTTTCTGAAGTATTAAATTTTAAATATTGGAATTAAAAATTAATTAAAGGAATCAGTAAATTAAGTTTGAGGGAGCTACGTGCCAATGAATTGGCAGCTGTTTTCCGATTTACTATAAAGATAAAGTCAATATTGAAATTAATAAGTGGCTTGAATTTAGAACAATAAAACGTGGAATCGTAGATAAAAAAGACGGACATTGTCAAAAAAGCATAAATGCTAACAAAATAAACGATTTGAAATCATATCCAAGTATAGAGAAAATGATTACAGAAAGTAATGATACTTTCAATTTCAAAATTAAACAATACACTGCATTCAGATGCGATAACGAAAGCTACAATACTTGTGTAATTCTTGCGATAACATTAAATGTTATTATACCATGTAAACTGCGGAATATACTCTACATTAGAGTACTGCGACAAAACTTAAAAATAAATATCAAAATCAAAAATCAATCAAAGAACTGAGGCCTGGCGTTCAAAACGACTTGTCAATTGATTCAAGAAGATGCACAGAGTCCTCAAGGCATCATCAATATCAACCAAAGAAACTAGCGAAGAAAATACATGTGATCACCGTTTTAATGTAAATATGTTAACGTGTACTAAATGAAAATGAAATTTGTTATTTTTTACGATTAATAAAAATAAAAATTTAATTTGGGGGCGATGTGACGTAGACGACCAGCTGTACGATACGCACACACACATTCATGAACAGAATAAGCGAAACATCAACAAGGGCCCGGCTCACTGATTGCGAGCGCTCAGCGCAAACCAAGCAGACTCGTATTCTCTCGCGGGTAATTAAGGCGCATCTGACATCACGACGTAAACCCTTTATTGTCATGCGCGAGAGAGAAGAGTAGACAGCCGACTAGTATATAAAGGGCCACGATTCTCGGAATCGGCACGCACTTGTGTCCGAGCTACTGCCTTGAACACTTACCGATAAGCATTGCGCTTAGGCAAGTGATGCTGGCTATTCCCTTACGCTCGTTAAACATTGTAAATATACTTTGTAATTTTTCTCTTTATTAAAATAAACATATTGAATGTCATATTTGTCTTTAAGTAAAATGTCAATTATAAACCTAACCTTAACATACCCAGGAAACTCTACCTTACCGACCTCCCACGGCATGATAGTTGGCCCTCAGCGCCGACTATTTACCCGGCAAGCCTTTCTATCGGCACGGTAGCAGCCAAACAGTGCTAACTACTTACCCGATTCCAACGCAGCACGGTAGCAGCCAATCAGCGCTAACTACTTACCTGTATCATACCTTACCGCTCTTCGTATCGACGGCACGGACTCCGGCACATTACGCACCGGTATCCTACCCTGAGATCGGAGGCACCCACCCGAAACCGATAAATCGCTCGAGTCCAGTACACGAACTCTTAAAAATTATTAATAACTACCAAGTAACGACATCTAGCTTCATACAAGTAGACTCAATTATTAAGGTAAAGACTCAAATCTGAGAGCTGTCATTACTTCGGTACGTTACAATCTATTATGTATACCAGTCTATGTACAGGTAATACTGATTACTTCTGCAAAATTTACATTAAAAATAATATTATATTTCAGAATTTGGATATCATGACGAAATTCTAATCGCAGATTCATGATTAGGGGGCTAAAATACATGGGAGTAAGAGCCGCGGAGACTCATGGGGAAGAGCTCGGCCTCCCGTCCGGGAGACTCGTGTTCGATTCCCGGCCGGGCATCTCTGATTTTTTTTCGGATGAAAAAATTGATCATGTGCCCCGGTAAGACCGTGGCTCACAACCGGCCTATTAATCCACTTTCTGATCGCATGGCAGAGTGAACATCCAAGTAACAAAATAGGCAGTTTTCTAAAACTTTGATGGCAACCGCTGCTGCACAGTGTTCGGAAATAGAAAATTTATGGACAAGTTACCTTGCAGCCCACAATTTTCCATCGATTTTGATGATTTTTTTTTTAAATTAAATCTTTTGCAATTGACAATCGATCCCTGGAGGTCGATTTTCCAATTTCAGTTCAGAGTTCATGCCCAGGATTCATAAACTTATGAGACATATAACCAGACTCTCCTAAACTTTACAAATTCAATTCAGTTAACCAAATAAATCATTCAGAGAGAGAGAGAGAGAGAGAGAGAGAGAGAGAGAGAGAGAGAGAGAGAGAGAGAGAGAGAGAGAGAGAGAGAGAGAGAGAGAGAGAGAGAGAGAGAGAGAGAGAGAGAGAGAGAGAGAGAGAGAGAGAGAGAGAGAGAGAGAGAGAGAGAGAGAGAGAGAGAGAGAGAGAGCGAAAGAGAGAATCATTCTAGTTAATAAAATTTGAATGAATTACCCGCTTAATTCACAATTAAAATTTTAAGTCTTGAATTAAAACTCGTTAAATTAAGAATTAAATTTTAAATATTTAATTGATGGTCGTTAAACTAGATCTCAAAATTGAAATCAGGGGGCAGTCTCTCTCTCTCTCTCTCTCTCTCTCTCTCTCTCTCTCTCTCTCTCTCTCTCTCTCTCTCTCTCTCTGAATGATTTATTTGGTTAACTGAATTGAATTTGTAAAGTTTAGGAGAGTCTGGACATGTGTTTCATAAGTTTATGAATCCTGGGCATGAACTCTGGATTGAAATTGGAAAATCGACTTCGAGGGATCGATTGGCAATTGCAAAAGCTTTGATTTAAAAAAAAGTTTTAATGAAATTTACGGACACCAGACGAACTGTTGTAACAGCATTTATTTAACAATTGCCAACGTTTCGGAAGTTTTATTACTTCCCTCTTCAGGGCTGTACGAAAGCACAATAAATATATTTATTTCACAAATTTACAAACTTAATGCAAAATTACAATATTGTTACAATATAAATTATTACCTTAAATATTATGCGTCACATTATGTTAGTCTTATGCGAACTTTATTATTGTTATTAAAGTCGAATAAATCGTACATACTATAAAGTAAACTCATTTTGAACGTTACATGTACAAGCACTAAAGAAAAAGGTTTGTAACACCCCTATTTATACTGCTGGTCGCAAATTATATCAAAAATGATAGAAACGTGGGAGAGGAGAGGGAGAACGGGAGAGGGAAAAATGCTGAGCGTAAGCTGTAAGAGCCTGCCAAGTATCCAGCAAACATAGTCTTACTGCTTACGCTCAGCATTTTTCCCTCTCCCGTTCTCCCTCCCCTCTCCCATGTTTCTATCATTTTTGATATAATTTGCGGCCAGCAGTATAAATAGGGGTGTTACAAACCTTTTTCTTTAGTGCTTGTACATGTAACGTTCAAAATGAGTTTACTTTATAGTATGTACGATTTATTCGACTTTAATAACAATAAAGTTATTGTATTTCGCATAAGACTAACATAATGTGACGCATAATATTTAAGGTAATAATTTATATTGTAACAATATTGTAATTTTGCATTAAATTTGTAAATTTGTAAAATAAATATATTTATTGTGCTTTCGTATAGCCCTGAAGAGGGAAGTAATAAAACTTCCAAAACGTTGGCAATTGTTAAATAAATGCTGTTACAAAAGTTCGTCTGGTGTCCGTAAATTTCATTAAATCATATACTACGAACGTTATCAACTACAAGATTAAAAAAAAGTCATCAAAATCGATGGAAAATTGTGGGTTGCAAGGTAACTTGTCCATAAATTTTCGATTTCCGAACACTGTGTGCCGTACCGACAGAGAACATTAATGGTGTTTAAGCCGGCAGGCAGGGGAGGATAACCTGAGCTTCTTTTCTCTAACATACTCAAGTTTGACTCCTCCGCCCGCTGTTTATGGTGTGGGTTTTCCCTCACGGCATTGAGGTTTTCCCACACCGCAGGAGGCGTGTGCAAGCGCGAACCCTGGGCGAATGCAAGAATAGTGTGGGATATAGGGAAGGGTGTTAGGATCAAACGCATCCACGTCAAGGCGGTGGAGGCGTCCCGTAGCAACCCTGCATAGTCGTATACGGGTAGGAATATGGAACAAAAAAAAATAATAATAAAATTAAAAAAAAAAATAAAAAAATACATGGAAATATACAAGGTAAGTATGCAAGATACGACTTTCTTCTTGCTGTAAGCCTGTGTGATAGAAAAAAGGCAAGTTCCTCGTTTTGAACGGTAAATTTCGAGTAACATAAACTTCTTCTACATACTTAAGATCTATTACAAAACATGATTCATTGATGAAAAAAGAAACAATTCTGTCACAGTTTTCTCTATAAGAAGTTGTGAGCATGATTAAATTAGGTAAAGCAATACTATAAAATACTCACCGGAAACAGAGCTGGGGCCATATACGGTTCCATATACTGATAATATAGAGACATTATTTTTACAAGGCATTGTAATGCCGCTACCTTTATTTGTGTATTGGTTGATTGCGTTGCCTCACAGACGACTTCCATTATAAAATTTCTCTCTGACTGGAAAATTAAAAAATAATATAACTTCAATAAAATAGGATAAATACTAAACTTTTTAAGACAAAATTTATTTCTTCAACACTATCATGAATTCAGCCGTTTCCATACCTGTAAGTGGAGTAGAAAATCGCGCATTTCGAGCATAATTCGAAAAAGCGAAAGATAATATTATTCCACGCTGTAGCGGGAGATAGTGTTTCTTAATTGTGTTAAACAAGACTCGAAATGCACAATTATCTAGCTAACATCCACGCATAAAAAAGGTCCTATCATGCCCTTGTTATATAAAACCGGTGTTTAACGCAGGAAGAAAAACTATTTCAGCCTCGCGTGAGTTTGTCTTCAGCACGAATCAGAGTTGAGGCAGCCAAAAGCACCCTCACCCTTGCTTGAAACAGTTTATGTTCTCTTCCTGTTGCTCAATGTAAGATTATCTCAGAAACGGGAAAGGACACAAATTTTAAAAAATTATAGCATGAAAGTGGAGAGTTGCTGAATAAAACCGATAAGGATCAACCTTAGGGTTATAAAAAGTTCTCCAAAATTTTAAATCCATACAGCTTTTACAAAAAACATACCTAGAACGACTTTTCTTTAAGGTAATTTTAATGTTTATCTCTAGAAGGATATTCTTGAAGTTCCTAAACAAATTTAGGTATATACAAGACACACAAGTACATATATTTGAATTTTTAAGATTTTTCGTAATCATTTTCAGGGTTAAAAAATTCTGAAGTACTCGAACGCTTACTGATTTATAGACTAGGGACGAACAGGGTGTCCCCCATTAAGCATGGCAAAATGGTCACACTCTGCAATCCGAAAAAAAAGCAATGAAGCTGGCTTGGGCATAAAATCAGATTTAGCCATTTAAATCCCCGCCTTTCCCACTTTGTGCCATCCTAACCTTAAAAAACCGAATTTTTAGGCTTTTTTATTTCAAAGAGGAGGTATGTAAAAAATCTAAAAAAGTTTATAGTCATAGTTTAGTAAATGAAAAATGACTTTCATATATTTAAAATTTTCAATGTCATTTTCAAGGTTCAAAAAATTTCTAAAACTTTTAAATAACTATAACTCCGAAACTAAGAGGTACATAGCTAATTCGTTTATCATTTATGTATTTTTGTATGTTTTACGGGCTTTATTTATTGATTGTCGATTAAAAGGGGGCGAGACTTTTAAAATCGCAACAAACTGCATTTTTAAGGTTATCAATAGGGAATATGTGGAAATGTATAGGAATGTGTATCAGTGTATGTGTGTGTGGGTACGCGTGTGTACATGTGTAAGTACGCGTGTATCGAAACACTGCCTCCCCTTGCCTTGATCTTATTCATGACCGTATTGTGTCGGCGATCCTAAGAATTTTGTTACACCACCTCGCAGAAGTCCTGTCAAAACTTCCTTTTTGCTGCTTGAATGGCAGTTTTATGCTGTTTTCTCTTCAGGTCGTAGGCCTTGCCAAGTGGAACCGTGGCCCATCAACAGCTCTCTGGTGTAGCCTTCTATTATTCTAGCCGAAGGCTTTCTCGCCGTCTTCCCGCTATTTCCTCGTTCCACCAGCGAACCAATGACGACGAGGGTTCATCTTCTTAACCATCGACGCATCACTGGCCGCTATTATGGCATGTGTAAGTTCTTGCGCTTTCTCCTCGGTTGTTCCTTTGCACCGTGCTCATTCTAGTGAGTAGAAGAATGTATCCCTTTTGAAGGCGACCGGTGCCTATCTTCCTTTCTACGGCTGCATAGACGTGTTTGCTGCTCTTCTGGTTATCTGTAGTTGATTTATCAGGGCGTGGTAGACACTGCCCGTGTATCGGCCACTGACTCGTAAGTCAAAGCCTTCCCCTTTTAGCCTTGGATCGACGAAGGTCAGATCAACTATAAAGAATTTACTTCCCTTGGAAAAAGTTGGCGTTGTCCCTGAGTTGGCGAACTCCAGTTTCAGTATCGTGAATGCCTCGAAAAGCGCGCTACCGTGGTGGTTGATCTTCGCATTGCCCCACTTCGTTGCCCATGTATTGAAGTCTCCCTCTATCACGACTGGCAGTTCAGAGGTCCTTGCAAAGGCGACGATAGCATCCAGTATTCTTAGGAATTCATCGATGGCTCGAATATATCAGCTGTATAGCCTTACACCAACTGTCTCCACCCACGTAAAACCAGGCAGAGGGTGGTTATCTAGTTGGATATGTAGAGATTTTCACTTATCCAAATGGTCGCCTAACCTAAGGCATCCCTGACCCAGTTAGGTTCGCTAAGGCTCTGGTATTGCTCGCTAATGATGACAATATACATTTTTTCGTTTTGGACCAATTGGAACAGTACGTCTTGGGCCACGGTACAATGGTTCAGGTTGATTTTGACTACCCTACCCATTGTTGGTCGGTGTTTCCATCTCCGGCATCTTTCGCTTGTTCGCGGTCGGGCAGTCCATTTCCCTGTGGCCCTCCTTGCCACACCGATAGCACAACCCTGATCGGCCTATCTCGCTTTCGAGGGCAATAAGTCCACCTCCACAGTTTCTTCTTTTTCATTGCAGTCACTGGATGTGGACGTCGAGCCGCTGAGGCCTGCTCTTGCACCCCCCCCCCCCCCGGGCCAGCAATAGGGTACCCCCCTGTACAGTAAGAACTAAACTTTTTTTATCTTCTATCATAGTATTTAATTTCCCTACTGCCATTCATATCTGACGAGCTTTTCCATATCCACCAACTGGCGGGGGGCGCCGGATGCGAGACTAACAAATCGACACAGGTGTGTGTGTGTGTGTGTGTGTGTGTGTGTGTGTGTGTGTGTGTGTGTGTTTGTGTGTAGGTGTGTGTCTGTGTATGTGTGTTTGCGAGTGTGTGTGAGTATGTGTGTGAGTGTGTGTGTGCATTTGTGTGTGAGCGTGTGTATGTGACTGTGTATGAGTGTGTGACTGTGTGTGTGCATCTGTATGTGTGAGGTAGAAACACGTATAGTGCAGTAATTGGCGCAGTAATCGAGCTCATGCTATCTTATGGGGTAACGAGCGATAACTACAACTTTAAGTGCCTTTATCTCATACAATCGAATTTTCCGAGGGGGCTGTCCATGGTGACTTTTGATTCATATATCAAGAATTACCAAATCCAATACTATTCATCCAATTCGACCGAGACCGGTTTTCCACTTACTTTCTGCGGGTCCTTTAACAGTAGATTAAGATATTTCTGAACAAAGCGAACGAAATTCCACTTATGTTATGTGAAATTTCTCTTTTTGGGCTCGTCTCCTACATATTAAATTTATTCATTTAAATAATAATAAATACTTCAAATATTGTTAATAAACACGCTACGTGTGTGACAAGACTGTAAAGCGAAATTAATTATATTTCGCATAAAATGCCGCTCCGAAAGAATATAGTTACCTTGCCGGCCGCTAGGTGACGATGACCTTCTGTACGCGCTCCCAAAACACTTTTAGGCAGCGCTCTCGCATATATACATGTTCCTTCCGAGTTCCGTCCATCTCGGCGGGAATTGCCTTACAATACCAATTTTTTATTACTCAATACGCATATTCCATCATATCACAAAATAAGTCACGCAGATAAATGTTCTCATGATGACAATAGGAAAAAAGTATGAGATCCACGTGGTAAGAAAATTATTTTTGGAAAAATTTTGCCTGAAAAATTCCCTATCAATGACTTTGATCTAACTAATGAGAAATTTCCGCAAAGCATTTGTAGAACTTGCTACATGACGTTACCTGATGCTGAAAAAAAATATTTTAAAAGACTTCTGCGAGTTACGCCCAATTATAAAAATGTGTATTTGCTAAAAGTAATCCACTCAAATGTTACATGTGGTTGCTATGTATGTGTGACTGGCAGATTCAAAGATCACACTAAAGTCATTAAAGGTAAAGGTAAGAAGAGAATGTTTAATACTCCGGTATTAGTAACGGTTAATGAATCTAATGGACTCAATGGATCTTCACGAACAGAGTCGCTTCTTATTTCAACAGTAGAATATCAACGAACCAAAATATGATGACCTAAATAAGATATGTAAAAAATGTTTTTAGGAAATCGGTAAGCGAAAAAGCCACACTTGTAAAAATGCTAAAGCACATGCAAGCAACATCATGGATAGACTCTGAAAAAGAACAAGAACAAATCGTGACTAATTTTATTAATCAGAAAGCTGAAACCGAAGATTATAATATTAATAAATTTAATTACGTTGAGTTAAATTTTTCTATGGTTGCTCGAAAAATAAGAATCACCGTGAACCCTACTGAAAAAAGGAGATCATTCTCACACACGAAAGTCTAGATTTCCGAGTTAATCTTGGAGCTACAACAAATAAGATGAAAATAAAAACAATCTTTTTAAGATGTAATATTAGACGAAAAATGATTCCAACAAATTTATTTGAAACACATTTCAAATACATCACACATTTTTAAGGATGTCTATAAAACAAGTTCATATGAATTTAAATGTGAAAATACATCGTTCAAACAGAAACAAGCTGTTGTAAATCCATATGCAGAAGAACTACTTGATGCTATTATATACGTGAGAAATCTAGAAGGAAACATCGTTAAAGTCATTGCTGATGGAGGTCAAGGTTTTATCAAGATAAGCTTAACCGTACTTTATGAACCTATTTCCGACAGTCACATAGATCAGATTGTTAATAATGACTCATGTTCGGAAGATGTGGATGGATTTATAGGAAAAATAAAACTTTATTCTCAGGGTTGAAGTATAAGTAAAAGAGTTAAGCTTTCAAGCGTAGATAGATTGATATTATTATGTGTAATTCCTCAAATAAAAAAGACTTATAAAAATGTACGGCTTTTATTCGAAATAGCCAATATTAATAACATTTCCTTTAAATTTGTTGCAGATTTCAATCTTTTACTTCCAATAAATGGTCAACAAACTGCGTTAGCGATGTCCCTTGACTGTATCTCTATTTATTGTAACGGGCGCGTTCATTAGCGAGTAAAGGGTACTTCTCGCATAGGCATCGGTCGTGACGCTTTTTGAATAGCGCGCTGAGCATGAACTGCGCAGGAGCGCCCGCCGCTCGGCGAGAGGGCTAAGCTCGGCGAGAAGAAAGTGAACGGAGCCGACGCGCGCCGCGGAGTGACACGCCGGTCATTACTGTCCTGCACCTGTTGCACGCGCGTGACTGCTCCAACAAGTTTGTGTTCCCGCGTGTGTGCTCGTTCGCCGCCTCCACTACTGCCACCCCTCACTCATCTGCGGATCGCCGGTTTGCCACGAGAGAAAAAGAGAGAGGCAGCGAAGGAGGGCAGCGAAGGAAGCTAGAGAGAGAGAGAGAACCTGCTCGACTTCGATTATTGGCGAATAACCATATCCCCTTCTCGAGTACCGCCCACTACCCTTTCAGTAGCTGCAGCTAGCCGTGCAGAGCTCATCTTCGAGGATCATCGGCAACGGGGACTACTAAGTAAAGTCGCCCAGGTTTAACCTGCCGAAGTTGGCAGCAGCAGCAGAGCGCAGGGCCGGCTCCAATCGAAAGGGGCTTAGGCTTTCTACAATAGAAGTTGGGTGCGCTTGTTCGTGACCTATGCCGCTGCACCTCACCGGCCAAACGGGGATTCTACAACGGCGAGCTCCGCAGGTGTATAATACGCCCGTATATTACCTCGTGGACCCCAGAGAAGGATTCTTACCCTCTCTTAGCATCACCCATGCCTCTCTTAGCATACCCCTCTCATAGCATTAAACAGGCACTATTTGATGGTGTGTGTGTCTTTGTCGGTGTATCACGCTTCTGCTTACCAGTAGCTTTCTGTAAGGTTGGTGACGGTGCGGTGTTGCGACACAGATTGCATGGGCCATCCTTCTTTTTCCCAGCGCATTTGGAATGGCAGGGTTGCTTACATTGGCGGCACAGGCCAAGTGTTTGAGTAGAAATTTCCTTACAGACCACACACTTGTTCGCCATTCCTCACCAAGCAAGAACGAAGGTCGCTTCTGCTGTGCGATGTTTGTATTGGTATCTCTCCGTCGGCTACCAGCACAATACAAACAAGGGTCGAGATTCACAATATCCGTTGAATTCCTCAAGTTTAATTCTCGTTGCTACTTTACTACGCTCAAGAGTAAAGTGCTGGAACGGGTAGTGCGTTTGGTGTTGATCTTGGAGAGTGGTGGCCTTGTCCAAGGTGTTCACAATAGCAGATGTTCGCTGATGTTCGCAGTCCCGTCAATACCGCCCGGTCGGCCGAATTTTGAGGTTATGTCAATCGTCATCCAAGGATAAGTGGTTCCTGGCTCATAGAGCACCATGCAATTGATGGGCACTTAGGCGAAGAGCTTGAGAGTCGGTGGAACCACCTTCCTAAAAACAAATCACTGCTCGGAGTGAAGGAAGTATCAATAAAAAAGCTCTAAAACGCAAGAGCAGTAGATAGACGATCTAACTTCTTACCTCGATACAGCGCCAATCATACACGCCAATGACGCACGCGCTACCGCTCTAGGCACTGGGACAGGTGTAAAGCTAGTTGCCGCGACGACCCCCCCCCCCCCCCGCCGGCGTCATGTGAAGTCGCTGATGATGCTGGTACTGCTGAGAAGGCAGCTGATACTTCCGCTACTGCTGCCACTAGTGCGGGCGGCGCCACTACAACGCCTGATGCTGAAAACCTGCTGAGTCATTCTTCTCGTGAGATTCCGCTTGGCGAGGCGAGTCTCCTTGGAGTCTCGCATGTATTAATACCGGTGAGTACCATGGAGCTTTTCTTTCGCGGCTTCGATATGCTCGAGCAGCAGCTGGACGAGCTGAAATCCCTCATGAGTAGGAACCCTGATTTGCGCAGCGTATACCCGTTGCTAAATGGGGGCGCTGCAGTCGATGTGGCTAATTTACCTGCCAGGGTATCTGCGCTTGAGGGAGTTGTTGCTAACCTCTATGGTGTGTTAGATGAGACTAGCACTAACACGAGGTTGCTGCTTGATGCTACTGAGGGTCTCAAAGACGACTTGCGGAAAGTCCACGGCGAAATTGAAAGTGTTCATGGTGCTTGCCGGGTGGTAGAATCTAAGTTAGACTCTAAGTTAGAATTTAAGTTGGACAGCGGCCCCTCGCAACAAATTGTTACAAATGTCGTGAAATCCAGCCTTCCAGACCGAAGCAAGAGTTGTTCACCTGTGGACGGTTCAAGAACAATAACGTTTCAGCCGATATTATTATATCCAATATCTGCGACGGCACAGATAACCAACGTGCGGATATCGTTCACTGCATTCTCTCCACCGTTCTTCCATCTATCGAGAGGAACGATATTACGTCGATACGCTTGCTTCGCTCTGAAAGACAGGGAAATAATGGCCCTTTACAACCGGCATCTGAGAACAGTCGACAGCCTTGGGTCGTCCGCCTCTCTCGCCGGGAATTAGTCGATAAGATTGTGCGTGCGAAAGGGAAATTTACTGCTTTTAATACGAAACAAATCGACGTATCATCTCTTAATCAGGAAACGTGTAATAGCCTTATACAGAGTAGAATTTTTATTAACGAACTATTGAATAAAGAATGTTTTTTGCGCTTCAACAACCTTAAAAGAATTGCACGTGGCTTGGGTTTTAAATACATTTGGCATAGAGGCGGTCGGTTCCTGATTAAGAGGCGAGACGGAGATAAAACGCAAGAATTCACGTCGGCAGCAGACCTGCACGCTCTTGCAGCATTGTATGGCGGCAATATTGTTGCGAGCGCCGCAATTACACCTGACCGTAGTGTGACTGCCGAAGTAGAAAATTGACTAGGCCAAGAAAATCCGAGAGAGGTGGAAAGCGGGAAATTGAAGGCGGGATTTCTGAACGCAAAGTCTCTGTATAAACATATGGAGATGTTTCGTCAGTTTCTATCGACTGCTAGCCCCTGCTATCACCTTTTTGGCGTGGTTGAGTCGTATTTCGCGCAGGAAGTCGATGATGTGTTCGCGCAGATCAATGGTTTTTCTGTTTTTCAGGATAGGAATAGGCACGGCGGAGGAGTGGCTCTGTACATTGGTAACAACTACAAAGCGACTATATTATGTTCGTCGGTATCCCAATCTGCCGGAAAACCAGGTATCCCGGAGTATCTAATGTGCAGGGTCCAATAGGGTAAATTGCTACCGGTCTTCCTGGCTGAGGTCTATAGACCACCGGATATTCCATTAAGTACTTTAATAAATTCTGAACTAATTTCTGATTTGAGGAAATATTGGGTGGGCTATGACTACAGGATTGTGATGGGTGATCTAAATGCGAACATGTTATCGACCGCTCTGGATACGACTTTTATTAAGGAACTTGCGTGTGAACTCAATCTCAAGTTAGTAGAGCATGGCGCGACCAACCACGTCAGAGACTCTCACATGTGGATTGATTTAATTTTAATTGACGATGACAACATAGTGCTGGATGCAAATAACCGCATGGCAACTTTTCCAAACACCCACAATATAATAGATGTTGAAATAGACTTCCAGTCGGTGAATTCCACAGATGTCAATAGCTTCTTGTACCGGGATTTTAAGTCCATTAGATCGGAAGAGCTTCTGCCCCTTCTTAACGCTTGTGATTGGTCACCAGTTTCCAGTCCAGATAGCGGAGTTGACCACAGACTAGAACATCTTAGCCAGAATGTTATGGGCGTTGTCGATCAGCTTGCGCCTTTGAAGCTCTTTAAAACTTTAAAGAAAGGTCTTCCTCTTTGAGTGGACGCTGATCTCGCAGATCTCTACAAACAACGTGACGCAGTACGCAAAAGGTACAAGCGTACTCGTAACAGTGCTCTAAGGGAGGATTTTCAGTCCCTTGCCGCGTTGGCAGAGCAGCGTATGCAACAAGCGAAGGAGACGTTCGTCCAAAACAGGCTATTTGATGCCATGGATAATAACAGGAATGTTTGGAATGAGCTTCGGAGTCTTGGCTTATTATCTAAACCCAACGAACATCTGCATGGCTTTACTCCGGGCGAGTTGAACACCCATTTCGTCGGGGTCTCCGTCTCTCACTCTGAGCATGAGGCAGATTTGAATGAGATTCTGAATGACGCTAGTGATGAGGGTTTCACTTTTCGCGAAGTGACTTTTACAGACGTGGCTCTAGCCGTTGCCCATTTCTCATCTCAAGCAAAGGGAAAGGACGGTATACCCCAAAGCGTTATTGCCAAATCCCTGCTGGTTATTGGTAATCACCTAGCCATACTCTTTAACTCTTCACTCTCTAGTGGAGTCTTTCCCAGAGCTTGGAAGCGAGCTCATCTGGTCCCCGTCAAGAAAACGACAATCCCATCTGCCACCTCGAATTTCCGCCCAATTGCTCTCTTGAGCTTCATATCGAAAGTCCTGGAGAAGATAGTGCATGATCAAATTAAGAATATTTAGACTCAAAGAAAATCCTCGACCCTCGCCAAGCAGGTTTCAGACAACACCACTCAACGCAAACAACGCTATTAAGACTGACCGAAGACATTCGGACTGGCATTGACAATGAGAAGCAGTATCTAACTTTCTTATTACTCTTTGACTTCAGTAAGGCATTTGACACTGTCTCTCCCTCTAAATTGCTCCGTAAACTAATCTTGATGGGTTTCTCTAGGGCCATAGTCCTGTGGGTCAAGTCATACATCACGGGTCGTCAACAACGAGTAGTCACCAAATTGAATGGTGAATCGGAATGGCTCACAACCAATCTCAGCGTCCCACAGGGCTCGGTTCTCGCCCCCCCCCCCCCTGTTTAGTTTGTATATTAATGATATTAAGGACATTTTCTCTAATTTTAATGGATCAGAAGGGATTTTATCCGATAGTGTCACACACTTGCTTTACGCAGACGATCTCCAAATCTACACTCAAGCTACTGCAGGTGATCTTCGTGAGGGTATTGAGCGCTTGTCATCTCAACACTGGTAAAACTAAAGCAATTATTTTTGGTTCTGAACATAATATCAATCTACTACATGGATTGAACTTACCGGGTATTGAGGTGCAGGATAACGTTTTCGTGCCTTTCGTTGATTCAGTAACTAACCTCGGTGTCATTATGGATTCGAAGCTGACATAGAACCAGCAGGTAGATGCACTTAGCCGAAAGGTTAATAGAGCCTTATATGGGCTTAGATCCTTCCAATCCTGTACCACCGAGGCGTTACGCAAGCAGCTCGCAAGTGCTCTTGTTATCTCTCACTTAGACTACTGTTCTGTAGTATATCTTGATGTGTCAGTGGATCTTCACAAACGACTCCAAAAGTTGCAGAATGCATGTGTGAGGTATGTCTGTGGTGCTAGAAGCAGCGAGCACATAACTCCCTACAGGAAGAAATTGGACTGGTTAGATGTTGAGGCAAGAAGAGAATATTTCATGTCAGTACTAATGTACAAATCTCTCAGATTGGGGCGCCCATCTTACCTTGCAACCCTATTTAACAAAAACCAGTCCAGAACCTCAGGTAGGGCTCCAAGAGATCTAGTAGTTCCTAGTTCGCGAACCGATACTGGGTTCTACTCGTTCTGTGCCCAGGGTGCGCGTCTCTGGAACTCGCTTCCTGAGAAAGTCCGCAATCTCCATTCATTGTCTAGATTTAAGTCAGCTATGCGAGAGCACTTGCGTTCTTGTACGCTCTAATTATGACGTGAGACTATGTGTTCTCGAATCTTACTGTGATATTTTTCTCTGCGATATGTATATAGGTGCGATTGAGCGACTAACTTTTTCTGTGATACATGCGTATTCCAAGGAGTATAGAGACTGATTTTTAACTTTTATTGCGTGTCAGAGATATTAACTGATGAATATTATACAGATACTGACTTTATATACATATGTTATTACGTAACCATTATGAGACATTTTACTGTTGTATACCAGTCTATCTGTGATGCCTTAACTTTTATATGTGTAGCGAGCCGCCTAATGACTTGTGATTTACTAAGTGATACTTCATGTAATGTTTTTGTCTTGAGAAAATAAACCACTATACTATACCCCGTTGGATGTTGTTCTCAAGAGCGAACAGATAGTGGAGTTACTGCCAAGGACAACGGCGGAGGCCGCGTCCAATACCTAACAAACACAACACCCAGATGCCACAGCTAACGCGGAGAGGAATGAAGATGACCACATCTCACACCAATAAAGAGGTCAACCGATGGAACATGAGACTCAACACACACCCGACGATAGGCGGAGCAACAGTGGACAGGATACGGATAGCGACGAACAGCCAGAGTGACTATGAGGGATGATGCGCCTCCTGGCGACGGATTGTTCAGAATTCTGCATCCCGGGGGAAGTCGGGTCACTAATAGCTGAGCTAATAGTGAAGGTCCAGTCGCTAGAGACCATAGTGTTGGACCAATAATGACACGCTACTTCCAGTACGCACATCGTGGACAGCAGACCAGGACAGAATGTGCACTCCGCGGAAACATACACCAGCCATGGTAACGACGACAAGATGGGCCTGCCACGGCGCCATCGCTAGCTCAGCGAGATAGTCAGGCTGATTTACCAGAGGTAAACACAGCCAGGGTGGGGGGTGACCGCCGAAGTTCGGCAAGAGACTCGAGCTGGCCGCACTACAGCACGCCAGGAACAGGGAATTTCTTGCGATCGAGTATGTTCCACTACAGAGGCATAGGCCAAATAGTACGGAAGTGGCAAATCAGATTCTCTGGCGCAAAAAGCCAGAGTATCGATGTATTTGTCACGAGGCTGGAGGATTGACAAGTCCTGGCAAATCTCTCAGAGGAAGAGGTGCTATCGTCGCTATCCAAGCTGTTTACGGATAGCAGCCACGTAGTACCGAAATGAGAAGGAAAAGTGGACCACGTGGCCAAAAACCGCACCCAAGGGGCAGATGAGGCCTTGAGGGATTGCATTAAGTATCTCATAGGGATCGTTCGAAAAATATCACCGCCTCCCAGCTCGGAACAACAGCTGGTCCAGCTACATCGAAATCTATGACCTCAACTGCAAGCGATGGTTCGTAGAACGGATTTCAGTACAGTAGAGGAGCTACTGGAGCTGGCAATGGATGCGGAGCAGACACTTGAAAATGTTAAGACTTTTCGACCTCCGCCACTGCAAGCAGCAGCTTTACTGCCTGAAATGGCATACAAGCCTTCCCCAACCGCCGACGCGCAGAAAAGACACAAGCCAGATGCTAAAGACAGCAAAGTGTCTGCGGTCGGGGACAAAGACGCCGAGTATGAAGATCTGGAACAGAGGCTTCGGCGCGTGCTGAAACAAAGCCTTTCTGAATTAGGAAGCAACGGAGTACAGCGCTCAGGGAAAAATACGCCGGCTGGGCCGCGTGGGGGACGTGGCTACCAGCTATCGAGCAGGAGTGGGGCGAAGAAGTCCTCCGAGCCCAAATTAGAGGAAAAGGCACCGAGGTCGCAGAATAGGTCCTCCGAAGCAGCCGAGACCACTGCTGAGTAGTTACTCATGCGCTCACCCCGGGTATATTGCCCGATTTTGCCCGAACTGTACGGGAAACGGAAAGGGGGGCGCGTAACCGGGATCACTTCCGTCCCTCTTCCAGTAGAGATGCCGAAAAGCGAAGGGGGCGTAGCCGAGTGTGACAGCCGCACGGTCGCGCCAGAGCAAGGCACTCAATCACGAAACGACAGTCGAGGAGTGGCCTCGACTAGTCGGCCTTGCAATGCTGAAACTAGGATCAACCTTCGCGCGCTGCTAGCACTCAACAGAAAGTTTACACCTTCTAAAAAACGGGGAGTGCGACTAGCAGATGGGAGTCGAAGCCCCTTGATAGGCCACGTGATCTTACTGATCAACGTGGCAGGGCTCACTCGTGATATACGAGTAGCCATAATGCCTCACCTATATGCAGACTGCTATCTCGGTGTCAACTTTGTGCATGCATTTCGGGCCGTACTTGGTCCAGATACGGATCGGTTATTCTGTAAGGATGAAGGCACCTACATCGAGCTGGAGGTAGCCAGCTTGACGACCGAATCCTCAGCAATAGCTGCCATAGGACTCGCAAATGCCACAGATCTTCGGCGAGAGGAACTGAAGGCGATGGTAGTGTCCATCCTGGATGCTGCGCCACACAGTGGGGCTTTTTGCCATTTTTTTCTCAAAATTGATAGCTCCGTTTGGAATGAACGAATCTGGACCGTTCAGGCTTTCAACTTTAACGTTTTTCCCGCAGATTGGAGGAAAACTATCATTGATAGTGGTGAAAAACTTCCCGAGTTGGAAAATCAGCCTAAATGAGCCTTTTTTACGATTTTTCCAGTTTAAAATGTGATATCTCCGCTTGGAATTGACGAATCAAAACGTGGGCACAGGAAGTTTTTTCCACTACCAATGATAGTTTTCCTCCAATATACAGAAAAAACCTGACATTTCAAGACCAAAACGGTCCAGCTTCGTTCATTGCAAGCAGAAATATCACATTTTAAAATGGAAAAATCGTAAAAATGTCTTTTTTAGACCGATTTTCCAACTCGGGAAGTTTTCGACCACTATCGATGATAGTTTTCCTCCAATCTATGGAAAAAAACTCAAAATTTTAAGACCTGAACGGTCCAGATTCGATCATTCCAAACGAAGATATCAATTTTGAAAAAAAAAATGGCAAAAAACCCACTGTGCGCCACCAGGGCTAGGTTGTGTGAAAGGGGTCGAGCACGAGATGAAAGTGCATAACACTCGGCCGATAAAGTAGCGACACTATCGGATGTCGGATAGAGAGCAAGAGGAAATGCACAAACAGATGCGCAGGAGGCTGCGGCAAGGGTTCATGGAGCCTTCGCAAAGCGATTGATCGGAAGAGCGATGGTTCAAGAAGGTTCTGCTCTGACTTGCGTAAGGTCAACTTAGCCAACGAGCCAGATGCATATCCCTTGCTGAACATGCAAGACATCTTGCGCAAGCTGCGCAAGGCTAGGTTTATCTTAACGCTCGACCTCAAGAGTGCGTATCATCATATAACGCTGGCAGAGGAACCACGGCCGGTCACCGCCTTCACCGTGCAGGGATTGGGACCGTTCTAATTCCGGCGTATGCCATACGGGCTGACCAACGCGACGGATACCTTCCAGCGGCTCATTGACCGTGTGCTGAATTAGAGCCGCACGTCGACGCCTATCTCGACGACAACATCATTGTCACCGAGACTTTCGAGAAACACAAGGCGTGTCTCAAAATGGTGCTAAAGAGGCTCGTGGCTGCTGAACTCTTGCTTAACCCAGATAAATGCGTGTTTTGCAAACCGGAGGTAGCATACCTCGGTTTTCCAATTAACCCATTTCGTCCCAAATGTCATAAATTTTTTTGGAGTTTTCAGCGTTCTAACTTTTTATATAAAAGGTCAAAAAAAAAATGTGAAAGCACCAATTCGGATAGTTTGAAGCCTCCTATTTCGAATGCCGCAGCCAAAATTGGGCTACGACTTCACTAAAAAAAGTTATAAAAATTTATTGCAAAAAAAAAATCCGAAATTTTCCACATTTTTTTTTTCAGACATGTTAATTGTCAATATGATAAGGTTGTACCAGATCATCGTATTAGCTATAAATCGTGGAGTTTTTATGTTCTCTTCAAAACCCCGATGGATTTTTTTTGAAATTCAAGATGGCGGCGTCAAGATGGCGCGGTAAGCATAGAAAACATTTTTAAAAATGCAAACTTTGCAAATATATCATATTTTTTATACGAAAAAACTATGCCTGATCATTGCAATGAGCATAAATGACAACAATATTATTTGCTTGTCACTGTTTTGTAGGTTTTGAGCGCTATCTTGACGCCGTCATCTTGAATTTAAAAAAAAATCCATCGGGGTTTTAAAGAGTACATAAAAACTCCACGATTTATAGCAGATGCGATGATCTGGTAGAAATTTATCATGTTGAAAATTCACATTTCTGAAAAAAAAATGTTGAAAATTTCGGATTTTTTTGCAATAAATTGTTATAACTTCTTTCAGTGAAGTCGTAGCCCAATTCTGACTACGGCATTCGAAAGAGGAGGCTTCAAGCTATCCGAAATGATGCTTTCACATTTTTTTGGGCCGTTTATATAAAAAGTTAGAACGCTGAAAACCAAAAAAAAATATTAGACATTTAGGACGAAATGGGTTAATCGAGACGGCATGAGGCCCAATCCGGCAAAAGAAGAGCCGATCAAAAATTATCCGACGCCGAAGAACCTGAAGAATCTTCGGAAATTCCAAGGCATGTCCTCCTCATACAGCGTGTGATAGCTCGTCCGCCGCCTCCACTACTGCAACCCCGCACCCGTCTGCGCATCGCCGGTATGCCAGGAGAGAAAGAGAAAGCGGCAGCGAAGGAGAGTAGTGAAGGAAGTGAAAGAGAGAACGAGCAGCTCGACGGGCAACCCGTAGGCGTCCCTGCGCACGTGGTCGCCAGCTATGCAAGTGAGAGAGGAAGAGAGTTTGAGAGATAGTTTCGTTGCGCGAGCTAGTCAGCCTTCTTAGGTCGAATTGCATATGATTTATTAACCGCTAGCCTGCGTCAAACGGCACCGTGTCCGTGTTATTGCTGCGGCGGCAGCACATGCGAGCGACCAATCGAATACCTCTCGGTGAGGTTTACCACGCATCGCGCGGTATACAGTCTCGGCCTACGGGTGTTCCTATTGTAGCTTCAATTGTCAGGGCACGCGCCCCTCTGTGCGTCAATTTGAATATTGAGTTAATAAACTCCCTCTTTGATTTTAATCATCCGTGTAGACTTCGATTATTGGCGAGTAACCACATCCCCGTCCCGAATACCGCACTCTACCCTTTCAGCAGCTGCAGCTAGCCGTGCACAGCTCATCTTCGAGGATCAGCGGCAACGGGGACTTGTAAGTAAAGCCGCCCCGATTTAACCTCAGCGGCGTTGTACGGGAACACCGCCTGTGGCAGGTAAAGCTAGGCAGTAGCAAGCAGCCGGAAGTTCGTGAGCCGAAGTTGGTAGCAGCGGCGGAGCGCAGCAGCGGCTCCAGTAGAAAGCGGCTTAGGCTTCTACAATAGAAGCCGGGTATGCATGTCCGTGACCTGTCCCGCTGCGCCTCGTACCGACCAACAAGGGATTCTACAATTACTGGTTCTATATTCAGATCACTGACAAGGAGTGTATCTCAGATCCGGATAATGGATCCTCACCAGCTCGCACGATCTTTCTTCTTATACCTAAAAATGAAAGCCTGTGCGATACTAAACACTGATGCTTTGAGGATTCTGAGACACAAACCCTTGAATTATTTAAAAATTAAAAGGTATTTTCCACTAAAATTATAGTTTTGGCGGGTGAACCTTCCTCTAATACCTATAAACGAGCACACAGACATGATTACTTGCTTGATTATGGTATCACATGGTAAAATGTATAAAAATCTCTCATGAAAGTATCCTTAATTATTTTAGATTACCTTATTTAATGGCGTAAAAGCCCTTAAATTGCTTATTTGGCAATACAACCTTGCATTTATAGCTGTAAATAAGCATTCAGACATAATTGTACGACACTAAAATTTTGCTGATTAATGAGGAAATATAACGTACATCGAGTTGCAGCTGCACATTATTTTGACTATTTAATTACATAAGGAAAAAATTTTTTCTCAAGGAAAGTCTCGAGGAAAGGAAGTTGAAATTTTTTTTCTCCTTTATTTAATCGTACGACACAGTGGAATTTTGCTGATTAATGAGAAAATGTCACGTACATCAAGTTGCAGCTGCACATTCTTTTAACTATTTAATTACAGAGGGAAAAATTTTTTCTCGAGGTAAGTCTCAAGGAAAGGAAGTTGAAATTCGATAGCGTACCCAAAAACTCATCGACGTCGTTTCATTGCGAGAGATGGCATACGCGAGAATGCATTGCCTGGCTTTGTATTTAAGAGGGGGTTTGGAATCAACGACTAATCAGTGAAGGTTGACTGAGCGGAATCAGAACACTTCAAGATGATTAGAGCCAGTGTAACTCATTCAGCTCAAATTTTAAGACACGTTTTACGCATAGCAAATGCTCGACACTCGTATATACGCACAATGTGTGGACGAGTATGGGTTCGCAACCTCGAAAAGTTGTCGCTGGAGGTATTATGCAAAAAATTGCATTTTCTTCTCATGCATTGCGACGTATCAAGCATCTGCTACATGTATAGTATTGGCCTTTTTCATAAATTGGTCACCGTTTCGTCGAGATGATTCACCGCGATGCTAGCGCCAGCCCCATCGCACGGTTCACGGAATCGTGATAAGAAGTGTGAATAGACCATTAAAAGGTTGTATGTATAAAAAGAGATGTATAATTTTTGGAAGTCAAAACGGACAATAATTTATTTAAGACCTCCCCCCCCCTCACTCTCTCTCTCTCACTCTCTCTCTCTCTGTCTCTCTCTCTCTGTGTCTCTCTGTTTCGAGTATTTTAATTCTTGATTATTTTTTATATTACATTAGCATTAGCATCATTAATTATCACTTGTGTTAAAAATGGAATTTAACGCTATAAGAAATTTATAGAGTAAAACAGAAAATTGTCACTGTCTGGATATGCCAAATTAAGTGTAGCATCAGCAAAGAATTACACATAGAAGAACATACACCCATACACATACTCACACATACACAGGCGCACGCACGTCAATATTTTGACGTTACAAAAAACATACACCAGGCACTGGTGTTTTTCGGCTCGTTGAGGCTCGTAGAGTAAGGATCGCAAGGTCTTCTCAAACCTTTCTCGAGGAGCGGATGACCAGCGGGAAATCGACTGCCGGCTATTGTAAGTCGGCCGTTGGCTGCTGGAAATCGGCTGTTGATTGCAGGAAGTAGCTGTTTCAAATACTGTTTCAGTTATCCATACGGTTACATCGGCGGTCCGACTACTACTGACGCATCAGGGGACCACACCCTGGAAAGTCAGTGGCGCTGGTATCGCAATACAAAGAACACACTCGTGACCGATAACTACACAGTGTAAAAGCAGCACATTGGCTATCGCTGTGCCTTCAACATTGTGATTAGTGTTGGCGCCGCACCAGAAAAGAGCTCATTGGCTGCTGGTGCGCCCGCAACAAGCTGATTTAGCGGTCCCGGGATGCGCAGCGGCTAAGAGCTCATTGTCCACCGCTGTGTCGGCAAAAGAGCGGTTTTACCGCGGAGCTAGTGTCACCACAAGGCTCGCGGACTCGTGAGAGGCATACAGAGATCTGGGTAAAGACGTTGAATTTCGCGAAGGTCTACCGCAAAACACCGACTGGTTTAACGATCCAAAACCTAAGTTGATCATCATCGACGACCTCATGCGCGAATCGTCCTCTAGAGGAGCCATAGCGAATCTCTTTATGAAAGGCAGTCATCACAACAACTTGACAGTCATTTTTATCACTCAAAACGTCTTCCATCAAGACAAAGGGCAGCGCGACGTATCATTGAACGCTCAGTACATTGGAATCTTTAGGAATTTGCGAGATCGTGCCCAGGTACGTCATGTTGCTAGACAAGTATATCCTGAAAATCCTCGATTTCCAAAAGAAGCCTACCAGGACGCAACATCGCAAGCTTTTGGCTATCTCTTGTTGGATCTGAAGCAAACCACATCGAATAACTGCCGATTTCGAACGTGTATTTTCCCCGACGATGAGTACCAGTACGTTTACGTACCGCAAAAACAACCGACAAACAGTCAAAATCAAGTTCCAATCGTGTCGTTGAATACAAAAATGCGTTACCCTTTTGGTCGAAAAGAGGCTACAGTCTTGCCGGCATTGAACCATTTTAACAAAGAACAGCAAAAAGCAGTTTCACTGAAAATTAATACAAAATTGGTTCGTCTTATGTGCGAGTGTGCTTTAAACGTATTGATAGGTAACGTTCAGATAAGTACAGGTCACAATTATAATGCAACGTTGCGGTTTTTTGCCTGCTCTGCTAGCACCTCTGATTGGCACACTTCTTGCTAATCTCATGAATAAATAAAGATGGAACACGTGAGAAAGATGATTCTTCTACCGCAAGAGAGTGCTGAACTTTTGCAGACCACGCTTGGAAAAGATAAGACAAAGTCTATGCAAACACCGGGATTGGTGACGAGTAGACTCGATGCTGAAATGAACAAAATTTTAAACTCGCCAAAATACAAAGACGAGCATGAAAAGTGGACTCTCTACCGCCAAGTTTTACAGCGATATCTTCATTTTAAAGGAACCGAAGGAGGAGATAAGTATAAAAAAAGAACAAAAGAATGGCAGTGTCAGCAATTCTAATACGAAGGACGATAATGAGGTAGGGGAGGGGAGGGGAGGGGAGGGGAAGGGAGGAGAGGAGGAGGAGGAGGAGGAGGAGGAGTAGGAGGAGGAGGAGGAGGAGGAGGAGAACGATGAGCGCATTGATGCAAATATTATCTATATATATTAAAGTAGTTTGGGATACCAACGGGGCCGTAAAGATAGATGGCACGATTGTGCACGGAGCTAACATTGTCCTCTTGGTGAATGACGCAATAGGAGATAGAAGAAGGAGCGCTCTGCCTGGGCATCTTCAGTTCGCTGTCGCTCTTCGCCAAACAACTGCGCTTCGAGAGTTTATAGCAAGCGTGTTTGAAACAACGTTACCAGACCCTCATCCTCCAGCGAGGATTCAGAAAACAGTGTTTCTACTACACCGCTTCGCATTCCTACTATGAGAATTCAGAGTAGCGGCGACAGTGCCGGTGTCGAAACAGATTCAACGCAAACCAAAAAAAAAAGAAAGAAGTCAGCTGAAAAAAAGAAGGTCTCACCACCACACTCTGAAATATTGTCATGGCGCGGAATGAGAAAGACATTCGGGCTGCGCTAATAAGTTCTCAAGAAGGAGAACAGGAGAAAAACAGCGTTCTAGATTCACTCGTTGATTTATTACCGTTTGAAATGCATGTACCGCATTACAAATTTTGCGGACCTGGAACTAAGCTAGCAGAGCGTATCGAACGTGGCAACGTTCTAATCAATCAGCTGGACGAGGGGTGCCAACAGCAAGATCTAGCTTATGCTGACTCGAACAGTGACCGTCGTCAAGCCGACCGAGTTTTAGCGCGATATGCCTTCTCTCGCATACTCGCCGAGGAAACACCGTCTAATGAAAGAACAGTCGCGATGATGACCGCTTGCTGCATGGTTAGAAACATAACTTTTGAGAAATTTTGGTAGCGTATCAAGAATGTTATCAGAAAACGAGACAAGAAAGATGAAAAATCAAAGCGTGGACAAATAAAAAAGGGTAAGAAGTAGAAGAAGAAGGAACAGAAACAAAAGGATAAGAAGAAAATAGACAAAATAATCTCGAACAATGAATGAAAAGTTTGAAAAACGTTATTACGAAGCACATCAACGTTCGGCGAACGCTGGTGCTGATAAACTTTTGTGAGCTACGCGTAAAAAATACGATCGTCAAAGTGGTATTGAATGGCTTGAGAGTCGTAATTATAATGTATGCAATTTCGACGACGTGTGGGAAGCTGATTTGATGGACATGAGATCTATATAATCTTACAACGATGGCTACAGCTACGTTTTAACTGTCATCGATGCCCTCAGCAAATACGCATGGGCTGAACCTGTCAAGGACAAAACTTCAAGAAACGTCGCTGATGCTTTTGCGCGTATTTTATCGAGAAGTAACGGACGGAAACCAATATGTCTTCAAACTGATAAAGGTAAACAATTTATCGGCGAAGCGCTGCAGAGGGATTCCTTAAAGTACGGTATAGCGTTTAGAGTGTCGCACACGTAAAAGCTGCCATTGTGGAAAGATTCATAAGAACTATAAAAGAAAGAACATGGCGATATTTTACTCATAAAAAAACTCGGAGGTATGTTGATATTTTACAGAATATCGTAGAGGCGTAATCGTAAATCTTGAATATATCGTGAAATCGTGAAAACTAGAGACAAAGGTGTAAGGTTCGGAAGATAGGGAAAGCATGATTAGGTTAAGGCCCACCTATGTACAGTGGTGAGTAATAATATATATGTTAATCTTGACTCCCGTCAATGATATCAATGATATCGCTCACTCTGCTGCTGATGTCCTCGGTCGTAGAATAAAGGTACTACATTGTGTAGGATAATTTATTTTATTTTAAAGTTCAAATTTAATAGTGGAACAGAGAATTAAACATAACAAATTATCTCTAAAGTTAATAGGCAATCAAAGCGTGCAATAAGTAAATAATGATAATAAAGATTCAGTTGCAAGAGTAACTCGCTAAGCTTAAAACTCCAAACAAAGTTAATAATTAAATTAATATGTAAAAAATGCTAAAATAATAATTCATTTTTAAGAAATACGTAAGATAGTGTTAATCAAATAATAATCATTCAAGATGTAATAGTGAAACACTTAGTTAATATATCCAAAATTATACTTATAAATAACGTGAAAGTGGTAGGAGATAGGAAAAGGTGGTGAATAACGCCCAGGTGAATAAGAATAGTTATATATATAAAAAAACGATTATTTGTTACATCACCCTTACTTGGGTAGTCATATAAATTATTTCATACAAAGAAAAA
The DNA here is from genome assembly GCA_036365515.1 of Torymus aiolomorphi. NCBI lineage: Eukaryota > Metazoa > Arthropoda > Insecta > Hymenoptera > Torymidae > Torymus > Torymus aiolomorphi. The sequence continues at coordinate 237,712,375 of CM070874.1, read as the reverse complement.
AAAAACAATAATCAATAGATCTGCAATGGTGATTTTATATAACACAACGGAAAGTTCTATACTCCAAATTATCACACGTCTATATGTCTTTGTGGCTCGATATAAACAATATATATATATATATATATATATATATATATATATATATATATATATATATATATATATATATATATATATATATATATATATATATATATATATATATATTTATGTTTTATGTTAGTATCCAGGACATTTCAGATGTTTAACGTTAGTTTCGGGGACATTTGTTAGTTTTGGGGACAGTCCCTGAATCTACATATGTTTAACGTCAATTTTGAGGACATCGGCCCCCATAAGAGACATTATTTCTTTAGTCACGTATAGGTATACAGTAACATGGGGTCCTGGGAACTAACGTTATACAAGTTTATATATATATATAGAGGGATTATTTCTTTAGTCACTTGTATACGCGAACTCTGGGCGTAGTTACTAATATCAGGGATGGGCTCCATAAAGGGGTTAGGTGAAACATATATATATATATATATATATATATATATATATATATATATATATATATATATATATATATATATATACTAGTGGGGCTTCGCCCCCCCTGCTCGCTCCGCTCGCCCACCCCCGATATGTTTTAATTATAATCAAAAATATAAATCTATAGTCAGTAGCACTGAATATTTATATTATTAAAAATTTTATCATTGTTCTGAAGAAATGGACATTATCAAAGGACAAAAAGTTTTTGTTATCGGGGACATTTTAGAATGGAAGATATATCGGACATGTAATCAGGAATATTTAAAGAGGAAATTAAATAAGTTATAAATCATGATATAATTAATTAGAAGAATTGTCGAGTATAGCAAGTTCTATGTAATAATATTGATATTTATTTATTTGTATATTTATTTATTTATTTTTTTAAATTGATTTAACTATAAAGATTGGTTGATGAAACGAACAGTTTTCCACGTCACCCTGGGGGTACTGTTCATGAGCGCGTTGGATTGTTATTTTAAGTGGTATACTTCGCCAGTAACCCTACATTACCACTGTAGCCCAAAATTTTATAATTATTAAATATATTTTTATATGATTTACATTACATTTGATTTCTATTTGAAATTTAGAAAAATATTTATCGAAAATTGTTGAATAGAAATTTATTAAAAATATATTGTTTTTATTTATATTATCTTTAATATATCCTTAATTATTTTTGTAAGCTTTTTACAATTTGGAAACATATATATTTATTGTTCCTCTTATATGTATTTGTGCTTTTAAACATTATGTTGGATACATGAAAGAATCTAATACAATGTAGTCTACTGGAGTAGAATTAAAAATTAATATAGTTAAATTTTCGTAAAATTTCAAATATTTCATATTAATATTGTAACGGCCTGCGCGTGTACGTGCGCGAGTGTGCATGTATCGTGTGCGCGAACGAGACATGAGGCGAGTCTCAGCACACCGCGTCGGCACGCGCTAATGCCCGAAATGTAAACATCTCTCAACCTTACGCGAAGGACAAGGCCGAGAGATGCTTGCGCGTGCCGACGAAGCAGCAGGCAGGCAGTATCGTTTCGGCCATCGCCGCAAGCAATAGCCCTCACAGAGAGAGAGAGAGAGAAAAGTGCGAACTAGCGAACGCGAGAGTGCCGAGAGTGAGCGCGAGCGAGCCGCAGCAGCGTAGCTGAGAGGCAGAGAGAGAGAGAGAGAGAGAGAGAGAGACGCCGGCCGCTACTCTGCTACCGCCGGATTGCCAGCTAAGGAGCGAGAGAGAGAGAGAGAGATACGACGAACGAGGCATCCAGCACCGCTCGGCCTGACTCCCTGCATCAGCCGAGTCTTCGCGAGGTAAGTCCTGGCCAGGCGCTAGCGCGCTTTCCCCGCGGACGACGTGCGTCCGGAGAGCGACCCCCGCGCGAGCGAGCGAGGCTCACCGACGCGCGCGCGTGTGTCGATCGCGCGGCGATAGACCAACTTCGGCGCGGGCCGCTTTGACGAGTGCGTGCGTGCGACCGCGCGCACACGTAACTACGGCGCGGGCGCACCACCCGTATCCGCGTGTATAAAGGATACGCGCCGCTTGTGTATTATTCCTTACGCCCGAAGGGGCAATAAACTTCTTTCATCGTTCACACGCGTTCGTGCATTATTTGACGCGTAGTCCCGGATCCTTTTTCCTAGTCGGTGGCGCGGCGGTATAGAATACCACCGGCCTCCGCGGGCGCGAGTACACGGTGCTCGCGCATTTCTGAGCAGCCGAGTAAGCACGCACGAGAGAGAGAGCGCGACAGTGAAGTCGCGCGTTGTAACGCCGGCAGGTACGGCTGCCGAGGAAGGCAGCCGACGGCAAGCGACGGCACGCAGGCGAGAAGGAGGAGATTTCGCACGAGCAAGTGCTCGCGCCCCACTGCATTGTTGCGCCGTTCATCGGCAAATCCGCTTAGAAGAAGCGAATAATTGTGCGACGCCTGCCCCGTTACAACTGGCGCCCTTAACGTGTGGATACACGGATACCTGCCACCGATGAGCGTGCGGGAAATTAGGTTGGGAGAAAGGCTTTTTCTCTGGTTGTTTCTTTCATCTAAAAATCGGGATTAAAAGTTAAAATTAGGAATTTGACTAGGTCAAATCAGGTTTTTTCTACGGATTGTAGAATCGGGTGGTGCGAATAATCGCGACGCGCTGCGTACGAAAATTTCGCTAGCACGCGATAAAACTACGAGTGTAAGCGTGTGTGTGTGCGAATAATAAACATTGCCTTGCTCCAGGAAGATCAGCATATGAGAGCTGAGCGGAAAGTAAACATTGACGATTCGACGAGAGTTTAACTGTTACTTTCTCTTCCTTTTGTCGCGTTAATTAATAGAATAACTAGAAAATCAAAACCTAACATAGAATTTCCTTTTCTTTCGGGATTTTATTTCTTTTTCATAGTTCAATAGTTTTTCGTTCTTTTTTATTAATTCCTGGTCGGCGATTATCGCCGAAGAGAAGAAAAGCGACAAGAGGGAGCGGTTCGTCGTCTCTCAGCGGTGGTAGAGAGATTGTGAGCCACAGCTGAGAGTCAAACCAGTACACACACACGCACTCGATCGGAGTATACCTGATAGGAGAAAAATTACTTTGTATTTTTTTTTGCTGTGTTGTATTGTTGGTGCGCCCATTCGATAAGTGAGCGTAGTCGTTTAGCCGCGCACAGGTATACTCCGAGAGAGGTCTAATTGTAAACAAGCGCAACGATGGTAGAGTCTGCAGCCAAAGCCATCGATAATTGGTGCAGATGTCTCACCGAGGACGAGACACTGCGCTACACACAAGCGCTCGGACTGAAGACAAGCGGCGGAACGTTCCTGAAGCTAGAGCGCATCAGTAAGTGGCTGGCAGGCGACTACGACCCAGAAGATTTTGAAGGTGTAGCCGCCGCTGATGAGCATTCCGCGAGGGTGGAACGCGCAAATGCTCGCCGCACGTTTCTGGACCGAACGTCCGGCTCGGAACACGACATATCGTGGGCAAACTCCACGTCGGACGAGCCGCATCCACTCGAGATTTTAAAAACGGACGCAGCAGTCCAAGGAAACCTCGAGCGCAGTCGCCAATGGGCATCAAATGCGACCAGAGTCGACAGCGACGATGAAGCTACGGGCCAAAGCGGCATGAACAGCCAGGATGCGGAGGAGAGCGAACGAACCACGGCCATAAAAGGGCCGGCAATGTTCGAGATGTCAATGGCGGACGGCACGACACTACAAGTGCCAACCGATTGGGCCGTGTACATGGCCGCTGTTGACAAGAAACTCCGGCAAATCGAAGAGTCGACGCGGATCACGGCCGCTAACGCAACTCAGCATCCAAACGCCAACAGCACTCGCCGGGAGAGCGCCGAAGCAATGCGGTGAGTGACGTTCACGGACATCACACCCGCCCGCCGGAATGAAAAAAATCTGCGAGAAGAGACGCAGTCGAGAGGCCTATCCTCTCGACTAGACATCGGCGGACGGGGACTGCCGACCCCGATACAGCAGCCCATTTCGAGGCCTCGACAGCCTCCGGCGGAAGAGAGGCCGCCGCCACCTAGTACCCCGCTGTCGCATCGAACAGGGTACGGTGGCGCCTGGAGGGGGGGTGGATCACAGAGCCAGCAGATAGAATCGACTGACTCTGAGATACGGCGCGAAACACGGGGAAGGTCGATGACAGGGTCGTACGAAGAATCGAACCGCACGACAGGCAGCGGATTTCGAGATGTCGGCCAAGTAGTGCGCCGATGGGGATTCAAGTTCGCTGGCGAACCTGGTGAAAGCATCGACACCTTCCTCGAGCGGTCGAGAAGAATTGGGAACTCGCCAAGCTTACGGAAGGGGAAATACTGAGTGCCCTTCCGGAGCTATTCGTCGGCGTAGCCGGTACCTGGGTGCGATCCAACAGGACGAGCTAGATCACCTGGGAGGAATTCTGTCGCCGGAGACGGCGATGGAGCGTCATGACGGACCGTGGACAGCAACGGCTGAGGCACGAGGTCGCTTTGCGAACGCAAGGACCGGAAGAATCCGTGCGTGATTACGTTACGTGCCTCGAAGCAATGATGCGGAAGATGGAGCCACTGCCGACGCTTGATTTCAAGCTGGGGACGCTACACCGGAACATGAAGCCGCGACTGCAGCAGCTCATTCGACGAAGCGACTTCGAAGACGTTGAGACCTTGCTGGATTTAGCAATGGAGGCGGAGCTTGCAGTCGATGCGGAGAAGTCCTTCAAGCCTCCGCCGCCGCCGGAGTCGTGCGTGTACGCGTAGTGGGCGTACAAACCCCGCAAACCGGCTCCGCCTAAGGTGAAGGCCGCGGCGGTAGAGACAAAGCTGCCGCCGACTCCACCGCCATCGAGAACGCCGACGATAGATGAAAAGATCGAGCGGTTCGCGAAGGTGATCTTGGAGGGGATGCAACGCATGCAACAGAAGCAACCGCCCCCTCCTCCACCTGCACCCCCGTCGACGCGGAACCGGAGCGGAGAGAAAGGGTCCCGGAGAAAGAAGAGTAGCTCCAAACGCTCCAGCAGGAAGACGAGTAGAAGGGCCGGGAAATCAAACTCCAGCAGCGATTCGAGCGAAAAAGACCGAGCCAGGAGGTCGCCAAGGAGGACAGGCGAACCGAGCGTACCGGCACTGGGAGCATTCAGCTGTTATGGATGCGGCGCTCCCGGAGTAATTCGCCGAAATTGCCCGAAGTACGCGGGAAACGTACCGCAGGCGAAGTAAGCGGGGTTTCCGCTTCATCTGCCGAAGTCCCCGCACTAAAACCGGACGCCGCAGTCGGACAAATAAAGGCTGAGCCGGCAGCCGAGCACGAGCAGGAATCGAGATGGTGGCTACAGGTGGCGATCGGAAATTATAGACTACGCGCCCTCTACGATACTGGAGCTTCAGGCACCGTAATGGGAGCGGTCGGCCTGCAGCTCGCATCTGCGTTCGGGCGACCACTAATGCCGAGCTACGGTCGCCGCGCAAAAGTCGTCGGAGGACAGATGGCTACGATCGCCGGTTACGTCGAGCTGCCATTCGAGATAGCTGGTGTAAAGCGAGACATTCGGGTAGCGGTGCTTCCGGATGACAAAGTGGATTGCTACTTAGGCGCAAACTTCGTCAGAGCCTTCGGTACAATCCACGACCCCATCAACAACCAGTTGATCGTGAGCGCGGCGGATAAGCGCATAGACTTGGAAGTCGCAGGGTCTCATCCGTCGAGGCGCTCGAGGTATCGTCGATCGGCCACGAAGACGTCTCGGAAGGACAGCGTCAAGAGATGGCAGAGCTGGTCGGCCGAATTCTCGGCGGAGAAGTCCAAGCTCTCGGCTGTACGACGTGGGCGAGCCACCACATCGAAGTGGGGAGTGCACGCCCCGTAAAGCAGCGTTATTACCCGGTGTACAAGAAGCTCGAAGAAGATATGCACCGCCAGGTGATCGAGATGCTCGAATCAGGGGTAATCGAGCCCTCTACGAGCGCGTGGTCGAGCCCTGTCGTCATGATACGGAAAAGCTATGACAAGTACCGTTTCTGCATCGATTTCCGTAAATTGAACGCGGTTTCGAAGGCAGATGCGTACCCGCTGCCGTACATGGAAGCAATATTGAGCAAGCTGAAGAGCGCGAAGTACATCTCGACACTCGACCTAAGCTCGGCGTATCACCAGATTCCACTGACGCCGGAATCAAAGGAGCTGACGGCATTCACAGTGCCCGGATTGGGCCTGTATCAGTTCACGAGGATGCCGTACGGCCTATCTCAGGCCGGAGCGACGTTTCAACGCCTCGTGGACAAAGTCATCGGCCCCGAGCTCGAGCCGTATGCCTTCTCGTACCTCGATGATATCATTATCGCGACAGAGACGTATGAGGAGCACCTGAAATGGCTCGAGCACGTGCTAAAGCGCGTTAAAGAGGCCGGGTTGACGATCAACCGCGAGAAAAGTGTGTTTGGCAAGACTGAAGTCAAATACCTCGGTGTGCTCGTCAACCGGGACGGATTCCGGCCGGATCCTGATAAGATCGAGCCGATGATAAATATTCCGGTACCAAAGAACTTGAAGCAACTACGCCGCTTCATGGGAATGGCATCTTGGTACCGAAAGTTCTTGAAAGACTTTGCCACGATAGCCGAACCGCTCACAGCGTTAACGAAGAAGGATCGGCGATATGAATGGGGCGATGAACAGCAAGAGGCTTTCGAAAAGATAAAAGTCTTGGTGTCCTCGGCTCCTGTCCTCGCCAGACCCTCATTCGATGTTCAGTTCGTCGTACAGACAGACGCGAGCGACACCGGCATCGGCGCGGTGTTGCTGCAAGTAATCGAGGGACAGGAGCAAGTCCTCGAATTCGCCAGCCGAACGCTTTCGCCAGCGGAGCGCAATTACAGTGTCACAGAGCGCGAATGCCTAGCGGTGATCTGGGCGATTAAGAAGTTCCGCCCGTACATCGAAGAAGATCACTTCTTGGTGGTAACAGACCATAGCAGCTTGCGATGGCTACATAGCCTGCACAGCCCCACAGGAAGACTGGCGAGATGGGCTCTCGAGCTGCAGGAACACTCCTTCGATGTGGAACATCGAAAGGGCGCGCTGAACCACGTGCCCGACGCGCTTTCGCGCATGTACGAGGAGAAAGACGACCTCGAGGTGTACGCGAGCACGTGGTCCGATGGTACCAAAGATGAGTGGTACCGTACCTGGCTGGACGAAGTGGCACGCGACCCCTCAACCCATCCCAGGTGGAAAGTGGTAGGGGGGCGATTATTCTACTTTCTCGCAGATGAGATAGTAGAGGCGGCGGTCGCCGACGACGAGGCGTGGAAACTCGCCGTGCCTCAGGAGCATCGTCGCGAAGTGCTTCGCGAATCACACGATGATCCGACCGCCGGGCATCAAGGTCGAGAAAAAACGTACGAGCGTGCGGCCAGGTTATATTACTGGTCAAAATGTACCACGCAGTGAGGAAGTACGTGAAACATTGCCAAGTGTGCCAGCAGACAAAGGCGGAGCAAAGACCGCCAGCGGGTCTGATGGGACAGCGAGTTATCGACGGGCCGTGGCAAGTAGTTGCGGGAGATATAACCGGCCGTTCGTAAGAAGTAAACTCGGGTATGAGTATATCTTGATATTCCAAGACCTCTTTACTCGCTGGGTGGAGTGCGTGCCCATACGCAAAGCGAATGCGAAGACCATCTTGAAAGAGTTCAAGGAGAGAGTGATTCTTCGATTCGGCACTCCGGAGGTATTCTTGTCCGATAACTGCACAGAATTCAAGAATAAAGTCGTGGGCGAATACCTCGCCGGCGTCGGCGTCCATCACTCGACTACCCCGCCGTATCACCCTCAGGCAAACCCTGTGGAGAGGGTAAATCGAACGTTGAAGACTCGATTGGTCGTGCTCGTCGAGGAATCTCACGCCGAGTGGGATCAGAAGCTGCCGGAGTTGATGTTCTCGTTGAACAACTCCGTGCACGCTTCGACCGGCGTGAGCCCGGCCGCCCTCAATTACGGCAGGCAGCCGCTTCCTCCAGCTACAGCTCGCCGCAAGCAAGAGCGCGAGGCCCTTGAGCAACGAGAGCGCGAGGCGGTGAATACGTGGGCGGAGCACCTGCATGATATGGACAGTCTGCGAAAGAGGGCTGCCGCAGAAAATGCCGACGAGCATCAGAGACAAGCGGCGTACTACAACGCGCGTCGGAGACAAGTATCCTACGGGGTAGGAGACCTCGTCTTGAAAAGGAACAGAGTCCTTTCCTCGGCAGCGCAAGGGATATCGGCGAAGTTAGCGCCGAAGTACGCCGGTCCGCTGAAGGTGACCGTGATAACAGGCTCCAATACGGTAAGAGTAAGAGAGGAGAAGGATGCGAGCGAGGAGATCCTGCATGTTTCTCACCTCAAGCCTTACGACGAAGAAAGCAGCAACGAAACGGGCGAAGAAGTCGACGACGTCGAGGATCCGCAACCGCCGAGGGAAGACGTAAGCGTCCCGGTGATGAGCGACCCACCGGAGGCCGGCGGAGGGCCGCCGAGCGATGCGCGTCCCGTCGAAAAACGTCCTCGGGGACGTCCACGTAAAACGGTTCGCGTCGTGGTTCGCGCGGTTCCCGGTAAAACGCGCGCGACAGCGAAGGTGAACCCCGGGACGGGAAAACCCCGGGACCGACCGAAAGGTTCCGCGAAGCGACAGGAACTGAGGTCACACCGACTGAGAGCGTTAGACAAGAGCAGGAGTTCGGGAGTTGTTAGCGACTCCGTCTAATGCACCTTTTCGCTCGGGCTCTTTTTGTTACAGATTTATTTGTCACAGCTTTAAAAACAAATTGGTGTGCGATAGGACAATTCTGACATCAAATTCAGATTCCCTGCATCAAACACTACAGGAGTACATATTTTTTTGATCGAAAAAATTGATAGCCACAAAGTCTACAATGAAAAAGCCGAAAATTCGTTATTTATTCGACTTTCATTTTTCATTTCTAAGGTTACAGGGTCAAATGATCAGTACTGGACTATTTTTCCTTTATTGTACATTACTTCAACTTTAAAATGCAGTTGGATTCATCCGGCTATCGATATCCGTTCGCGAGATATTTCATTTTGTCCATTTTTTCTCAAAATAGAACACTGTGCGGCGGCGGGAGGATCCCATCGCCGCTGCTATTACTGCGGACGACCGGGAGTGTCAACGGACTCGAAATGCCCGAACGCCGCCCGCTATGACAAGACACGGCCGTGGTTCCACAACCGGGAGTAGCCACAGCCAAATTCCCCGCCAATCCGGGTGTAAGCCCCTTCTTCGGGGAACAATAAAGAAAGGGGTTAACCCCGCATTATCTCGTTAAGAGAATGGTTTTCTTTTCTCTTGCGCAATACCCCCCCCCCCCCCTCTTTCAGGAGATCCCGCGCTGCCGTTAAGGATGTCGAACGTGAGGTAGCCGAGCTGACTCTCCAAGGGATAGTCCGCGTCTGGACGGGGGGTGTAACGGCCTGCGCGTGTACGTGCGCGAGTGTGCAAGTATCGGTGTGCGCGAACGAGACATGAGGCGATTCTCAGCACAGCGCGTCGGCACGCACTAATGCCCGAAATGTAAACATCTCTCAACCTTACGCGAAGGACAAGGCCGAGAGATGCTTGCGCGTACCGACGAAGTAGCAGGCAGGCAGTATCGTTTCGGCCATCGCCGCGAGCAATAGCCCTCACAGAGAGAGAGAGAGAAAAGTGCGAACTAGCGAACGCGAGAGTGAGCGCGAGCGAGCCGCAGCAGCGTAGCTGAGAGGCAGAGAGAGAGAGAGAGAGAGAGAGAGACACCGGCCGCTACTCTGCTACCGCCGGATTGCCAGCTAAGGAGCGAGAGAGAGAGAGAGAGAGATACGACGAACGAGGCGTCCAGCACCGCTCGGCCTGACTCCCTGCATCAGCCGAGTCTTCGCGAGGTAAGTCCTGGCCAGGCGCTAGCGCGCTCTCCCCGCGGACGACGTGCGTCCGGAGAGCGACTCCCGCGCGAGCGAGCGAGGCTCACCGACGCGCGCGCGTGTGTCGATCGCGCGCGGCGATCGACCAACGTCGGTGCGGGCCGCTTTGACGAGTGCGTGTGTGCGACCGCGCGCACACGTAACTAGGGCGCGGGCGCACCACCCGTATCGGCGTGTATAAAGGATACGCGCCGCTTGTGTATTATTCCTTACGCCCGAAGGGGTAATAAACTTCTTTCATCGTTCACACGCGTTCGTGCATTATTTGACGCGTAGTCCCGGATCCTTTTTCCTAGTCCTAGTCGGTGAAGTCCTAGTCGGTGGCGCGGCGGTATAGAATACCACCGGCCTCCGCGGGCGCGAGTACACGGTGCTCGCGCATTTCTGAGCAGCCGAGTAAGCACGCACGAGAGAGAGAGCGCGAGAGCGAAGTCGCGCGTTGTAACGCCGGCAGGTACGGCTGCCGAGGAAGGCAGTCGACGGCAAGCGACGGCGCGCAGGCGAGAAGGAGGAGATTTCGCCGAGGGTTGGCACGAGCAAGTGCTCGCGCCCCACTGCATTGTTGCGCCGTTCATCGGCAAATCCGCTTAGAAGAAGCGAATAATTGTGCGACGCCTGCCCCGTTACAATATGTAATAATAATTTACTTAAGAATAATTTTCTTTTATAGCTTATACATGTATATATTTTTGTATATACTTTTATATTTTACTTTATATTTTACGTCTATTTAATTTGACAAAAACATTTATGAAAAATCAATTTTTTAATTTCTTGTCTTTAACAAATCCTGTAACGTTTTTGTAACCTATTTATAATATGGAAACATAAATTTTTATTGTTTCTGTTATATACATTTATGCTTTTAAACATTTTATTGGATACGTGAAAGAAATAAATGTAAAATAATAGATTTAGAAATTAATATAGCTTAATACAATTTTTGTGAAATTTCAAATATCTTATACTAAAAAATTGAGTTGAAATTGTATATTGAAAATCTCGTTAATTATATTTTTCATATTTTTGAATTAAATTTTGTAAACAATTTAAATCATATTCTTTAAGTAAATTATTATAATAGTCATTATACTTATTTTCTACTTTTTCATAGGCTTATATTATTTCATTCAAGTTGTCTAGTTTTATAGCTTCTTTTAAATTATATACTTCTACGTATTTATTTTGTATCGGATCCCAAATTAACGGTGCTTGTATCGTAACATTATTATTGTATTCGTTGATTTGATTATTTAAATATCTTTCAGATTCGTCTTGTTCATTTATGTGATTCTGTAACTGTTCATTTAATTCATCTCATTCTCTTACGTGTTGTATACTACTCACTTCAATATATATATTTTGTACAGGATCCCACCTTAATGGACTGGGTCTTGAATCACCTTGTTCAGCCATCTTGTATTTTACTAAATAATAGTTAATTAGATTAAGTAAATTATTTTATATTAAATTTAAAATTGAATTAAATTTGATTAATTATTTTCTGATATTTTTTTCATAAATTACTTTGATCAATTATATTGTGTTATTATTTTAACATTGTTTATTTATGTTATTATTTTATTTATATTATATCACAATATCGTTATTTTATAGAGAAAATTAGTTATCTAATATTTCTTTCCAAACAATATTTCGACGCCTCCTGTTCATATCATTCTAACTCACGGAAGAGTGCAACATAATTCTAACTCAAAATACTATGCAAGATAATTCCAACTCGAAATTTCGTGCAATATAATTCTAACTCGCAACTCCGTGCATTAAAATTCCAATTCGGGGCAATATAATATAATTCCTATTCAAACTCACAGTGCAATAAGATGCTAACTCGTGCGGCAAAACAATATAAATCTAATTCAAATAATTCTGTACTAAAGCACTTCTAATAACACGGGAGAGAAATAGTAGTACCTTATTTATCAATCAATCTGATGTTTTACATATACTGACATCCATACATAATCATGAAACGTAGGTATAAACGCAAAAACAAACACGATTTTTCACAGAAAATAGGGCTTACTAATTAAATAAGCTTTACTCGAACATAAAGAAACCACCTTTAAAAGTTGAAATAGATTGGGTGCACCAGGAAACGGGCTCTCGAAAACAAGCTTCTTACGCGTGCTTATATTCAAAGCGAAATTACTGGTCAAATTCAAAGTAGCTTAAGCCTATCAAATTTGTTTGTCAAATGACTAGTAAATTTTTATATACGTGCAAATCCGCGGACTACAGACAACAACTGGGGTACAAAAACGGAAAAATTTTTTTTGAGGGCACACGTACCACATAAGGTTTTTTCGGTTCTTTGAGGGTCCCCCAACATGAAATTACTCGTGTACACTCATTATCCGTTGCCAAACTTTTTTTCCGACGAAATCAATTTTTCTTATGGAAATTTAACATGGGAAAAATGGACGAAAAGTAGTCATTGATGATTAACCAATAGCAAACTATTGAAGAAGCCAAACCAAATTTCACAAAAAAGCGATTAAAGTTGAAGAATAGAGCTTTAATTTGAGATGAGAATCGTTAAAATCGGTCGATTCTGTGCAAAGCTACGTGAAGTTGAAAATGGCGAATAATGACGAAAATGAGCGATTTTTTTCAAACCCACGTAATTCTTCAAATTTTTGTCATTTGTCGCCGTTTTCAACTTCACGTAGCTTTGCACAGAATCGACCAATTTTAACGATTCTCATCTCAAATTAAAACGCTATTCTTCAACTTTAATCGCTTTTTTGTGGAATTTGGTTTGGCGTCTTCAATATTTTGCTATTGGTTAATCATCAATGACTACTTTTCGTCCATTTTTCCCATGTTAAATTTTCATAAGAAAAATTGATTTCGTCGGCAAAAAAGTTTGGCAACGGATAATGAGTGTACACGAGTATTTTCATGTTGGGGGATCCCCAAAGAACCGAAAAAACCTTATGTGGTAGGTGTGCCCTCAAACAAAATTTTTTCCGTTTTTGTACCCCAGTTGTATTCTGTAGTCCGCGGATTTGCATATATAGTAGTACAATATCATGTACTATATATGAACCTATTATATGTTATGATACATAAAAATAACCAAAATACATGCGATATATATGCGTGTAAAAAAAGGACCCGATATACGGTTTTTATGAAATTAAATTTTAATTTTTCTGGTGACTTGATATTTTCTTCACAGAAAAAGATTTCACAGCTCAAATGCTATACTGTCTAGGTGGTTTTATGAACAAATTATCGATTTTCATTAAATGACGAGGAAAAATGCTTTTCTCTCCATAACAGCCTATCGAGGGAGCAGTACAAAGAGTACATACGAGAGTACAAAGAGTACCAAGAGTACATACGAGAGTGCAAAGAGTACAAGAGTACGTCCTAGGTACACAATATAATATTTAAACCTAAGTAGCCGGGGGATACGAGGTCCACGTATATTAGGGAACAACATAGAAATGCAACAAAACGATTATTTAGATAATTTTTAAACCCATGTGCCTGCGGGATACGAGGTCCACGCGTGTTAGAGAATTACGTACACGGAAAAAAAAAGTAAATCTTGCTGTTTTGCAGAAGTTAAATTAACTGGGTAAGGAAAAAGTAGAAACTGTTTTAAAAAAAGTAGAATTCACTTTTTTTTTTAATTTTAAACTAAAAACTACTTTTTATTTGAAATGCATATCAAAGCATAATGCCAATCTCACCTTACTAAAAAGTGAATTGTACGTTTTTTAAAAGCAGTTTCTACTAATACTTATGAAAGTAAAATAAACTTGCTTTTATAAGTTGAATCAACTGTGTAAAAAGTAGGATTTACTTTTTTTCCGTATAGACGTACAACAGTAAGCAAGAAAATAATTTAAATACTTTTTAAGCCCAAGCAGCCGGAGGATACGACGTCCACGCGTAGACATAGGCTGATTTGTGCACGTGAGAATTGTGCACCGATTTATTGTGCACAGAGAAAAGAAAAGAAAATTTTGTTCACAAAACGTTTTTACTTTTGCACAAAAAATTGTGCACTTTACGGAAAAAGGTGAAATTCAGTAATGTGCACAAGATTGTTGTGCACAATAACATAAAATAATATTTCAACCAAAAAAAGTCTTGCACACTGTGCTTATTTATCGTGCACGTAATATAGAGCTGGGCGATTGTGCACAAATAAATTCATTAAAAATATATCTAACCGATTGTGCACAAAGTCTAGTTCATACGAAGTCTTATAGCAGTGTTGCCAGATTGGGCAATAAGTAGCGAATTGGGATAGTTTAAAAGATGAGCTCGCGGGAAAAAAATCGAGATGGCTATTTATAGCGAATTGGGCTAGTTTAAAAGATGAGCTCGCGGGAAAAAAATCGAGATGCTATTTATAGCGAATTGGGCTTATACAAGAACGTAATGTTAATAGCCGATATGGCTATTGTCTAGTAAGCAACATTAAATTTTAAATCAAATAAAAATTCCAAAACTCAAGTAGCCGGGAGACGCGGGTTCTAAACTTATACGGGAGCGCGTCAGATGTATATACATGGCAAAATAATTATTTACATTATTTATAACCCCAAGCAGGCAGGGGATGCGAGTTCCACGCGTATACTAGAATAAGGTAGACGTGTATACATAACAAAATAATTATTTAAATTATTTTTAACCTCAAGTAGACGGGAGATGCAAATTCGACGCGTATACCGGAGCGCGTCAGACGTGCATACAAGGCCAAAACATTATGTAAATAATTCTCAACCCCAATTAGGCGGGGGGTGCGAGTTCTACGAATATACGGAAGCTCTTCAGACGTGCAAACAAGGCCAAATAATTATGTAAATAATTATGACCCTAAGTATGCGGGGCATGAGAGTTCCACGCGTATAATGAAATAAGGCAGACATGCATACAAGGCAAAATAATTATGTAAATAATTCTTAACCCCAAGTAGGCGGGGGATGCAAGTTCCATGCGTATACCTACTAGGAATTGAGGATTATTTAAATAATTATTTTGCCTTGTATGCACGACTGACGCGCTCCCGTATACCCGTGGAAATCGCATCTCCAGCCTACTTAGAGTTAACAATTATTTAAATAATTATTTTGCCATGTATACACGTCTGCCTTATTACAGTATACGCATGGAACTCGCATCCCCCGCCTACGTGGAGTTAAGAATTATTTACATAATTATTTTGCCTTGTATGCACGTCTGACGCGCTCCCGTATACGCGTGGAACTCCCATCCCCCGCCTACTTGGGGTTAAGAATTATTACATAATTATTTTGCCTTGTATGCACGTCTGATGCGCTCCCGTATACGCGTGGATCTCGCGCCCTCCGCCTACTTGGGGTTAAGAATTATTACATAATTATTTTGCCTTGTATGCACGTCTGACGCGCTCCCATATACGCGTGGAACTCGCATCCCCCGCCTGCTTGGGGTTATTAATTATTTAAATAATTATTTTGCAATGTATGAACGTCTGACGTGCTCCCGTATACGCGTGGAACTCGCATCCCCCACCTGCTTGGGGTTATTAATTATTTAAATAATTATTTTGCCATGTATAAACGTCTGACGCGCTCCTGTATACGCGTAGAACCCGCGTCTCCCCGCTACTTGAGTTTTGGAATTTTTATTTGATTTAAAACTTAATGTTGTTGGCTAGGCAATAGCCATATCGGCTATTAACAGTACTGTCTTGTAGCCCAATTCCCCTATAAATAGCCATCTCGATTTTTTTCCCGCGAGCTCAACTTTTAAATTAGCCCAATTCGCTACTTATTGCCCAATCTGGCAACATTGCTATAAGACTTCGTATGAACCTTCGTATGAACTAGACTTAGTGCACAATCGGCGAGCAATACTTAAATAAATAGATTTGTGCACAATCGGTTAGATATATTTTTAATGAATTTATTTGTGCACAATCGCCCAGCCCTATATTACGTGCACGAAAAATAAGCACAGTGTGCAATACTTTTTTTGATTGAAATATTACTTTATGTTATTGTGCACAACAATCTTGTGCACATTACTGAATTTTATCTTTTTCCGTAAAGAGTACAATTTTTTGTGCAAAAGTAAAAACGTTTTGTGAACAAAATTTTCTTTTCTTTTCTCTGTGTACAATAAATCGGTGCACAATTCTCTCGTGCACAAATCAGCCTATGTCCACGCGTATATGAGAATTACGTAGACGTGAAATACGATTATTTAAATAATTTTTAAACCCAAGTAGCCGGGGGATACGAGGTCCACGGAAGTATGGAAATTATGTAGACGTGCAACAACATGTAAAACAATTATTTAAATAATTTTTAAACCCAAGTAGGCAGGGGATAAGAGGCTCACGCATATTAAGGAATTACGTCGAAGTACAACAATCAGTAATACGATTATTTAAATAATTTTTAAACCCAAGTAGCCGGGGGATACGAGGTCTACGCATATATGGAAATTATGTAGACGTGCAACAATAAGCAAAACAATTATTCAAATAATTTTTAAACCAAAGTAGACGGGGGATAAGAAGTCCACGCATGAAAGGGAATTACAAAGTCGTACAAAAACGATCTCCTATCCCCCGGCTACTTGCGTTTCAAAATTATTTAAATAATCGTATTGCATGTCTAAGTAATTCTCATATACGCGTGGACCTCGTATCTCCCGTCTACTTGGGTTTCAAAATTATTCAAATGTCTTGCTTATTGTTGTACCTCTATGTAATTCCCTTACATGAGTGAACTTCGTATCCCTCGCCTACTTGGGTTTAAAAATTAGTTAAATAATCGTATTGCTGATTGTTGCACTACTATGTAATTCCCTAATATCCGTGGACCTCTTATCCACCGTCTGCTTGGGTTTAAAAATTATTTAAATAATAGTTTAGCTTATTGTTGCACTTCTACGCTATTCCCTAATATGTGTGGACCCCTTATCCCCCGGCTACTTAGGTTTAAAACTTATTTAAATGATCGTATTGCAGATTGTTGTAATTCGACGTAATTTCCTAAAATGCGTGGACCTCGCATCCCCCGCCTACTTGAGTTTAAAAATTATTTAAATAATTGTTCTGCTTATATTGTTCCACTTCTACATAATTCCATAATATGCGTGGACCTCGTATTCCCCGGATAGTTGGGTTTAAAAATTCTTTAAATAATCATATTGCACGTCTACGTAATTCTCATATACGCGAGGACCTCGTATCCCCAAGCTACGTATATTTAAATAGTATATTGTGTACATAGGGCACAAAGTGAGCCTTTGTAGACCGTGTATGGACTCGTTTTCGGTTCGCCAAATGCACTCGCCTTCGGCTCGTACTGGCTCACTTACGGTTCGTACTACAAACACACGAGGTCAAAAGGCCCACTAAGCCCTAGGTGCATACCATATTTTTTGTAAATTATGTATTGATTTTCAGCGTTTTTGTGCCTAAAAAGCAAGGCTAAATTGATTTTTGCTTTATACGACAACGAAATACTCGAAGTAATAAATAATAAAAAACTTGTTAAGAATAATCAAAAATCTGATACAAATTTGTGCGAATGCGAAGATGTTCATTTTCAAATAAAAATAGTATACTGGATATATCTCTGAATAAAAAAGTCATAAACAACATGCATTCACAAATTGATAGTGGATTTAGCTTAATTTTTGCAGTTTTACGGAATTTTAGAATTGCGGGCGCAAAAGAATTTACAAAAGATACTTATGCGCCCGTCGGGCAAATATAGTATTTTTGTATCCAATTAGTCAAAAAAAGTCACTTTAGAACCTCTTTTTAGGCCGAATAATGTCTTTTCCTCCCGCTCTTGCGGGAGGCCTCGCTAGACGCTCGAAATGTTCGATTTTCCGTTCACTTTTCTACGCAGAAAATGGGCCTTTTTCATGTACGCGTTGAAAAAAATTATTTAAATAATCGTATTGTTGATTGTTGCACTTCTGCGGAATTCCCTAATATGCGTAGACCTCGTATCCCCCGGCTTCTTGGGTTTAAAATTATTTAAATAATCGTGTTGCACTTTTAATTTGTTGTACTCTTATATGTACTCTTTGTACTCTCGTATGTACTCTTTGTATTTTTATATGTACTCTTTGTACTCTCGTATGTACTCTTTGTATTTTTATATGTACTCTTTATACTCTCTATATTTTCTTCTTTTAAGGGAGTAACAAGAGCACAAGAGAGTATAAGAAAGTACATTAGAGTACAAGATATTATTTTAAGAGTATTTTTTGTGCACATTGAAGTGCTTACTATGTCCCCTCGATAGACTCTTATGGACAAAAAGCATTTTTCCTCGTCATTTAATGAAAATCGATAATTTGTTCATAAAACCACCTAGAGAGTATAGCATTTGAGCTGCGAAATCTTTTTCTGTAAAGAAAATAGCAAGTCACCAGAAAAATTAAAATTTAATTTCATAAAAACCGCAAATCGTGCTTTTTTTACACGCATATATATCGTATGTATTGTGGTTATTTTATGTATCATAACATATAATAGATTCATATATAGTACATGATATTGTACTACTGTATATAAAAATTTACTAGTCATTTGATTAAAAAAATTTGGTAGGCTTAAGCTACTTTTAATTTGACCAGTAATTTCGCTTTGAATATAAGCACGCGTAAGAAGCTTGTTTTCGAGAGCCCGTTTCCTCGTGCACCCAATCTATTTCAACTTTTAAAGGTGGTTTATTTATGTTTGAGTAAAGCTTGTTTAATTAGTAACCCGTATTTTCTGTGAAAAATCGTGTTTTTTTTGCGTTTATGCCTCCGTTTCATGATTATGTATGAATATCAATATATGTAAAACATCAGATGAATTGATAAATAAGGTACTACTATTTCTGTCCCGTGTTATTAGAAGTGCTTTAGTACAGAATTGTTTGTCATAAAAAATAATGTCCAGGATTATTTGAATTAGATTTATATTGTTTTGCCGCACGAGTTAGCATCTTATTGCACTGTGAGTTTGAATAGGAATTATATTGTATTGCCCCGAATTGGAATTTTAATGCACGGAGTTGCGAGTTAGAATTATATTGCACGAAATTTCGAGTCGGAATTATCTTGCATACAACTTTGAGTTAGAATTATGTTGCACTCTTCCGTGAATTAGAATTATATGAACAGGAGGCGTCGATTTGTTACTTCTGTTTTATTTTCAGATTCATTTTGTATATATATATTGTTTGGATTTTTACATCGTAAAAGTGCTACATACAATTGTCCATGGGAAAATAAATTTTTTTTTTTTAATATTTCTACACTGTTATAACTTTGTCCTTGTGATTTATTAATAGTTATAGCAAATGCTAATACAATTGGAAATTGTTTTCTATATAAAATGAATGGTAACGATGATGACTCACAAGTACTTAATGTAATGCGTGGTATAAATACTTTATTTCCTTTATTTTCTCCTGTAATAATTTCAGCTTCAATGTTATATTTATATAAATTTCTTATTTTTAACCGTGTTCCGTTACATAGTCCATCAACTATAATAAGATTACGAATTAACATAACAATTGCATTTTTTTTCAATTTAATTTCATGTGGAGGTAAACCTTCTCGTATATTATTTAACATTTCTATCGGAAAATTTAAATGTATATTTTCATCCGTTTGATCTACTAATTTATGTGTTTCGTAATCTAGACTATAATAAGTTATTGTTTTATGTTCAATTAAATTTAATATTTGATTATTTAATATATTTACTTCTTCATTATGTGAACTTAATATTACGTTTTTTGAAAAATGATAATTGTTATTAATATGTTTATATATTTCATGACAAACATCATTTGTTTTCCATTTGTCTGGAATTTTAAATACATCAATTTTTCCTTTTCCGATATCTAATAGAAATGATGCAAAATCATTATCTTGAGTACGGATATTGATTTTTAAATGGAAAATTTTAAACAAAGGCCAAAGATAAGAATTTTTTATACACTCTTCTACGATTGTATTTCTAAATCTATGTTTCTCCACCTAGTATAATCTCCACCTAGTATAATCAATTTTCCTCCAAAGTTACAACCCGTAGAACATACATCTTTTAAAGTATTGTCTACTATTTCTAATGCTTTTTTAGGTATCATTGAGGCTTCGTCCCAAATAATGATGTCTGCTTCTCTTAATCTTTTTTTATCAGAATCATGTTTTAGAAATGCATTTTCAATATTGTTTAAATCTAATGGTAATCTAAATGTACGATGACTTGTCATTCCTTTAGGTAATAAAATAGAAGCTATTCCTGTCCATGCCATTGATAAAATTTTTTTTTATAATAGTAAAAGAGTAAATTAATGTTTTGTATAAAAATGTTTTCCCAGATCCACCTGGACCATCTATAAAATAAATTTTATGTTCACTATTTTTTATTTGCTCAAAAATGAATTTTTGGTCATCATTCAACTGAGCATATGAACTGTTAAATTTTTGTTTACAATAGTTAATCTTTTCTATGTCATTTTTATCTGTTTCTTCTATATCAATCTTGTTTGGTTCTGTTATGTCGAGATTACACACCTTATAATTAAATTATTTGAATAGGCACTGAGCAAGCCCATGCGTATTCGGATTCCTGTCTTTTCGCCAACGCCCGAAAGCGCTATGCGTAACCAGGATGCGGAATCCCGGAATAAACAGAAATTTTATAAAAATGTATAGAACAATGATTTTATTCAATCCGCGACGAAATACATTTTGAGTACAATTTTAATTAATAATACCTTGGGCTTCGCACCCCGCTTTGCTGGTTGAGATCGGTGGTTCAGCTCCTCTTCCAGTGCGTGATGATCGACCCTCTTCAGTTCTCTACTCTTGCAGCAGGTGCGATGATTGTTGCCTCGTAGACCGGCGACGATGAATGTGGTGAAGGCTCAGTTGGTGGGCGCAGCGAGAGAGCTTCTTTTTCTATGTCTATGTAGCTGAACTTCTTCTACGTTCCGTCGGAGGTCTCGAGCAGAGATTCGCCCTCTTCAAATTGCTGTGGTGGACTGCGCGCCGTGCTCTCATTATTCGGCCTTTTTATACCCGAATTTTCACGTACACAGAAGCTTCTCGACTATTATCTATAAAAAACTCCTGTGCTATGCATAGATCCATATACAGCATAGTAGTGGTTGGTCTATAGGGTTAAAAACAAAGCCATAAAGATGTCTCCTGAATTTCTTTGGAGACCCCGCGCCGTTTCCGAGAAAAGCTTCCCGCAAAGGTCAAATGGCCTAGATCGAGCCTCTTCCAATGTATCTATTTACACACACATTTGGTAGGTATCCGATCGCTCCCACCAGCCGAACAGTGCGGCTGTCACCTTTCCCTTAGCTGGACTCATAATTTTGGCTCTTTACGATCAGTCAGCTTTTTCGCCTCCGTACGGGAAAATCGGAGCCGCGTTGGTCTTGACAAACGCCAGACCTCTCTCACGCATGCGCCGCGTTTTCTCGTTCTCTATCTCTCTCTTTTCTTGCTCTCATGTTGTGCCTTCCCTCTCGCTGTCTCTCTCTCTCTCTCTCTCTCTCTCGGCTCTAGCAAACAGATTGGGTATGGCGTTTTACTCGCTCCTCCCTTCCTCCGGTCTCCTCTTCGCTGTGCTCTTGAATTCGGCGTTCTCAGTGCGCGTTTAATTTTTATAAACTGCCTCGGCGTGGATGTTCATTGTCATATTTACTGTTGCGAATACTATAATCTTATTCTTCATAAAAAGACGAATCCATTGATATAATTTTCATCCCTCGTACTCTTCTAGTTTTCTGGCTTTTGCACTTGGCGTTCGGTATCGGCGTTTTTCCAGTTCGCGCGCGTGCCCAAAGGTTTACAAACATCACCGCTTGGATTGATTTTATTTTACAAGTCTTTTTATAATTATTTTAAGTAAATGGACGAAAAACTCGTCCATTACACCTCACGGCCCACCGCAGAACGAGCAGGTTTTAAAATAAAATCCGTCGTTCGTAAATTCCATCATTATCTATTTATTTATTGTAAGCAAACAAAAAAAATATTTTTTAAAAGAATTAAAAATGTTCTCAAGAGAGTAAATAATGATGCAATTTTTACAATAAGCATGGATAAATACATAATTTTTAAACGTCTACTATGTTACTTGGTTCTAATGCGTGGTTCCGTGTTATCAATTTAAAACAAACAATAGCCTAAAAACATATTAATTATTAAAAGAAAACATACTTCCATACTGTCTCATCCATTCTCACTCGTTTCATTAATTACATAGTTTTTTTGTTCTGTTCACCTTCTCTTCTCTTTCTTTTTTTTATTATTTCTTTTTTTTTTGTTTTTTTATTATAGTAATATTACAAAATTTTTCTCCCATTCTATCATACACTAATAAAAAATACATACATTATTTTTCATTTTAACTTACTTTTAATTTTGTTCTCATTCTATCATACTCTCATACATTATTTTTTATTTTAACATACTTTAATTTAATTTTTTTTTTTTCTCATTCTATCATACTCTCATAAAAATGCATACCTTATATTTGCTTTAATGTACTTAACTTAGATTACATGCTGGCTTGAAAACATAACAAGAAAAAAATTTGTATTCTCAAAAAGTCTTAATGATTACAAGCAAAATTTTCGGCCTTATTTCTAAATTAATTTATTTCGGATATTCAGCTTTCCTATTTCTTATTTTTTCTTATATTAACACAATATTTTGATTTCTACAGTTTGAATTTCAATGCAAATAGTTAAAATTACAACACAATATTACATTCTTCATATAAAATTTTACATTTTCGCAAAATGAAATTTTTATACTGGCGTGGATGACATGCGATTAGAAAAATTTTTCAGAATTTTTCGTTCCCCACCCCACCCGCTTAAGAAAAAACTTGGAACAAGTTTTTTCTTGTAATAAGTATTTAGCAAAAAGTAACAAATATATTATTTAGCAAAAAGAAGTAATAAAATATACGTATCTTTATCCATTCTCTTTTATCGAGTATGATAAGGAAATTTACGTATTTTTGGAGAAGATTATTGTTAATAATTTGTTTATGGTAACTGACTCTTTTCTCTGTCTTATTTTTCCTCCCTACTGTCCCCATTTTCTTTGTATCTTTTCGTCGGCTCCTCCTACTCTTCCCTTTCTTCCTCTATGCGCGACCGATTTTCTTCTAACTTTTCTCGCCTCTTTTTCCCTCTCTACTTCCCCCGATTTTTGGATATCTCTTCGTTGGCCCCTCCATTATCCGATACGCCACTTCTTCGGGTGATAGTGTCGCCAAGGCCAAAGCGTTTGATATTATTCGTCTTTCCAGTTCACATTTGTGTTTCAAGATATCATAATACATTAAATTTATTTGTTTCCTCACATACTTCTCTGCATATAAAAATTTCGAATTCATATAAGTGAAAATATCTAAGTTTGCAGTAGCGGTCGGTCCTTTATCCATAAAACCATTTTCGCGCGAATTCTCGATTATAAATAATTTAGGATGCTCGGTTGTCTCGACTGTATACCCGCAAATTTTGTGTTGTCCTTTTCTCCATAAAGCAAATGTAATTTCTTCCGTTTCTAAAGAGTACATTGTTCTGTCACCGTCAAGTTCGTATATTTTATCTAAATTTCCCTCATACAGTAAACTGTACTTCCTCGTACCACAACTATCGTCTGGAATCACGGACCAAAATACATGGCTCGCGTCGTCATCAACGCATGTCATGTCTGAGAAGATACAGGTAACGCCTGAGCTTAGTTTAATATGATTTGAATTTAGTCGAACCGGCTGATAACTATCTTGTATCTTTATTTCAATGTAACCCGCGACGTAAACATCTTTATAGGTTCCATAGGAGTCCGAAAATATTCCCCCTTTACAATCCCCGTCATAGTCACTACTTCCCGCAAAAACTACGCTCTTTTGAATTGTACTGTTGGATTTTATTCCCATAATTTGCATATTGGCTATGACTATAGATCCCGTTTGATGTAAGCCCCAACATTGATCGCGATTAACTTCATCGTAATAACTGATCTCGCCTCCAAACACGCGAGAAGCATGTGAGTGCATGCCACAATGTGTAATTATTCGCGTTATCTTTATAGAACATTTGAAAGTATGTACCATCCCGAAATCATTTAGCTGTAACAGTTGCCCGTACATCGTAGTAACATTTACAGATGGTTGTTTTAAGTCGCATTCTTCGACGCCTAGTAGAGATATCGTTGTTAAGTTAGATAGTTGCTCCCCGCAATCGTAACCATAAAATCCCCAGGTTGTTTTGATTAAACCTGCTATTATAACATACGACAGTAGTGGATAGATACAGCCCGCCATCTGTAATAAATAAAACATTCTCCATGCTTTATTCATAAAAAAGAAATTTTTTTTTTTTATTCTTTTTTTTTATTTAGTGAAACCTTACTACACCCCGTTTTATCGTGCCCCCAGGAGTTGCTGGTTCCTCTCCACTTCCTATGTTTTCACATATTTTTACTTCTAACTCATCAGGTGTGTTTTTGAGTACTTGTTTAAAATAATACAAAAATGTCAGGATGCCCCCTGTTATAAAAAATATTATTGCAAAGGAAATAGTTAGGACGATTAGAAGAATTTTTAGTTGATTAGCTTCCCCCTTTTGTTCAAGAAAGAGAGTCCCTGCGGAATCTAATTGCCACAAGTTCCGAATGTTTCCTTCTTTTGTAAGATTTTGAAATAATTTTCTCCCATCGGCAAAACTCAAGAGTTTCGATATGTTTAATGTAATCAATGGCACTATAAAGGTAGATTCATTATCCTGTATATATGAATTTATGGTAAGCACTTTGTTTTTGCATTTTATGGAACAATGAGTAGGAAAAGTAAGTATTCCCGTTTCCCTCACTTCCCATGAAGTTTTTGACCTTCCTTCACAGTTTTGTTCAAGTTGAACAGGCTTATTAAGTGTATAAAACCAACTGTCTCCTGAATGAGAACGGATAAATTTCTCCTGAAAGTCGTTAGCTATCTGAATATCACAATTTTCAAAATTTACTCGTTCGGGTTCAAAAAATAGGCGAGCTTCACATTCATGATTCTTGTTAAAAAGAAACCATTCCGTGGTACATAGGTAAAAATCTACCATGAGTTGGCAATGTGACAATTCTTCTTCCGAAAAATAGTAAGATTCATCCCCTCTTACCAGTAAATAATCACTGCGAGGTTTAATAAATGCAGAAATGGTCGAGTCTCTAACAAACTGCGGAGACGTCATGATCGGTTGCATTTTATATAACATAGTTTTCTCCGTTCCCATTAAAGGTACTTGTAACTCAATACCGAATTTACTATCTCCAGCTCCGTATTCAATTTTACCAATTTTTCCCAATTTGTTCAAGTGTTCGGAATCAGCTGCGATAGGAAATTTATAATGTGTGACATTTACAATTGTTTCTATCAGTTTGTTCAAATCCTCTTTTTCGAACAGTGATGACGCAATCTGCCCTCCTTGAATCATTAAGATTGCGTCGATCATTTGAGAACTCTTTCGCCTGCTATCTCGCAATTCCTCCCCTATCAATCCTGTTATGTTTTCCATCAAAGGAACATATTCGTCATTTGCACGCATGCCCTCCTGCCATTTACTATTTTGTTCTAATTTCTTCAAGAAATCTCCCAGCATCTTTGATTCCTTGGTGTGATGCACTGGTATTTTATTTAAAGAACTTTCTACAATGATTAATTTCGTACTTAATGAAATCATGATTCCCTCGAAAAATTGATTAAGGGTATTTGTTCGCATTTCGCTGTCTATTCGTTCGAAATTTACTCGGGTGGATTTCACGCTTTCAAAATATTCTTCTCCATTTTTAAATTCCTCGTAGGTATCATTAAATTCTCTTTGTACTTCAAGAAATCCTCGTAGATGTTTATAATAATCCTTCCTGAAGGTATACGTGTTATGTTTAATGTTCATAAATTCTGACTCGATTTTTCTTAATCGGTCCTTTAGTTTCCTTGAGTCTAAACAAATTACGATTCTCCAAGGCTCGCGTATGAAGTTAACATTTTGCCGCTTCTCGAATAATAATCCGGGTTCCGACGTGACATCTATCTCGAGTGTCTGATTAATTATTATTCGTTTTGAGAGTGTTACTATCAGAACTCCGCTAAGGAGCAGCAGACGGGCTAGATTCATGATGCTGTAAGAAAAAGAACGTGTGCTAACTATCGTTTTTCTACAAATTTTTTCCTAAGTATGTTGTATACTTATAAATATTAATGCATACTTATTTCCTAACTATTTATCTATTTATTTATACTCTTTTTATTTTATTACTATTCCTGATCTATATATGATGTTCTTAAACGATTTACGTGAACTATTTTTGTTTTATTATTATTCATTTTTATTTTTACGTTACCTTTATCGTTAACTATTTATATGGTTTGCCTCCTTTTAAGAGCCAAACACTCTCACCTATTTTAAACTCTTTAGAATTTGTTTTCTTGTCATAATAATATTTAGATTTATATTTAGCTTCAATTAGTTTTTCTCGCGCAATATTCTGGATGTTATGTAATTGATTATTTAATTTAGTAATATAATCGTTATATGTTAATGGCTGCTCTTCGGCTTCCAGTGGCTCGCTTGAAGGTAATCGTGCTAGTCTCCCAAATATTAACTCATAAGGCGTAAATTTATGCCCTTCATGTTCTACTGTGTTATAACATAAAGTCGCTAATTCGAGACATTCATCCCAAGTATCATTGCTTTCGATAAACATTTTCATATATTCGGTCAGCGAGTGATGCGATCTTTCGAGCGATCCATTTGACTGCGGATGATATGCTGTAGTTTTGATTTGTTTAATACGGAATTTCTTTGCGACTCTTCTCATCAAACTACTCATAAAATTCGATCCTTGGTCTGTTAAAATTGTTACTGGAGAACCAAAAATGCAGATGAACCTTTTTATGAACGCGTCAGCTACCGACTCGGCGCTTGCGTCTTTCAAGGGAATTGCTAAACAAAATTTCGAGAAATTACATTGAATGGTTAAAATATTATTATGGCCGTTTTTCGATACTGGGAAAGGACCCACTATATCAAGACTAACTTTTTCGAGTGGTGCCATAGGCGTATCTGTGATAATCATAGGTTGCTTTGTTTTTACTCTCACAAGTTTCTTTAATTGACACTTTAAACACTTTCGAATATAATTTTGAACATCATCTTTTATGTTTTCCCAAAAATATTTTTGTTTGATTCTCCTATAAGTTTTGTTTACTCCTTTGTGTCCGCCAATGGCTGTATCATGCATTTCCTCGATTATTTTCCCACGATCTTTCTCTTGAACGTATTTTATTAATCCATTACATATAATAATTTTCAAAGATAGCCCTTTTAAAATATTTCTTATTTTGGAAATAATTTCTTTCCATGGTACATTTTCAATGTTTTAACTCTTAGCAATGCTAATAGAGCGTAAATCTTCCTTAATAATTATTGATTTTAAAACCTTCAAGGCCGTAGTTATATTGTTCATGACTTCTGTAGTACTTGCAGGTATCTCTTCTTTAATAATAAGTGCAAAATGTAATTTATGATTTTTATTTGTGATTTTAATTTCTCCGGGATTTAAATGCGAAAAATGTGGTAGTTCTTTTCTTTCTGATAATTGCAATGAGCCTTTATCACACGGTGTACCATCGGTCGCTATGAAATATATGTAAAAAGTTGTTCCTTGCATTCGACAAACAGCTTACCGCAATTAAACTTTTCTCCTTGTTTAGTAAAAGCCTCCTCTCCGAAATTTTCTTCGTTAAAATTATGCGGGCCTGTAGCTATTGGATTATTTATTTCAATTTCTTCCCCAAAATTGTTATCTAATGAGTTATTTTTGTGTTGTTCATCTATCTGCGCTATATTTTCTATGTCTTCCATTTCTTTATTACTATTAACGATCTCATATGACTCATTTTCGTCTTCATGTAGAATTTCGAGAGAATTCTTTGATACTTTATTTTTAGTATTATTTGGCTTTTTCGGTCGTTTATCTCGGTAATTCGGAATATCTACTTTCCCTGTTCTGCTTCGTGTCTGTACTACTAGAATATTATTATCTACTGGATTTCGAGACAATGCGTCCGCATTACAATTTGTTTTACCTGCTTTATAAACAATATCGAAATCATATGTATTTAGTTTTATGCGCCATCGACTTACTCGCGAGGTGGGATCCGTAGAATTTTTTAACCATATAAGAGGTTTGTGATCCGTAACGATAGTAAATTTACGCCCAAGTAAATAAGGTCGAAATTGATTAACAGAATAAACAATTGCTAAAGCTTCACGTGAATACGTATCATATTTTCTTTCGGTGTCGGAGAGTACTCGGGATACATAAGCAATAGGTCTATCTTTATTTATTTCCCCTTGTGAAAGTATTCCTCCTATTGCTACCCCGCTGGTATCACAAGTTAATATAAAAGGTAATGAGAAATCTGCTATTTTAAGAACAGGCTGAGTACATAGTTTATCTTTTAAAAGGTCAAATGCTTTCTGTGTTTCCTCACTCCATATAAAAGGCGTGTCGTTTTTCAACAAATTACTCAATGGCTTTGCTATTCCCGAAAAATTATGAATAAAACGACGATAATAACCTGCTAGTCCCAAAAATTGTCTTATATTTTTAATATTTTGCGGTCGTGGAAACTCACGAACTGCCTCTAATTTGCGCGGGTCGGGTTTTACTCCTTCTTCGCTCAAAACATGGCCTAAATAGACTACTTCTGTTTTTAAAAATTCACATTTATCGGGCTGTAATTTAAGGTTGGCTTTACGTAATCTCCGTAAGAATCTTTCAAACTTTTCGTTATGTTCAGCAATTGTTTCACCATAAATAACCGCGTCGTCCAAAAATAAAAATATTTCTCGTTGTTGCATGCCATCGAAAACTAAATCAATGCAACGTTGAAAAGTAGCTGGACTGTTCGATAAACCCATAGGCATCGTTTTAAATTGAAATAAGCAAAATGAAGAAGCAAAAGCTGTTTTATGCCGATCCGCTCGGTCTAAGGGAATTTGGAAAAATCCCTGCGCTAAGTCAAAAACAGAAAAATATTTTGCACCTCCTACTTGATCTATGATATCCAATATATTTGGTAAAGGATACCTATCTTTTACAGTCCGATCATTTAACTCACGAAAATCGACGACTAATCTATACCTCTTATTACCCGCGCTATCTGGCGTTTTTGCAACTAAAAATACTGGTGAAGAATAATTGGAACAAGATGGCTCTATAATGTCATTTTCCAGCATTTCTTTCAACTGTTTATCCAATTCTGCCTTTAACGCATGCGGGAACCTATACGGTCGTACATTTACTGGTATATCATTTATTGTTGGTATTTTGTGCGTAATGACTGAAGTTGTTCCGAGTTTTTCTCCTTTCAAATAAAAACAATCGGCGTATTTCTCAATTAATTCTTCAATAGGTTTTCTTTGTTCTGCCTCTAAATGTTTATATCTGAGAACTGACTTTAATTTTTCCGTTCGACTTAACTCGTGGATATCAGTCTTTGCAATTTGCAATATTTTATTGTTTCCCATTTCTAAGTTATTTTCAGGGCGAAATATTGAAAAATCATTTTTTTCTTTGAATTTATTATAATAAATGTCACCATATTTCTTTCGTATATTTTGAGTTTCGTTTCTCTCATCGAAACTGTACGTCTGCATTCTTTGTTCGTCTTGAATTTGTCTAAGATAAGGTTTTTCATAAATTTCTAGATAATTGTGACTTAACTCTTTATAACCCATATTTTCATCCGATTCACTAAATAATTTTTCCTCATTTAACTCTTCATGCAAAATTTCATTTTCATCTTTGTCTTTTTTCTCTTCATTACACATTTTATTTTCACGCGAAACATCTTTATTACTTTCAATAATATCATTAATATTATTTTCACATAGATTATTTCCATTAATCAGGAAACCTTCATTTTGTTCAATTAGAACTTTATTTTTTCCTAAATTTTTTTCATTTTCTTCACTTCCGAAACTCTCAACTATTTCTCTCTGAACTTCACATAAACGCGTATCTTCATTATTCCCGAAACCCTCATTTGTTTCATTACACTGAACATTATTTTCACATAAACTTTTATTTTTCTTAATTTCAAAACTTTCAATCTCCTCATCAACGTTTATTATTTCATCTTCTTCATTATTTAATACTTCCATTACCCTTTTATCATTTTTACTCGAAACATCATGTACGTCGAAAAATTCATTATCAAAACTTATCAAATCTTTTTCTTCGAACACATTTTCGCATGGCTTATTTGATAATTCGTTATTTTTCTTACCGCCGACATAAAATTTACCACAATTATATTCAACATATTTTTCGTCAATATCATCTTCAATTAAATCATCAACACAATTTTCTTCACAAAAAGACACGACATTATCTCCCATTTCACCAAATACTCTCATGTCGCGGTCCCTTTTATAACGATCACCATTTTTACCCCACTTATTAATTCTCAAAGAAAAATCTTTTTCCATTTCTTTTGAACTTCCGTACACATCATTTATTTCACAAAATGCTTTAAATTGTTTTTCCGGTGTTTCTTTATTTCTCCTAACGCTCTTTTCCCAAAAATAATTACTAGTAAAGTCACAATCATCATTATTTATTTCAATCAACTCCTCTTCTGTCTGTACAACTCCACAATCAACATAAGGTTTCTTAAAATCTTTTTCACTTTGTTTTTCATGTATTTCATCTGTTTCATTCGTTCTATAAGATATACTCTCAAATGGAATTATTTGACCATTAAATTCCAAGTAATTTTCTCGATAATTTATTTGCGCGAAATTTTCTCTAAAAAATTCAGTGCCTAGTATACCCGCTTCAATAATTGGAAAATCGTCCGCTACCAAATGAAAATCAACTTTGTAGTTATTAAAGTCAACTCTGACTCGACCCAAAGTTTTTATGGCCTGAGCCGTTATTCCTTTCAAAATAATTATGTGATTAGTGTCAATATTAACATAAGAAGATACTTCCGTCTTTTTTACAAGATTGACAGAAGCTCCTGTGTCTAACATAAAAATAAGCGGCCTGTTAAATTCTCCGATGTCAATTTTTATAGTTGGCGCTGAACTTTTTTGACTAAGTCTTACTGTCTCAAAGCTGACGGCTGAACATTGCTGTTGCTCGGTGTCATAGGGCGCGGTCTGTTTTCTATCTCTCGCCTGGCGCCCGTATGGGAGAGATCCCCAGAGTTTCCCTGATTTTAACACGCACTTTGTCTTACATCATTTTGAAACTTAAAACAGTCGCGTTTAAAGTGACCATTTTTCCCGCAATAAAAGCATATGGGAATTCGCGGATTAACAGGAGCCTGAACTTCTTGTCTATTTCGAGCAAAATTATTATTACCATTATTATTTCCGTTGTAATTATTTCGATTGGCATGATAGTTATTAAAATCCCGACCATTGTTTCGATTATTTTCATTTGGTAAAAAGTTCATTCTTCCTCGGTTGTCAGAATTCCAACCGGTAAAATTCCCTCTAAAATTATTTCTGTTTGCTGAATAATTAGCCGACGGACCACTTTCTCTATTAAAATTATTCTGATTTGATCTATTTTGTCCATAATATTTTGCTAATGTTAAGCAATTTATCGCTCCATGCCCTTCTCGTTTGCAATATGCACATGTGATTTGTTCGATATCTTGATTAACAATATTAACCCTTTTATTTTCTCTATTAATTTTTGCCTTATTATCATCTTTAGTATCGTCGTCTATTATACTACATGCATATTCCCTTTCTACCTCCAAAGCTAATTCGCGTGCTTCTTTTAAACTAACTGGTTTTCCCATGAGTAGTAGGGGCAGCGCGGCTACCGCGCCAGAGCGGCTCCCGCGCCACTTACCCACCGAGCACTACTTACCGTCCGCCGGTAAGGTAGGGTGCAAAGTCACCATGCGAGAGGCCCGGTAGAGGGCGCATTGAACATTTACTCCATCGATAAAATGCGTACGTATGTCATGTTGCAGGGGGCATGGGGCCCTCATGTGATGTTATGTTGTAAGTGAATATAGAATATTTTTATAATATTCATATAGTGTTTAAATTTGTTAATTATAAGTAGTCTTATATTCCGCGCCAGCGCGGCTACCGCGCCAGAGCGGCTCCCGCGCCACTTACCCACCGAGCACTACTTACCGTCCGTCGGTAAGGTAGGGTGCAAAGTCACCATGCGAGAGGCCCGGTAGAGGGCGCATTGAACATTGACTCCATCGATAAAATGCATACGTATGTCATGTTGCAGGGGGCATGGGGCCCTCATATGATGTTCAGAGGGTATGCTATATCCATTGTGAATATTTATGATGATATCAACACATTTTTATCCCATTCACTTACTACTTAAATCTTTTATAATCTTGTTGTTGGGGAAAGGATTGAGTGTTAGTAGAATATTTACTAGTATTATTTTTCCACGCTAATTCATTTTTTTTACTATCGTCAGATAGTCTGGTGTATGAAATCGTGTTTGAACCAGTAAAATTTTTCCATTGGGACTCAGGCTTTTGTTTTTCTTTCTGACTATTGTCAGAAAGTTTGCTGTATGGAATGTTGCTACTACTAGTACTATTTGACTGACCCATTTTGTTGATTGTTTCAATTAGACTGAGGTAATTTTAGAATTTATGTGATTTATAAACACAACTTATTTCTTAAAACTTATGAGAAAAAGGAGGGGATAAAAAGATAGGTAATAAAAAGATAATTCAATTTTTTTATAATTTATTTATTTTTCATAATTTACAAACAAATGATACATATATAAATTTTTATACAAGTTTTTTAACATCACCACTAACAGGATTATATTTTATAATACGATCATGTAAAATTAAACAATAAGCAGTGGTTTCTGCAGGAATATTTTCTTTGGTTTCAAATTCAAGACGGACATCCACAGCAGCTTGTTTTAGAGATTCATTCTGTTTAGAACAATCGATGACAATAAATGGTGTATAATTTATAAATTCTGATTTACTTAGCAAAGGATCTATTTCATTGTTGTTATAATATTCGCTTTGAAAATGTGCATACATATCATATAAAAGCGCATATTGATTATGTGTAACATCTAAATTGAGATTACCATAAGGATAGTACTGAGAATTCAAAAAAGTTTGACATTACTGATATTACAGTGATCAAAATGACTACTGTTTACATTTTTCTCACCTCTTCGTTTCGTTTGGAAAGCTAAAATTACAAAGCGTGGCTTTTCTAATTGGTTAGAGGTTTTAACAGTCCATATTTGTTTTACAGTTGTTGGAAGAACAGGATATTCGTATAATTCCCATGAACGATAACTCATAGCAATAGGTATATCTTTTTGTATAAAATTAAAAAGCTGTATTTTACGTTTGTCTGATAACATAACGTAAGGCATAAGCCATTCTACTCGAGTAAGTTGAATTTTAAAATTTTCATAATTCACAGCATCAGCTTGAGTAGAACTTTGTATAACAGCATTATAATCATTTCTTGATCTTGTCAGTATAAGTTCATGTTTAACATTTACAATTATTTTACGATAATCTTCAGCAAATCCAAAAATCATGGACAAAGGTATAGAGACATCAAAATTTCCACTATTATCAGTAATTTTTCCTGTTTCTGTTACACCTATCCATCCTGCGTTCTCAAGATATTTGCTTTGGTTTGGTGAAAAAGAAACATAACCTTTTAACGTAGAAGTCAATCCAACATTTTTACATCTATCAATTTCTACTCCATTGATATCATAACGCATTTCTTCAAATAAGTGACATATAGCATTATTTACAAATGCAGTATTTGTCAGCAGAGTACCATCATTTTTTGTTAATTTACCACATATATGTAAGGTACTTTTTGATGGTAATAAGCATAAATCTTGATGCTGAATAGATATACGAATTTCATCACTATTATTGAAAGATGATGAGGTATATGGTTGATGAGCATGAAGCTCATAGTGTGAAATTGCCTCATCAAAAATTACTGGTGACTGTACACTAAGGACTTCCTCCATTTTCTTCTCGTTTCAAATGACAGCAGCAGATAAATATATAAGTTACTTTTTTAATTTTTTGACTGTATGTTTTTTACGTTTCCGTTGTTCTTTTGATTTATAATTTTTAAGCCTAGACTTTTTAGAAACTGAATGTTTTGACGTGTTAACTGTTTCGTTACTTGTTGTCGACTGATCGCTTGCTGACATACTGGAGTATTAATATAACCTTTTCCAATCCTAGAGTTGTAAACTATTCCCATTATCAAACTGTTTTGATATGTAAGCGAATC
Organism: Torymus aiolomorphi; assembly: GCA_036365515.1. Lineage (NCBI taxonomy): Eukaryota > Metazoa > Arthropoda > Insecta > Hymenoptera > Torymidae > Torymus > Torymus aiolomorphi. The sequence goes on along the minus strand of CM070874.1, from coordinate 237,677,958 downwards.
GTAATAACTTCACCTCGAAAATTTACTAAGTCACCGTTTTGATCAACAATGCGTAATTGTAAATGGTCGATAATTTTTACAGTGATCGGTAAATATATTATTTGCTTTGGAACTTCAATAATCTTAAATCCTGGTGGCACTGCCGGAAAAAACTCGTGAATAGTATGAACCTTATTTTGATTAATATATGCACCAGTATATTATTACCAGTATATATTACATTCGACACGTACTGCGTTCACTTTAAGAATGCTAACTGGCATGTCGGACACATGACTTATATTAGGTTCAAGAAGGCGTTTTGTAAATCCTAATAATTGACCAATAGAATCATTCTCTTGAAAATCAATTTTACGATTACAAGTAATAATACTCCGTAATGTATTGTTATTAGGCTTAATACTAATTATTATTCCTTTGCGTTCGAGAGTTTTTTGTAACGTTTTTTCAATATCATCTATTTCATAACTACCAGTAGGTAACTCCACTATCTCTTTACCAACATAAAATTTATTGCAGTTCATATCAATATTTGGTATAGAATTAAAAGTTAGCAGTTCAACTAATCCCAATACATATTTTCTTTTGGGATCAAGTTCAATCGGAGGGAAATAATCAGCTGCTAGAACTGACGAAGTCCCTGACAAACTAAGAGTAAACGATTCAAACATCTTGATACTTTACGTGGAACTAACTTCATTCAATATTATTTCTTCTTATATAGATAGAAATTTTCAGTTGAATTCAATTGATTACATAAAAATTTCAAACAAAGATGTCCACAAATATAAGTATTGAATTGTTGATACCTTTCATAATTGTATTTTATTTCTTTCACTTTTAAGTAATTTATGAGATCTTGAGGCGGACGCAAATCACCAAAACTATCAAAATAAAAAACATTATTTCCATTTTTTCGATAAGCTATCCAATGTGTTCCAGGTCCATCCTTATCATCAAGATTGATAATAGCACTTTCTTTATAAAGGCAGCCATTTGATGGTAATGCATTTCTCATAAATACACCTCTAAAATTTTTTATTTGCATAATTTTTACATATTTTAATAAATCGTTGTCAGTTAAGGGCCGTTTTGGTAATCTTACTGTCTCAACAAGCTTTTTTTTTCTTAATCACTTTTTTTACTTTTTCACTTTTTTTTAATTGCTTGAAACAGATACCATAACCCTTTGCATAGGGTTTTAAATATAATCCTTTTCCAAGGGCTAATTCTTCAACTTTCTTATTATGTCTTTGCTGTTCTTCCATCTGTCTTTTAGCAGCATTCGCTCGATTGATAGCTTGAGCAATGCCAGCAGCTCCCCCTGCTAGTGATCCTAAAGCACTAAGACCTGCAAACAATGGAACCAGAGCAGGGAGAAAGCCACCATGTTTCGATACAGGTAATATACGGGGAACTTTAACATATTTTTTTCCTCCTGCTCTTTTTACATGTTTGCGTGCGGTCATAAGGGCTGATTTGATTACAGATTGTGAATCTGTACTAGGACTGAGAGATTTAGCAGTAGACTTAATTAAACGTTTAAGCCCAACCATTTTTTTTCTTAATCTTTTTGTTTTACTCTTTCTTTGTCCCATACCCAACTTATTTTTTACTTTCATGATGTTAGTAATAGCGTAAGCCGCAGCTTTTTCTCCAAAACTAGCGTTTTTAGACTTCACTCTTTCCCACGCCTTTTCTGCTAAAACTTGATCTGCTGAGTTTCTTGCCTTAATGTTTTCGCGATTTTTGAATAAGCTATATCGTGTTCCTTGCATGCAGTATCAAGTGGATTAATGCCTGGATCACCGCGAGCTAATCTTTTAGATAACTTTGTACCTGGTCCACAGTATTGATAACCAGGAAAATGAAGTTCAAGTGGTAGTTTATTTATCAAATTATTAACTAGTCCTGAGCCTTTATGAATAATCATTACTCGATGATAGTCTTTTTATGAATGAGGAGAAAACTATAAGTATATGCTTTTATAGATGTTTTCATCAGTCGTAATCAAGTTTTAAAACAAGATGGATGTTAAAGAAAACCAAATTAAATTACCAGTTATCAATTTTGATAGTTTAACCGAACCAAATAAAATATCTTATAAACGTCACGGTGATTTATTTCCAAACAGTATTCGTGCTGTATTTTGTGGACCATCAAATTGTGGTAAAACAAATGCTCTACTTTCTTTACTTATACACCCAAATGGTCTAAAGTTTGAAAATATCTATATCTATTCAAAGTCTTTAAATCAATCAAAATACCGGTTCCTTGAAAAGCTTATTGAACCTATTGAAGGAATCAAATATTTATCTTTCAGCGAACATGATCTAGTTGTTTCACCTGACGAAGCTCAAAATAATTCTATTTTCATATTTGATGATATAGCATGTGAAAAACAAAATAATGTTAAATCATTCTATTGTATGGGTAGACATAAAAATGTTGATTGCTTTTATTTATGTCAATCGTATGCACAAGTTCCTAAACATTTAATACGTGATAATGTTAATCTATTAGTTATATTTCGACAAGATGATATGAATTTAAAACATATTTACAACGATCACGTAAATACAGATATGACGTACAAAAGATTTAAAGATATTTGCTCATCTTGTTGGGAGACTAATCATAGTTTTCTTGTTATCAATAAAGATAATGTTGTAAATAATGGTCGATACCGAAAAGGATTTGATCAATTTGTTATAAATATACAATCAAGCTAAAAATAGATCATTTATTTACGAAGTGTTGAATCGTTAACATGTCTGACTTTAATAATCAAATATCCATTCTACGTGAAGTGGAGAAAGCTCGGAACGCAATAAAACGTAAATATGATTCAATAAAATCATATAAAATAGACAGTGAAAAAGCTTTTAATGAATCATACAAGCCAATTATAGAACCTTTAAATAAATTAGTTGAGAATGAAAACGTGAAAAATAAGGAGAAAAATAAGGTGAAGAAAAAAGATAAAGTTGATAGAATTAAGAAAGAAGAAAAGGAAGAACAAAGATTCTACGAAAATCACGATCAAAACGATGAGGATGAAAATACTGCAAGTTCTTTTGAGACAGCTGATTTAGATAGTGAAGAAGATCAGAATGATGTAACAATTAAAAAGAAAGATGAAGTAACAGAATATATTGATTTATTAAATAAAGGAAAAATGAGTTCATTAGATACAGTTTATGGTGTACGTAAAATGCATGACGATACCTACAAAATTGGTGACACACGTATATACTTTGAAGATAATAATATTACTATAGGCGATAAAAAATATGAACAAAATCCAGGACTCATTGAATTATTGTTTATGAAACAACCCAATGATAAAGTTATTACTGTTAAAGACCTAAAAAACTATGAAGAGATTTTAAATAACACTAATGCATGTAAAAAATATTATAAACCAAATGAATCTTTTCGTCAACAGTCGTCTAAAAAATATAATGACTATATTTCAAAACTCATATTAAACCCTAACTTAAAGACAGGTGAAGGTTTACTACAGTCTTATAAAATAGCTCGTAAATATACGAATACTGATTATATATACTGGGATGATCCAAATGAACTTGTAGAACATCTTAGACTTCTGATAGCTGAAGTTTCAGCTGGTAATGAAAATCACGTAAATGAAATTCAATCTATTATTGAAGAACTTCGGGAAGCAAAAATTATATATTAAAAGAGTGTCGCACAAAATTTTATTTCAGTGTAAATATGAGTGTGGATCTGTTCGGACGTCATTTAGGACGAATAGAAGCTAGTCGCGGACCTCAAGGAATTGGATACAAATTTACTGTTGATGGACAGCATGATATAGAAAATAAAAGATTATGTAATGTCGCAGCTCCTAACGATAAGAATGATGCTGTAAATTTGATTACTCTCGAACGTATTGTACAAGCTGAAGTACAAAAAGTGTATCAGTCAACAGCACACTTAAGAACTGAGCTTAAAAATTTAGATGATATTGTTGACATCCATAGAGATGAAATAGATGATAAATTGAGAAAATTGGAATTTGAAATAGCAACCATACGTAAAAGTAACTCATAACCTTTGATGATGGAAAATAAAAAAGATATAGTAGAAGAATTACACAAACCTGCTCGTCGTAATTACACACGTCGAAAATATGATATACGAGATCTAGATGAAACATGGCAAGCTGATCTTGTGGAAATGATACCGTATGCACATAAAAACAAAGGTTACAAGTATCTTCTTACTGTCATTGATGTGTTTTCTAAGTTTGCTTGGACGGTACCAGTGAAAAGTAAAACTGGAAAAAATGTATCTGAAGCTATGAAATTTATATTAAAAAAAGGACGAATACCTAAAAATTTACAAACTGATCGAGGAAAAGAATTTTATAATAAAGAATTTGAAAGTTTAATGCTAAAATATAATATAAATCTATATTCATCCTATAGCAAACTCAAAGCCTCAATTTGTGAACGTTTTAATCGTACATTAAAAAACAAAATGTGGAAAAACTTTAGTTTACAAGGCAGTTATAAATGGATAGATATTTTGCAAGACCTAACTTTACAGTATAATAATACTAAGCACCGAACGATTGGTATGAAGCCCGCAGATGTTAATTCTACAACAGTTAATAAAGTTTATAATCGTTTATGCATTCATCAGAAAACCTCTAAACGTCCTTGTAGGCGTGCAAAATTTAAACTTGGTGATAAAGTTCGAATAAGTAAAAATAAAACTGTTTTCGAGAAAGGATATACACCAAACTGGTCTACAGAAATTTTTACAATAAATAAAGTATTACCTACATCACCATTTACATATCATTTGAAAGATTATCAAGATAAACCAATCGCTGGCGGATTCTATGAAGAAGAACTTATGAAGACTAAATATCCTGATATTTACTTAGTAGAAAATTATAAAAAAACATGGCGATAAAATTTATGTAAAATGGTTAGGTTTTGATAAGTCTCATAATAGTTGGATAAAAAAAAGTGATTTATGAATAAATAAAATTGTAAATAAGATGAACTAATTGTTTTTATTTAATACCGATTTCCTTACATTTTTTTACAAGAATTGGATGCAAAATTTCATTAACTTTATCAATTCTTCTCCTAAAACGTTCTCTGTCACGAGCAATTTGTTCCCATTCTCCACACCGAGCCTTATGATATGCAAACCTCCACGCATGCATTACATGAACAGTTAGCTTTTCATCAAAATGTACATTCTTTTTAACACGCACTGGACACCTAAAATAATAAATTTCTATATTACATATGTAGAATATTTACTATAAATTAATATATAAATTACTATTATACAAAAAAATATACTCACTTATTATTTATTTTATAATGACCCCATGCTAAAGTATCTATATTATTGTCTTGAACATATCTTTTATCATCATATGGACTTAAGGCAATCTTTAACTGCTTTATAGTTTCTACATTATGGAGTCGGGATCTTATGGAATACTGTTGTCGTTTTTTAATAGATAAATTTTGCAAACAATCTACAAAATCATCAAACTTTATAGTTTTTTTAACAACTGAAACCTTAATACCTTTTATTTTTTTCATATGATCTTGACCATAAACGCGAGTACTGTACATTTTACTTCTTAAGCCAACGAATTCTGTAAGAATCTGACCATTACACTCATCTTTCATAAGACCAACAATTTTTTTATTTGCATGAGGCATATTAAAGATGTTTTCACTGGGATAGTCTGAAGTATCAAACTTTGAGAGATTTTTTTTCATATCAGCATAAAAGTCATCACATTCAACAGCATAAATCAAGCTGTCTGTGTCTGTATAAAGAAGCTTAAAATTTTCTTTATACATTTTTTTCATATAACTATAATGAAAATCATAAATCAGAGTTTTAGAAATGTCTAAAACTGAAAGTCCAACGTAAATTGGTTTATCTAACAAAACTTCAACTTTTTTAAGCTGGATAGCTACTAAATTTTCATCAAAAATACTAATACTATGAAAAAGGGGACTTGATATTTGTGCTTCTACGCCATACCTTCCAGCCCATTTAGTTGATAGCTTGACATCAACACGTTTTCTTACATTCTCCATAGTTTTATCATATACAGCATTATTCATCAATTTGAAAAAGTTTTTTTCAAAATCAGTTCTTGCTAACGCCCTCATATTACTATTTAAATTGATGTAAGACTTAAGCCATGGAGATTGTTTAAATTTCAATACTTTATGAATTTTAACAAGCTGAAGTCCATTTTTGACAGCTTGTTTAAGTGATCGATAGTGTATAACATAATTTTTTTATACGAAAGTGTAGCCAAAAGTTTTTCCTGTTTTGATCCCGGTGGTTTTGCTTGCTCAGGACAAAAAGGTAAGTCGTTATGAATGTCATGTATTTCTGAAGGATATTCTAAATCTACTTCTAAAATGTACCCGTAAAGTGCATCATCATCTATGAAAAAATCTAAATTTTCACAGTCGTCTATCCACTCAAAGGAATCATAAGGGAGACATTGAGTCATTGCCCAACCATATAAATTATTAGCATCTAAATATATTAGATATGTATTTTCTTTATTTTTATCATAATTTTCAGTCATATATTTATGATTTGCAGCTGCGTAGCGATGAGAGCACTGACTTAATCCACCTCTTATACCTCTTTCTATGAATAAAATCATATCTATATCAGTTAATAATTTTAATTGTATGCCAGTATACTTTAGCATTGCATCCCATGCAAATCCTGGAGTAGTATAATAATGAGCTGGATCTAAACCATATACGTTTATACTTTGATCACGAAAATTTTCAAAAACATCAGCTAATAATAAAACATCTGTCTTCATATAAAGATCTGAATATTCTCCAAGGGTATGAATACTAAAGGTATTCCATACTTTTTGTGTAACTTTTCAGTCTCCTCGTAGGGACTTTAATTTTTTACATAGCACGTATCACGAATTTATAAGTTATTCATTTTTCTAAGACATTCTCAGCTATTGAACTTTAACTTTTCAGTCTCTCTGTAGGGACTTTAATTTTTTTCATAACACGTATCATGAATTTATAAGTTACTTTAAAATTTCTTACTTTAATGAATTCATATTTTTTTCTAAGATATTCTCAGCTGTTGAACTTTAACTTTTCAGTCTCTTCTTAGGGACTTTAATTTTTTACATAGCACGTATCGTGAATTTATAAATTATTAATTTTTCTAAGACATTCTCACCTATTAAACTTTAACTTTTCAGTCTCTTTGTAGGGACTTTAATTTTTTTCATAACACGTATCATGAATTTATAAGTTACTTTAAAATTTCTTACTTTAATGAATTCATATTTTTTCTAAGATATTCTCAGCTGTTGAACTTTAACTTTTCAGTCTCTTCTTAGGAACTTTAATTTTTTACATAGCACGTATCGTGAATTTATAAATTATTAATTTTTTCTAAGACATTCTCAGCTATTAAACTTTAACTTTTCAGTCTCTTTGTAGGGACTTTAATTTTTTCACAGCACGTATCATGAATTTATAAGTTACTTTAAAATTTCTTACTTTAATGAATTCATATTTTTTTCTAAGATATTCTCAGCTGTTGAACTTTAACTTTTCAGTCTCTTCTTAGGGACTTTAATTTTTTACATAGCACGTATCATGAATTTATAATTTATTTTCACATCTCTTACTTTAACTTTTTCACATATAATGAGTTCAAATTTTTTTCTAAGATTTTCTCAGCTATTGTACTTTAACTTTTCAATCTCTCCGTAGGGACTTTAATTTTTTACATTGCATGTATTATGAATTAATAAGTTATTATCACATCTTTCACTCTAACTTTTAACACTATTATATTAACTCTACTTTTTTTCTTGAATAATATTCAAATAATGTTATCTACATTTCCAGTATATAACTTATCATGGAACTAATTGTAGATACACAAGGTTTTAAAGATAACAACGGCAATTTTATATTTAAAGAAATTGCTTATATAGATCCTAATGCGTTAAATCCGGTGCCGTACGTTGCGACATTTCAACCACCCTGTGATTGGAGTGATTTAGCCCAGAATGTAAAAATTTTAAATAGATATTTACAATCCAATCTGCACGGAATTCATTGGGAACACGGAGAGGTGCCGTATTCATACCTGTCAACGGCTTTCGACAAATTGAAAGAAAAAGCGCAGGGGTCGTTATTAACAATTTGGGTCAAAGGTGAACAGAAAAAACACTGGCTGCAACCCTATTTCGATAATATAAGAAACTTGGAGGATTTGGGTTGTCCATCTATAAGAACTCCTGGATTTATACGACCGCTAGCCTGCATTAATCATTGTCCCGGGTGGAAACAGAATTGTTCAGTTGAAATAGTTTGCGCTTTATACCGCTGGGTGGAAGACTTGAGAGAGCAATATTCAACCCCTGAAAGTTCTGATACGTCAGAATAAATAAGTAAGTAATTCTATAAAAAAATATAAATAATAATTTATCATTTCTTTTTTCAGTCATGGACCTCATAAATGAAGCAGCGAGAAGTCCATCATACCTGCCCACAAAACGACTACGGGACTTGGAGCTAAATAAACAGTATAAGATAACCTCATTAAAAAAGGTATCCACTAAATACGGCTTAAAAATTGTTCTTGAATTAGACAGTAGTTTTGACATTTTCCTTCCAAGTAAAGTTAATTCTTTATTACTGGAGAAGCCAGAGGCGCTTCTCAACATAGAGTCAGAATTAGTTAATAGAGAAGTCTTCGTCAAATCTTTAGGTGGATGCCTTCTAGAATTTATATAATTATAAGTTTTTAGATAATTTTCTCTTTAACTTTAATTTTAAATTTTCAAAGTTATTTGCTAAATTGTAATACTTTTTAATTAAGATGTTCACTAGTTTCTAAATATATTTTTATAGTAGAAAGATTAATTTGAAACTTTTTATACTCGTAGATTAAGATGTATTCTACTATGTATTACTTTTAAGCTTTTTTAAATAAATATGAAAAAGCTTTTTAAATAAATATGAAATAATCTTACATATCTTTTTTATTTTCCCTTAAAGTTTCCACATCCCAATGTCCTCTATGAAATATTTATTCTTATAATAGAAAATTTTCCTTAAAAACTAACTTGTTTAAATATTTTAAAGTTTCTTTTGAATTTAAAAATAGTCATTTGATATTGTTAATATAAATTTCATTGAATTGCTCATCATTAACTTTTTAAAATTTCTATGAACTTATAAAATATCTTTGTAGAATCTTATACAATATAAAATATACTGATTGAATATACTAAGATAAAATATACTTATAAAATATAAGACTACTTATAATTAACAAATAACACTATATGAATATTATAAAAATATTCTATATTCACTTACAACATAACATCACATGAGGGCCCCATGCCCCCTGCAACATGACATACGTACGCATTTTATCGATGGAGTAAATGTTCAATGCGCCCTCTACCGGGCCTCTCGCATGGTGACTTTGCACCCTACCTTACCGACGGACGGTAAGTAGTGCTCGGTGGGTAAGTGGCGCGGGAGCCGCTCTGGCGCGGTAACCGCGCTGCCCCTACTACTCCCATGCGTGCGCGTATTTCCCATCGAAGCCCTTTTAAAAAGAATTTTATGCAATCGCTTTCTAATTTGGTTTTATATTCTTTTACTTCTGTGAACCGATTTTCGCGTTTGGCGGCTTTAAAAATTTCCGACTCTATTTCTTTCAAGCGATTTAAATATACGATTACTGATTCGTTACTTTTTTGTTTTATGCGAGCAAGATCGCCTTCCCAATCGTGAAAAGTTTTTGCAGACCCGTATATTGTCTCTAAAAATTCAGAAATTTCCGAAATTTCTTTAAAATGTTGTCCCCGAACACTATTTAACGCGTCTCCATAAAGTCGCATGCGAATCAATTTCGCTAATTCTGCCTCATATTCTTTTGGAAGGATGCTAAGTGCTTCTTGACATCCATCTAAAAATTGTGTTAAAGAAATATTTTGTCCGTTAAATCGCGGAATTAAATCAAGAGCGTCTTTAAGAGATAGCCCTCTTATTTGTATCGTTGTAGTATTCATCGTTTTATTTTCTCGTTTACTGGTTTTATGTAAGAAAGAAAAACGTTCGTTTTTTATATTGGCTTTATTTGAAAAATGCTCGTTTTTTATTTTTAATTCGTTTTCCGAAAATTCCTTGTCGTTTTCTGTAATAAGAGAAGAATTCGCGGATTTATAATCCTCATTCAATGTTTCACTTGCGTTTTCTTTTATTTTTCCCTCTTCCTGTTTTGTAGCAAAAATATTTAGTTTTCCGCGAAACGCTTTAATGATTTCAAAAATATCAAAACCTTGTTTTACACTTTCGTTCAATTCTTTTATAGTATCTTCCCGTTTGAAATATGAATCCAAAAATTCCTTCCTTGTTTCTAAACACAGTTGTGATTTTATTACCTCGATAACGCTTTCTTCTGGTAAAAAGGCAGCTACCGTTTTCACGCGATTAGTTTTTCCATGCGCGGTAAGTGGCGTACTAAAATTAAATTCACCAGCTTCTTTCTGACTATCGCCCAATGTAATTTTATTTAGTTTTAATTTAGGTGATTTTAATATAAATTTTTTCTGTTGGTCCCCTTTTTTATAACAGCTTTGACTTCTCTAAGGCTACTATCATTCAAAGTATCATCAGAGTCTTCGAGAATCGAGAGATCAGTTTTATTCTCAATTTTTCTGTAATTACCCTGATAATCAATATTTAACCCCGCGAAAGTTTTTTCAACTTCTTTCTTTAACACGGAAACTTCCTTCTTTAAATTTTTATTATTGTTCTTTAAATTATTACTACTCAGATTTTCCACTAATTTATTATCATGTAATTCTTCCTCTTTATTTCTAAGTTTTGATAGTAAAGAATTTGCAAATATCAAATTTATTTTATCACTTCCTTTTGCATTTATATTATCGTGCTTGTTCGGCATATTTTCTTAGTCATTTTATTTTATATTTAAAAAAAAATTGCTTAAAAATCTTAAAAATTCTGAAAAATCCTGCTTTTTGCTTTCTTTTAAATATATTTTTTTTATTTAAAAAATATTTCTGTTTATTCCTGGAAAAATTTTATTTCCCGGCCGATGCACCAGTTTTTAACTTATAAGATTAGTAATCTGTTATGTCGAGATTACACACCTTATAATTAAATTATTTGAATAGGCACTGAGCAAGCCTATGCGTATTCGGATTCCTGTCTTTTCGCCAACGCCCGAAAGCGCTATGCGTAACCAGGATGCGGAATCCCGGAATAAACAGAAATTTTATAAAAATGTATAGAACAATGATTTTATTCAATCCGCGACGAAATATATTTTGAGTACAATTTTAATTAATAATACCTTGGGCTTCGCACCCCGCTTTGCTGGTTGAGATCGGTGGTTCAGCTCCTCTTCCAGTGCGTGATGATCGACCCTCTTCAGTTCTTGGGCTTCGCACCCCGCTTTGCTGGTTGAGATCGGTGGTTCAGCTCCTCTTCCAGTGCGTGATGATCGACCCTCTTCAGTTCTCTACTCTTGCAGCAGGTGCGATGATTGTTGCCTCGTAGACCGGCGATGATGAATGTGGTGAAGGCTCAGTTGGTGGGCGCAGCGAGAGAGCTTCTTTTTCTATGTCTATGTAGCTGAACTTCTTCTACGTTCCGTCGGAGGTCTCGAGCAGAGATTCGCCCTCTTCAAATTGCTGTGGTGGACTGCGCACCGTGCTCTCATTATTCGGCCTTTTTATACCCGAATTGTCACGTACACAGAAGCTTCTCGACTATTATCTATAAAAAGCTCCTGTGCTATGCATAGATCCATATACAGCATAGTAGTGGTTAGTCTATAGGGTTAAAAACAAAGCCATAAAGATGTCTCCTGAATTTCTTTGGAGACCCCGCGCCGTTCCCGAGAAAAGCTTCCCGCAAAGGTCAAATGGCCTAGATCGAGCCTCTTCCAATGTATCTATTTACACACACATTTGGTAGGTATCCGATCGCTCCCACCAGCCGAAAAGTGCGGCTGTCACCTTCCCCTTAGCTGGACTCATAATTTTGGCTCTTTACGATCTGTCAGCTTTTTCGCCTCCGTACGGGAAAATCGGAGCCGCGTTGGTCTTGACAAACGCCAGACCTCTCTCACGCATGCGCCGCGTTTTCTCGTTCTCTATCTCTCTCTTTTCTTGCTCTCATGTTGTGCCTTCCCTCTCGCTCTCTCTCTCTCTCTCTCTCTCTCTCTCTCTCTCTCTCTCTCGGCTCTAGCAAACAGATTGGGTATGGCGTTTTACTCGCTCCTCCCTTCCTCCGGTCTCCTCTTCGCTGTGCTCTTGAATTCGGCGTTCTCAGTGCGCGTTTAATTTTTATAAACTGCCTCGGCGTGGATGTTCATTGTCATATTTACTGTTGCGAATACTATAATCTTATTCTTCATAAAAAGACGAATCCATTGATATAATTTTCATCCCTCGTACTCTTCTAGTTTTCTGGCTTTTGCACTTGGCGTTCGGTATCGGCGTTTTTCCAGTTCGCGCGCGTGCCCAAAGGTTTACAAACATCACCGCTTGGATTGATTTTATTTTACAAGTCTTTTTATAATTATTTTAAGTAAATGGACGAAAAACTCGTCCATTACAGTTCAGGTAAACCAACATCTTTACATGATATATCTTCAATACTTAAAATTTGATTTATGTGTGCAAGTGCTTTATCTTCTTTTTGTTCAATAAAATCTTCTGTGAAATATTTCTTGTATTTTTCCCAAATAATATTTCCTTGAATATTTTCAGATATAAGAAAATTTGCAAAAAATTTTCATAATTGTACTGAAAGCATTATTTGACAGGCTTCTTCAAATATGTTAAAAATTTGTGTTTCGTATTCTATTAAACCCATGGCGATAGCTGCTTCTCTATATCTGTCGTAAACAATTTTTTCATATGTACGTAAATCTTGGAATGATGTTGCACCTTTTACTCTATTTAGTATCAATTTTAAGAAAAAACGTTCACTATCTTTTGATGATACAACATTTAATCGTCCGATTGTTACATGTTTTTTATTTCTTGATCTTTTTATCCATTTTTTATTTTTAAATTTATAATAATTCGGTATATTTGCATATTTAATTTTTTTGGCAAAATCATCTATTTTATTTAATTTAAACCATGCTGTTAACGTTGTTTCTAAATTATTTAATGATTCTTCAATATTATTTTCATCAAAAATTATTTTCTGTTGATTTTCTGTATGACAGATAGTCTTTCTACTGTGTGATTTCTACCACATAATGAAAATTTTTGTAATCGCCATGCTGCCTCCATTGGACTTATATATCTTCCATCTATATATTTAGTTATTTCATCATAAACTTCTTCATTTCCTTCATTATTCGTTTGTATTTTAGAACAAGCTCTATCTCCACCTTTATGAATATAATTGAATATATACTTAATACTTTGTACAGTAGCACAGTATTCGATATTTATATGACACCTATATTTGAATAAAAGAAAGCTATTATAAGGGACCACCATAGAGTTATCTACTGGAATAGCTTTATTTGTTTTTTTTAAATGAGATATATATGATTAGCTGAAGAATTATTTCTTCGTTTATATTCAGGATACTTATCTGGTTTGAGTACTGTATTATCTCTGAACAATTTTGGAAAAATTTTTTTGCAAATATTTTTATTTTTTTGTAAACGAAGAGATTTTTCTCCATGCGGTCCATGTAACATATGTTTGATTACTAATTTTTGCAATTCTAAATCTTCTGAAGATGGTATTTCGGCTGAAATATATTTATTAATATCTTTTGGGCTAAACAATTTATAGTCCGGATGTAACGTTACTATTATATGAGCATGTGGGAAACCTCTTTTTTGAAATTCAATTGAATATATATATATATAAGATATAACATTACCAAAAATATTATTTTTTTCAATATCATTAAGTAACATTTTAAATTTCGCATAAAATAAACGTACTGTAATATTTGGAATATCATTTACAGTTGTTCCATCTGGAAAGTTTTTTAAAATTGTTTTAAGTTCTTTCCATTTGGGACTACATGTCATCGTTATAAATAAATCTGGTTTTCCTGTATTTATCATTATTGCCATTGCATCTTGATAATATTGTTGCATATATCTTGGACTTCCGATATATGATGATGGTAATATAAATAAGTTTCCAATTCTTTCTTTCTCAAAATTTTTGGAAATGTTTGATGCACTATATTTTACATGATCCAATAAACCTTGATAACATTCAATTCTTAACTCTTTTTGATGATTTCTAAAATAATTCATTCTATTACTTTCAATCATTATGTAAGCATATATAAAAAATTGTTGTGTTAAACTTCCACTATATAATCGAGGGCTAAAATTATTAGCACCTAGCCTATACGATAATCTATATAAGTAGTATTGAAGTGCAGTAAGATCTTCTTCTTTACTAGATTTTTGTTTGCTAGTATCAATAACATTCGTATTATTATAAATTTTTTCCACATTAACCTTTTCTTTTTTTTAAACCCAATACTCCAACCTAAATCTCCTAACGGAAACATTATTGGAAAAACCATCGGATCCACGTGATGTGATAATTTGTTTATATAAGTATGAGTAACTTCCTTTTCTGGTACTTCTTTTGGATATATACAAATGTCATAAATGTCTGGGATGCCTGAGTTTGATACTATAATAGCGCCGCATTCTGATGTTAATGGTTTATTATAAAGATGTTTAAGTTTATTATGTTTTCGAATGAAATATAATTTATAATTTGGAAGATTTTTTATATTGGATATGTAATGTAAATGTTTATAATTTTTACTATATGGATTATTATTCATTATTTTAGTTAAGATAATCATATGTTCATTACTTAATTTATCGTTATTTTTTAATCTTTTTTTAGTAGCAGCTTCATTATCGTATATATATAATTGACCACATGAGGCTTCTTCATTATTAGACGGTAATAAACCATTAGGTGTTGTATGACATATTTATCCTTGAATTTTCAAATTGTATATTGCTTTTTCTTTGTTATGAACACCATTCTCATTGAATGTTGCGAAACAAAATAAATTGTTATAATATCGGATTAAATGCCTAAATATTTTATCATTTAACAATAAAAATTTTAATTTTTCGTCATATTTACTTAATGGTGGTAAACTAATAGTTCCTTCTGAATACAGTTAAATTTTTTCACTTCTTCTTTCCAAAACATAGTACCGCAATATTGACATTTTAAATTCATTTCTTCAAATGTTGATGTAAGTATTAACTTTTTATCTTTTTTTGTATGATTAATTGCTTTTGTTATTTTTCTTTTTTTATACAAATATTTTTTTTTGAAATATCATTAATTAATTTTCTTTTAAGATTGTATTTATGATTTTTATTTTTATTATTTTTTTGGTAATATTATTGTTATCATAACCTATAATATCATAATGTCCAGAATCATATCTTCCACTATATAATAAAAATAATTTCAAATCATTAGAATCATTTCCAAACAAATGGACAACTTCTGTGTTATTAAAACTTATTTTAACAAATACATTATAAATTTCAACGAAACTTTTGATTTCTATATGTGTTCCATATATTGTAGTTTTTGACATAAATTTACAATAATCAAAACTATTAAATATATTTTCATAATTATCATTTCCGAGTATAAAGAATTTATATTCTTCCCAATTAGTAACAACATTTTGTACTATAGCATGTCTAACTTTCATATGATATCTTTGATCATTATATAGAAAATAGGAAAAACATCGGAATAAACAGTTTCCATCTCCAATAATTTTAACTAAATTTCCCATTGGTATACATGTATATGTATTATATGTTTATATACTTTTAAAGATTAAAATTTTTGAAATCTAATACTATCGAAATATTTATAAATTTAATAAACTATATACTTAAACTCGTCACCTTATAAAAAGAAAAATCCTCGATTTACTTTCAAAATATACTACAAAAAACACAATACAGAATAAACAAAACAAAAATTATTCCCCTATATTTAAAATTTTAATCTATAGTTTTAAATTTCTGAATAAAATTTTTACATTAATGAAAAGTTTAAATAAGTGAATTATTTTAAATCTTAATAAAAATTTATCACAAAAAGATTAAGAGTTTGGACACACTCCGAATGTAAAGTTTTTAAAAATCTTTTATTATTGAAATTATTTATACTCAACAAAAAATGTCCCCGATAACAAAAACTTTTTGTCCTTTGATAATGTTCATTTCTTCAGAACAATGAGATACTATTATAAGGGTGGTTATATATGGCTATTGGCGAAGGATACCACTTCTAATTAATTATGTCATGATTTATAACTTAAATAATTGAGGGGGGGGGCGAGGGGGGCGAGCTTCTATCAATTTCTTTCAAAAAACGTCGAACCAGTCACATTTTTACGTTATTTGGGGGGGGGGGGGGGCACGGGGGGGGGGCGCTGAGTCGTAAACATTTTCTTACAACTATATAATATAGGAAGATATATATATTATATAGATGTTAGTTATATTTCTGAACATCAGACCCTCATCCCCCCTCACCAGCACATCCAACACCCTCAAATTAACGTAAAAATCAGCGTATTTCTATGAGTTTCTTATATTAAATAGCCTCCAAGCCCCCTCGCGCCACCCTTCACATCCTCCGCACACTCCCCTCCACTCCACCTCGTTCCGCCCTCTTGCCACCACTCATGCCATCCCTTTTCTTTAACCGTATTTATCATCTCTGGACATATGCGACAAACATATTTTTTTCTCACACCACGCGTAAAGTATTGTGTTTACACCCAGATAAATTCGAAAAAAACTTAGGTATTTCTCAAAATTGGAATACAAGTGTTAGTGAAGTCGCTGATCATGACTTTGCTGTCGGAATTTCGAAATTCCAAATGACGAACCAATATGGCGATTGAAAGTTGTAAAAATGCTTAGATTATACTGAAAATTGGTATACAGAGATATTCAACGTCGCTGATCCAGATCTTGCTATTGTAGTATCGAAAATCAAAATGGCGGATCCAATATGGTGGTTAAAATTTCGAAAGAAGCTTAGGTTTTTCTTAAAATTGGAATTCAGAGGTTTCGAAGTCGCTGATTACGATTTTGCTATCAAACTTTCGAAATTCAAAATGGCTGATCCGATATGGCGGTAGAAAGTGCGGAAAAAGCTCAGGTTTTTCTCAAAATTGGAATACAGAGGTTTCGAAGTCGCTGATCACGATCTTGCTATTGTACTACCGAAAATCAAAATGGCGGATTCAGTATGGCGGTTAAAAATTTGGAGAAAGTTTAGATTTGGTTCAAAATCGATATACAGAAGATTTCGAGGTAGCTGATCAAGATTATGCTATTGGACTTTCGAAATTCAAAATGGCGGATCCAATATGGCTTAAAAAAGTTTGAAGGAAGCTTAAATTTTTTTCAAAATTGGTATACAATGGTTTTCGTGGTTGCTGATCAAGTTTTTGTATTAGACTTTTGAAATTCAAAATGGCGCAACCAATATGGCGATTGAAAGTTGTAAGTGTTTAGAATTGGCTGAAAATTGGTATGCAGGCGGTTTCGAGGTCGTTGATCAAGATTTTGCTATTATACTATCGAAAATCAAAATGGCGGATCTAATAAGGCGGTTACAAATTCGAAACAAGCTTAGCTTTTGTTTAACTTTGGTATACAGGGGTTTTCGAGGTCGCTGATCAATTTTTTCTATTAGACTCTCGAAATACAAAATGGCGGATTCAACATGGCTGCCAAAAATGTTAGAAGGAAGCTTAGATTCTGCTTAAAGTTTGTATACGGGAGTTTTCGAGGTCGCTGATAACGATTTTACTATTACACTTACAAAATTCTTAATGGCGGACCAAATATGATTGTTAAAATTTCGGAAAACGCTTAGGTTATTCTAAAAATTGGAATTCAGAGGTTTCGAAGTAGCTAATCACGATTTTGCAATCAGACTTTCGAAATTCAAAATGGCTGATTCAATATGGTGGTTGACAGTGCGAAAAAAGTTTAGGTTTTTTTCCGAAAACTGGAATACAGTGGTTTCGAAGTCGCTGATCACAATTTTGCTACAAGACTTTCCAAATTCAAAATGACGGATTCGATTTGACGGTTAAAAATTCGGAAAAAGCTTAGATTATACTGAAAATTGGTACACACGGATATTCAAGGTCGCTGGCCCAGTTCTTGCTATTGTACGATCGAAAATCAAAATAGCGGACCTAATATGGCGGTTAAAAATTCTGAGAAAGTTTAGATTTGATACAAAATTGATATACAGGTGATTTCCAGGTCGCTGATCAAGATTATGCCATTCGACTTTCGAAATTCAAAATGGTGGATCCAATATGACTTACAAAAGTTCGAAGGAAGCTTAAATTTTGTTAAAAATTGGTATAAATGGGTTTTCGAGGTCGCTGATCACGTACTTGCTATGAGACTTTGGAAATTCAAAAGAGCGGTAAAAAATTCGAAAAAATCTTAGATTTTGTTTAAAATTGGTATACAGTGGTTTTCGGGCTTGCCGATCAAGTTTTTCCATTGGGCTTTCGAAATTCAAAATGGCGCATCGAATATGGCGATTGAAAGTTGTAAAACTGCTTAGCGTTGGCTGAAAATTGGTATGCAGGGGGTTTCGATATCACTGATCTAGATTTTTCTATTATACTCTCGAAAATCAAAATGGCGGATCTAATAAGGCGGTTACAAATTCGAGAAAAGCCTATTACACATTCGAAATACAAAATGCCGGATCTAATATGGCTGCCAAAAATTTTCGAAGGAAGCTTAGATTTGGCTTAAAGTTTGTATACCGGAGTTTTCGAGGTCGCTGATCACGATTTTGCTATCAGAAATCCAAATTCTTAATGGCGGATCCAATACAGTTCTTAAAAATCGCAAAAAGCTTAGGCTTTTCTCAAATATTATTGGAATACAGAGATTTCGAAGTCGCTGATCACGGTTTTGCTAGAAGACTTTACAAATTCAAAATGGCGGATCCAATTTGACGGTTAAAAGATCGGAAAAATCTTAGATTTCGCTGAAAATTGGTATACAGGGATATTCAAGGTCGCTGACCCAGATTTTTCTATTAGACTATCGAAAATCAAAATGATGGATCCAATATCGCGGATAAATTTCGGAGAAAGCTTAGATTTTTGGTTCAAAATCGGTATACAGGCGATTCCGAGATAGCTGATCACGATCTTGTTATTAGACTTCCGAAATACAAAATGGCGGTAACAAATTCGAAAAGAGCTTAGAGTTTGTTTAAAACTGGTGTATAGTGGTTTTCGCGGTTGCTGATCGAGTATTTCTATGAGACTTTTGAAATTCAAAATGGCACATCGAATATGGCGACTGAAAGTTGTAAAAGTTCTTATAGTTGACTGACAATTGGTATGCAGGCGGTTTCGAGGTCGCTGATCAAGATTATGCTATTATACTTTAGAAAATTAAAATGGCGGATCCAATCTGACCGTCAAAAGTTGAAAAAAGGTTTAAATTTTGTTGAAAATTGGTTATGTAATACTCTAGTTTAAAATATTTCTGTTAATCTTAGAATAAAAACTGATAAATAAATAGTTCACCAACTTATGAATTGAGGTTTGGCGAGCGGAGCGAGCGCCGGGGTACCCCCCTAGCATATATATATCAGAAACAAATAAACAAAAATAAGTTTCCAAGAAAAAGCTTATGAATAAAACATTATAGGATATATTGAAGAAAATACATTTATACATATTATCTCTGAAAAGCGTCCACGTTCTTTATACACAAATATTTTCGTAAATTTTTAAAAAACATAAAAATTATAAAAATAAGGTTGGATATATAATAAAATTATAAGTAAAATAAGACATACATAATAAGTCATACATAAATATAATAATTGAAAATCAAAAGTGGTTACGTAGGGCTATTGGCGAAGGATACCACTTAAAAAAAATCCAACGCGCCTCTAACAGTACCTCTAGAGTAGCGTCGAAAACTGTTAAATATGTACAACATATGTTTATTGTTACGCAATATTAACAAAATTAATTTTAATTTGATGTCTATTATATTAACGCTATTTATATCTATTATCACAGCAATATATTTATACTATATTGCCTCTGACGACCCCTCGTTCTTTATAATCAAATATTTAATAAGACAGTTAATAAAACTATCGAAACGAAATGATTTTAATCATTCAAATCATGAATTAAATGATTCCAAGTGATTGGTCGAGTCAATTATTTACCATAAATACTTAACTCCAACCAACGGATGGTTGCCATTTTTTGAATTTTTAAATATAGGAAAACATACAACATCAATAGCAATAAAACTAATTTTAATTTAACGTTTATTATATTAACAATATTTGTATCTGTTATCACCACAATAATGGATAATTGTTTACCTTTACTTATGTATGAAAACAGGGGGTTGGCGAGCGCAGCGAGCAGGGGAGCGCAGCCCCACTAGTGTATATATATATATATATATATATATATATATATATATATATATATATATATATATATATATATATATATTAGGCTAGTAAGTTTGAGGAGCTCAACCCCGGTCGGTCAGAGTGGCTAAAGAAATAATAACCCTCAGGTTACCGACTCTAGACAAATAGACTCTAGAAAACCCCTCAAACTTCCGCTCGGATGCTGAATATATAGATTGGAAGTTTGAGGAGGCTCCTCAAACTTCCCATAACCCCTCAAACTTCCAAGCGGGTGCTGAATATAATCCTCAAACTTCCAGAATTTCATATTTATATGTATATATATATATACAGCGTGTCCAAAAAGTCTGGAAACACCCAAATAATTTCTCAGCTGAATTACTATTGGAAAATGTTAAGGTCGCCTTTGTAGTAATTTTTTACGAGGAATCCAATGGTGACCTTGGATTCGACCTTGGACCTCATTTTTGAGGTTATTTCTAGGTCAACCTCATTTTTTTAAATGGTAACCCCTATTTTTTATAGCGGAATCTGAAAGAGCGGAAAATTTTACGTCCGGATATGTATTAAGGTATGAGGTTGAGGTTACCCCCAGAGGTCAAATTGAGGTCAAAGTATGATTTCTTAAAAATTTCGCGAGTTCAGTGGTAAAACAAAACAAACAAAGGTAAGGTTTGGTAAGTTCGAACGAAGACTTGAAGGTGACCTCTGATTCGACCTTGAACCTCATTTTGAGCCTCATTTTTGAGGTTATTTCGAGGTCAACCTCATTTTTTAAATGGTAACCCCTATTTTTTAGCGGAATCGGAAAGAGTGTGAAACTTTACGTCCAAACATGTACTCAGAACATAGTTCAAGAAGGACCTTGACGTTCATTTGAAGGTCATTTAAACTTAATGACGGTCTGATCTTGTGTAAACTTTTTATCACACTGAGCGAGGTTAATTCTTTAGTAGTTTTCAACGAGAAATCTAATGGTGACCTTGACATTGTCCTTAAAAGTCATGTCAAGTTCAATTTTTTACATTTAGCGTTACCCAGGAACAACGACGTGGACGTAGTAAAATCTGTTCCCTTTGGGGTGCTTGATTTACGTGAGTCCCCTTGCCTCTCACGATGGGGTGCTTGATTTACGTGAGTCCCCTTGCCTCTCACGATGGGGCGCTTGATTTACGTGAGTCCCCTTGCCTCTCACGATGGGGTGCTTGATTTACGTGAGTCCCCTTGCCTCTCACGATGGGGCGCTTGATTTACGTGAGTCCCCTTGCCTCTCACATTTGATTTTTTAAACAGTATAACATCTTATTTCAAGTGCTCGAACTGTTCTCCATTCATTTCTTGACAGTAACCTAATCGATGATAGAAAGCACCAACAGCATTTTCAATCATTTCAGTAGGAATGAGAGCTGATTCATCAATGATCCTTTCACGTAATTCATCTAAGTTTAAGGGTTTTGTTTTGAATACACGATCCTTCAGATAACCCCAATAGAAATAATCTAGAGGCGTTAAATCGGGGGACCTAGCTGGCCATTCAATTGCACCTCTTCGTCCTATCCATCGATTAATGAATACTGTATCTAAGTATGTGCGAACGTTTCGTGCATAATGAGCTGCTGCACCGTCCTGTTGATACCATGTGTTATTAAAGTCCTCTCCAGCTATTTCTCTTATAGCAGGAACAATTTGATTCCGCACCATAGTTTCATACTTTTCTGCATTTAAATTGCCATCAATAAAAAATGGTCCTATAATCCTATTATTTAATATTCCAGCCCAGACATTTAATTTTTGTGGATATTGTGACTTGGCTTCTCTTGCCCAATGAGGGTTTTCAACTGCCCAATATCTACAGTTATGCCTATTTACGCTTGAGTCAAGTTGAAATGTAGCTTCATCTGAGAAGACTATATTTGATGGAAAATTTGGATTTTGTACGATGCGTGCCATCATATCATCACAGAATTCAACGCGACGATCGAAATCATCTTCATTTAACTTGTGTATTAGCGTTACTTTAAATGGATGGAACTTTCTCTCTTTAGTATGTTATGAATAGATGATTTACTTATTTCGTGCACTTGAGCAGCTCTACGAACGGAAGTATGCGGATCTTCGGTGAATGTTAACACAACATCTAAAGATTTCTCTTCGTTACCTGCTGACATTGGTCTGCCTGATCGAGGTAAATCGCTGATAGTGCCGGTATTTTCAAACCTTCTAACAGTTTTTTGAACTGTTGAAAATGATAGTGGAGTTCCACCAACCCTAAATGAAGCATTAAAAATATCTCTTACGGCCCTATAAGATCGCTGCATGTGTCCCCAACCTCTCATCATGAGAATCGTTATTCTTTCTCTATCAGTGAGTTTGTTCATTTTTATTACTCTTCGTAGTAGACCTTATCCAAAAATACTTTTTGAGTTGAAAATAAAAAGAACTTTTAATTTTCAAAAAATATGTTTGAAAGATGACCAACCCTTTTCTGTGGTGGTTATGGAATGAATAATAGTTTATTGTCACTCTAACCATACGAAAAATAACAAGTAACAATGTTCAATATTTAAACGCTTCAAAAAATTTTACAATGAATCAGCTCTCATTCCTACTAAAATGATCAAAAATACTGTTGGTGTTTTCGATCATCGATTAGGTTACTATCAAAAAGTGGATGGAAAATAATTCGAGCACTTCAAATAAGATGTTAGACTGTTTAAAAAAATTAAAAAGTTTACACAAGATCAGACCGTCATTAAGTTTAAATGACTTTCAAATGAACGTCAAGGTCCTTCTTGAACTATGTTCTGAGTACATGTTTGGACGTAAAGTTTCACACTCTTTCCGATTCCGCTAAAAAAATAGGGGTTACCATTTAAAAAAATGAGGTTGACCTCGAAATAACCTCAAAAATGAGGCTCAAAATGAGGTTCAAGGTCGAATCAGAGGTCACCTTCAAGTCTTCGTTCGAACTTACCAAACCTTACCTTTGTTTGTTTTGTTTTACCACTGAACTCGCGAAATTTTTAAGAAATCATACTTTGACCTCAATTTGACCTCTGGGGGCAACCTCAACCTCATACCTTAATACATATCCGGACGTAAAATTTTCCGCTCTTTCAGATTCCGCTATAAAAAATAGGGGTTACCATTTAAAAAAATGAGGTTGACCTTGAAATAACCTCAAAAATGAGGTCCAAGGTCGAATCCAAGGTCACCATTGGATTCTTCGTAAAAAATTACTACAAAGGCGACCTTAAGATTTTCCAATAGTAATTCAGCTGAGAAATTATTTGGGTGTTTCCAGACTTTTTGGACACGCTGTATATATATCTCGCCTGACTGTAACGGATCGCGACTTATGCAAACATGTCGGGATATCCATCTATACAAACTTTTATATAAATATATATATCTTACTATACTATATAGTTGTAAGCTGAATTGAGTCGTTAACCCTCCGTGTCCCTCCGCATGACCCTTCGCGTCCCTCCGCACCCCTCCGCGTCCCTCCGCGTCCCTCCGCATTGTCCCTCTAATGACAACTATCTGTGATGCAGAAGACACTTCTGTCAACAACTTTTGCATCGCCCCGTTGTCAGTTCTTCACCTCGAAACACAAATAATAGGCTGCTTTCTGAAAACAAACTATGCCACCCACCTGCCATCAGCGCAAGAAGCGCGTTCGCGCATTTATTACAATGCGCGCCTTTTCTCCGCAATTAACAAGACCAATTAAATACAGAGCAACTTTATGAAAGGAAACTTCTTAATTATTCAAATCAAGGATAACGCCAAACTCACGCCAGCGCAGCGCGGCGTATGCGCATTCATTTGACAGTTGAATTACAAGTCAAACGCTGTCCGTATTATTTCTTCCCAAAGAAAAGTGCAGCAACTGCAAACAGAGCATGAGAAAACGGCGAGAGACGGATTGACTGGCTTTGTTAGTTCTTTCTCTCCCTCGCTCTCTCTATCTCTCTCTCCTTCTCTCTCTTTCTCTTATATATATATATATATATATATATATATATATATATATATATATATATATATATATATATATATATATATATATATATATATATATATATATATATATATATATATATATATATATAATTATCCCCCCATCCGTTTATGGAGCCCATTCCTGTATATTAGTACCTACAGCCCAGAGATCCCTATGGCAAGTGACTAAAGAAATAATGGACCCTGGGGTTATAGACTCTAGATCGGGCTCCATAAACGCCTGAGAAAAATATTTTATGGGACCCGGGCTCCATAAAAGAAAACGGGCTCCATAAATATGGTCATGTGTATAAAAGGGCTCCATAAATCTGTTAAAACAAATGTATATGTATATATATATATATATATATATATATATATATATATATATATATATATATATATATATACTAGGGGGGCTTCGCCCCATGCTCGCTCCGCTCGTCAACTCCCATTACTAGAGATAAATATTAATAATAATGAATGAGGATAATCTTCTATTACATAATATCATGAAACACTTATTTTTTCATTTAAAATTTCAGTAATGTTTTTTAAAAATATTATGCTTAACATTTATTAATTTTTAAAATACTAAGTATATTATATTTAACAAAATAATGCAGAATATATATGTAGTTCATTACGTCAGCTCTGATTTTATTTGTAACTTATTGATTATAAAAACCAGTAATATTTCAACTTTTGGCCGCCATTTTATATTTACAAAATCTGAGTTCAGATTCCTAATCAGCGAATCCGGAAACTCACTATATACAATTTTTAACAAACTAGAGTAAACTTTCAACTTTTGTTAGTCATCTTAGGTCCACCAGTTTGAATTAAAATTTTCAGCAAAATCCAATAATATTTCAATATGTGCCCGATATCTTAGATCCGCCATTTTGAATTCTGAAAATCTTAGTTGAGATTCGTAATCTACAAGTCCCCTACATAAAATTATTAGCAAAATCCAGTATTATTTAAATATTTTGCAGCCATTTTCAATTTTTAAAATCTGAGTTCAGATTCGTAATTAGCGTATCCAGAAATCCCTTTTATACAATTTTCAGCCAATCCAGTGGTTTTTGAATATTTCGCCTCCATCTTCGTTCAGACATTTTGAATTCTGAAAATCTGATTTGCGATTCGTAATCAGCGAATCCAGATACCCGTTATATACAATTTTCAGCAAAATCCAGTAATAACTCAATTTTTGGCATCCATCTTGTGTCCTCTATTTTCAATTTTCAAAATCTGAGTTACTATTCCTAATTGGCGAAACCGGAAACCCACTCTATATAATTTTTAGCAAAATCGAGTAAAATTTAAATTTTTGTTACGGTCTTGGGTCCACTAGCCTAAATTTTTACAATATATGTTCAGATTCGTAATCAGCGAAACCAAAAATTCCGTATATACAATTTTCAGCAAAATCCAATAATATTTCAATATTTGACCACCATTTCGAATCCGCCATTTTGAATTTTCAAAATCTGAGTTCAGATTAGTAATCAGCGAATCCAGAAATCCCTTTTATACAATTTTCAGCAAATCCAGTAGTATTTGAATATTTCGCATCCATCTTCGATCAGCCATTTTGAATTCTGAAAATCTGAGCTATGATTCGTAATCAGCAAATCCACATACCCCTTATGTACAATTTTCAGCAAATTTCAGTAGTTTTTGAATATTTCGCCTCCATCTTCGATCAGCCATTTTGATTTCTGAAAATCTGATTTGCGATTCGTAATCAGCGAATCCAAATACCCCTTATATACAATTTACAGCAAAATCCAGTAGGTTTAGAATATTTCGCCTCCATCTTCGATCAGTCATATTGAACTCTGAAAATCTGAGTTGGGATTCGTAATAAGCGACTTCAAAAACACCTTATATACAATTTTCAACAAAATACAGTAATATTTCAATATGCGGCCGACATCTTCGATCCGCCATTTTGAATTCTGAAAATCTGAGTTGAGATTCGTAATCTAGAAATCCCCTAAATACAATTATTAGCAAAATCCAGTATTATTTAAATATTTTGCCGTCATTTTCAATTTTTAAAATCTAAGTTCAGATTCGTAATAATCGAATCCAGAAATCCCGTATATACAATTTTCAGCAAAATTCAGTAATATTTCAATATGCGGCAGACATTTTCGTTCCGCTATTTTGAATTTTCAAAATCTGAGTTCAGATTCCTAATCAGCGAATCTCGAACCCCTTATATACAATTTTCAGCAACATATCTATAAGAGATTAGTTGTAGTGGGTAGGTGGAGGGGTATGTGGAGGGGTATGTAGAGGGGGGGGGGGGCGGCAGACGCCCTTCAAAATAACGTAAAATTTGAAAGAATTTAACGGTAAAAAGTGGTGGGGTGGTGGAGGGGAGGGGAGGGGGTGGAGAGGAGTGGAGGGGGGTGGAGGGGGTAGGTACCCATTTTTGCCCTTACAACTATATAATATAGGAATATATATATATATATATATATATATATATATATATATATATATATATATATATATATATATATATATATATATATATATATATATTTCTGTTCACCGCTATGTTTCAGGACTTTTCATTGGTTTACCGCTATGTTTCAGGACATTTGCATGTTTTCAGGACTGTACTGAATTAGGAATATGTTTACCGCTACCTTTCAGGACATTTTTGTATTATTCAGGACATTTAGGGTTTCTTTCACAACGTTTTTTTTCCGTAAAATTTTTCCAAAATCAGCGTAAAATACTGCGGAACTGAAAGGGGGCGCCGCAGGCGTCGTGGTGCTAGTCAACACCCTGAGGGATATTATTTCTTTAGTCACTTATATACTGATTAACGTTTTATACCTACTTCTATTGCAGAAAACCTGTAGGTGTCCTGGAAGGTAGCGGTGTACTAAGTTATATATATATATATATATATATATATATATATATTGTGTAGGGGAGGCGTTGCCGAGCTCGTCCTCGAACATCTCGCGTCATCATCCTTTTCTACGTTAAAAGTATATAAACAGAAATGTAGTAAAAATAAAAATTTAGAGTATGAATCATATGTTGGTAATATGAGTTACGTTTGTAAATTTTGTTCAGCAGTATATTGGAAAGAAGATAATAATAAATCGATTTGTTGTAGTAAGGGTAAAATAATTTTGTCTCCGCTAAGTATATATAATAAAACACTAAAGAATCTATTATTATATGATAACAATTTTCAAACTTTAATCAGATATTATAACTTATTTTGGTTTGCTACATTTAGTGCAAACGTAAAATACGAAAAGAAAAAAGCTATTTATAATTTAATAAATCAAAGACAATTTTGTCATATAACGCCAAATACTTTATTACCAAAAAGAAATGCAGAACCTTCGTGTGGTCAATTATATATATATATATATATATATATATATATATATATATATATATATATATATATATATATATATATATATAAATATGAAATTCTGGAAGTTTGAGGATTATATTCAGCACCCGCTTGGAAGTTTGAGGGGTTATGGGAAGTTTGAGGAGCCTCCTCAAACTTCCAATCTATATATTCAGCATCCGAGCGGAAGTTTGAGGGGTTTTCTAGAGTCTATTTGTCTAGAGTCGGTAACCTGAGGGTTATTATTTCTTTAGCCACTCTGACCGACCGGGGTTGAGCTCCTCAAACTTACTAGCCTAATATATATACATATATATATATATATATATATATATATATATATATATAATGACAATACTGCAATTGAAATGAAAATAATGAGTCATAAAGATTGAACTCAAGAACATTTAAAATTATTGACTGAAGTTTTAAATAGTAATCCTTATGCTAAACAGTATAAATATTTACACGAAATAACTAATACAGAGAAACTTTCAAATTATAAATTATATTTTGTTCGTAAGAATAATAATCAAAAACATAATTATACTAAACCATTAACGTCGGAATGTGTAGCTATAATTATTTCCAGATCAGGAATCCCTCATAATTATGATCTATGCGTTTATCCGAAAAATAGCTCTAATGAAAAAGAATACACATATTTAAGTAAATTATCACATCATGTTGACCCAATGGCATTTCCATTATTTTTTCCTTCAGGAGATCTAGGCTGGAGTATTGGTTGTACTAAAAAAACATATGATTCAAAAGAAAACCTTCTAACAAATTTACAGCACTATTCTTATAGATTAGCTTACAGAACAAATTCAGAAAATTTCAATCCACTTTTATTTGGAGGGAGACTAACCCAACAATTCTTTTTACATGCCTATATTATGATAGAAAACAATAGAATGAATTATTTTAGGCAGAAACAATAGTACATTACGATACGTGTGCCTTAAGTAGCCCATTATTGCACGGCGTGAAGTTAGGGCCCGAGCGCATCGAGGGTCCTATCACGCCGTGTGATGGCCTACTTAAGACTCTAGTATCGTACAATATTTTATAGCACAGCCTAACCTAAGCCCGCTGTCACGCCTATCCGTGCGCTAAGCAGTCCTTTTTTGCACCGTGAGGTTAGCGCACGAGCGTAGCGAGTGCGATATACACGGTGCAATAGTGGGCTACTTATCGCACGGAGAGGCGTGACTTAAGTGCGGGTTAGGTCACACTGTGCTATAAAAAAAATTACGTACTGAATGTTATCAAGGTGTGAGGGATCATGTTAAAAATAGTGGATTAAATATATCAGAAAATTTTGAAAAAAAAGGAAGACTAGGAAATATTTTTGTACTACCAGCAACTTATATAGGTAGTCCTAGATATATGCAGCAACATTATCAAGATGCAATGGCAATAGTACGAAATATTGGTCGACCTGATTTACTTATAACTACGAGGGTCATTTGACAAGTACCTAGCCTCACCGCCAGATGGTGCCACTATCGCACCAGAAATACACTACAGTGCAGTATCTTCCTGTAAACGATTACAGACGAAATTTCAGCCGGATCGGAGTTGTAGTTTATTTTTGAGAGCGTGTGAAAGCAAATGTGTCCGTTGATTTTTGAAAAAATGGAGAAAGAACAATATCGGTCGGTGATTCGATTCTTGTTTTTGGAAGGGAAATCGCGCAGTGAAATTAAAGAACGCTTGGATGCAGTGTAAGAGTTTTTGCGTCGTTACGTGACCGTCGACGAAACATGGATTCACTACTACACTCCAGAGACCAAGGAGCAGTCAAAACAGTGGACCTTACCCGGTGAACCTGCTCCGAAGAAGGCAAAGACGGTCCCGTCGGCCGGAAAGGTGATGGCCACTGTTTTCTGGGATTCTCAAGGTGTGATTTTTATTGACTATCTGGAGAAGGGCAAAACGGTCACAGGACAATACTACGCCGAACTATTGAGCCAATTTGACGCCGTGTTAGAAGAAAAACGGCCCCATTTGTCTAAAAAGAAAGTGCTTTTCCACCACGATAATGCACCGGCTCACACTTCTGCACTCGCCACGGCTAAATTGGTCGAATTACGCTACGAACTGCTGCCCCATCCACCGTATTCTCCAGATTTGGCTCCGTGCGACTTTTTTTTGTTTCCGAACCTAAAAAATTCGCTCGCCGGGAAGAGATTCCACTCCAATAACGAAATAATCGCCGCCACGGAGGCCTATTTTGCAAACCAAGAGAAAACATTTTTTTCAACGGGGTTAAAAAAATTGGAACACCGCTGGACCAAGTGTATTCAACTAAAAGGAGACTACATTGAAAAATAAATTTTATTTTTTGTAAAATTTTGGTGTTTTCATTTGTAGGCTAGGTACTTATCAAATGACCCTCGTATGATGTGTAATCCCAAGTGGAAAGAATTAAAAAATGTACTAAAGACATTTCCTATCGGAACTACGCCCAATGATATAGCAATTCGTACAGTTAGATTATTTTATACAAAATTTAAGTGTTTACTTAATGATATAGAAAACCATCCAGTTTTTGAAAATGCTTTAGCTTATGTGTATACTATTGAATTTCAGAAAAGAGGATTACCGTATGCAGATCTTGTAGTAACATTAGATCATAAAAATAAATTACCGACACCAGAAGCTATTAATAAACACATTTCTGCTGAGATACCTTTTAATAATGATAAAAAATTACAAAAATTAGTTACAAAACATATGTTACATGGACCACATAGTGAAAATTCTCCGTGTTACGATAAATGTAAAGACGTTTGTAAAAAAAATTTTCCTAAACATTTTCAATCGTCAACAACATTTAAAAAAAATGGTTATCCTCAATATAAACGAACAAATAATTTTTCTGATAATTATACATATCGACTTAAAAGAAGTAACAAAATTATTCCAGTAGATTATTCAATGGTAGTTCCTTACAATAAATTTTTATTAGAAAAATATAAATGTCATATTAATGTTGAATATTGTGCTTAAATTCAAAGCATCAAATATATTTTTGATTATATACATAAAGGTAGTGATAGAGCTTTTTGTACATTAAAAAAAATGATGACAAAGAAATGGAATATATGATGAAATTACAGAATATATTGATGGCCGGTACTTGAGCCCAATGGAAGCAGCATGGAGGTTATAAAAATTTCCCTTATGTGGAAGGAGTCATACTGTTATCCGTTTAGCAGTTCATACAGAAAATCAACAAAAAATTGTTTTTGAAGAAAATTATGTAATGGGTGCTCTTGATAATTGGAAAACAACTTTAACAGCGCGGATTGACTTGAATAAAAATGATAAATATGTAAATAATATAAAATACGTTAATATACCGCATTATTATATATTTAAAGGAAAAAAAGTTTGGGTAAAACGTGAACGTCAACAAAAACATTATGCTATTAGACGTTTAAATATAGTATCTCCAAAAGATTCTGAAAGATTCGCTTTAAAATTAATATTAAGTCGTATAAAAGGCGCTACTTCCTTTAAAGATTTACGTACATACAAAAATGTAACGTATAATACTCATAAAGAAGCTGCGACTGCAATGGATTTAATAGAAAACGATTTACAAATTTTGAACATTTTTGAAGAAGCATGTCGTATCATGTTACCTTTTCAATTACGTAAATTTTTACTTCGTTTCTACTATCAGAATATATTCAAGCCAATATTATTTGGGAAAATTTTAAAAAATACTTTAGTGAAGATTTTCCTGAAAATAAAGATAACTTATAGCTTTAGATCATACAAATAAATTATTATTGTTGCAAGATTTATCTTGTACAGAATTTGGATTACCTGAACCTGACCCTATCATAAATGATATAAAATACGATAGTACAATAATTTCAATTAGTAAGGAAATATTCGAAGATATGTTTACAAAATTAAGTGAAGATCAAAAATTTATTTTCAAACAACTTATAAAAAATATAAATAAAATAAATTTTATAGACGGTCCTGGAGGTTCGGGTAAAACATTTTTATATAAAACTTTAATTTATTATTTTCTTTCAAAAGGAAAAAATATTATATCAATGGCTTGGACTGATATAGCGTCTATTCTATTACCCAAAGGAATGACTACTCATGGAACCTTTAGATTACCGTTAGATTTATATAGTATCGAACATTCTTTTTTCGAATAAGAATCAGATAAAAAGAAATTAAGAGAAACAGAAGTCATAATCTGGGATGAAGCATCTATGATACCCAAAAAAGCTTTAGAAATTATTAACAGAACTTTAAGAGATTTATGTACAAACGATTTACCTTTTGGGGGAAAATTAATAATTTTAGGAGGTGATTTTCGACAAATACTCCCAGTAATGAAAAACGGATTTAGAAGTGCTATAATTGAAGACACTATTAAATATTCTGAACTTTGGCATTTATTTAAAATTTTCAAATTAAAACACAATATTCGTTCTCAGAATAATGAATTCTCAAAATTATTATTACAAATTGGAGACGGTAAAATAAATCCTTTTATAATACCTAATAATTGGAGAACTAACGATGTTTGCTTACAAATTTATAAAAATATTAATAAAATAAATGATTATGATCGTGTTATTTTAGCACCACATAATGAACACAATAAATTTTCGAATAAAAAAATTTTAATGTTATTAAATGGTGATAAGAAGACTTATTATAGTACAGATTATGGGACTCATAAAGGTGTTGATCAAAGTGATGACAACATTCATCTACTTTTTCCAATAGAAACATTAAACAATATTTATGAAGGTTTGCCACCTCATAAATTAGATTAAAAGTTAATGCTATTGTTATGTTAATTAGAAATTTGAGTATACACGAAGGTCTGTGTAACGGTACTAGACTTAAAATAACCAAATTATTTAGATATAATATTGAAGCAGAAATATTAACAGGAGAAAAAGTAGGTAATAGATTTTTTATTCCAAGAATTACATTAAATACAGGAGAATCTTCTTCATTACCGTTTATTCTTTATAAAAAAACAGTTTCCATTAACATTAGCATTTTGCATGACCATTAATAAATCTCAGGGACAAAATTTGATTATGTAGGGTTATACATCAAAAGGCAATTGTTCTCACACGGTCAGTTATATGTTGCTTTATCACGATGTAGAAATCCAGATAACATATGTATATACAAAATAATTTAGAAAATTCATTAGAAATTGAAAATATTGTTTGGGAAGAAATTCTTGATAATTAAAAAAAAGCAATTAGTTATATAAGTAAATATGTATATATATTTATTGCATTTATTTATTAA
Source organism: Torymus aiolomorphi (assembly GCA_036365515.1). Lineage (NCBI taxonomy): Eukaryota > Metazoa > Arthropoda > Insecta > Hymenoptera > Torymidae > Torymus > Torymus aiolomorphi. Next base: position 237,644,641 of record CM070874.1, on the reverse strand, counting down.
AAAATATGTTCATATATATTCAAAAACCAAATTTCTCAATATAAAATATACGCAATAAAAGTATAAAATAAAGGAGAAATTATTTGAATGATAAGAGATTTTAATAATTAGCTAAATGAAAATTGTATATAAAATTTAATTAAGTTTCGATTTGATCCATATGAAAATACAAATAAAATTAAAGAAAAGATGTTTAAATCAAAACTTTTAAAGTGATTATGCTCTTATATTTTCAAAAAACAAATTTCACAATATAAAATATATGCAATAATATTATAAAATAAATGAGGAATTGTTTAAACGATATTATAAGAGATCTAAATCAATAGCTAAATGAAATCGGTATACGAAATTTATTTAAGTTTCAGTTTATAAATAAAATAATAAAAATAAAATACAACAAAAGATTTTTAAATCAAAATTGATAGCGTAAATGTACTCTTATATATTCAAAAAAATCACTACCTTGAAAATAAATAGGTTCAAAGTCTTCAAGCTCTTATTTTTCAAAGTTTGGGGGTTGACGAGCGGAGCGAGTAGGGGGCGCAGCCCTCCTAGTATATATATATAAATATATATATATATATATCTTTGCAAATGCAGCTTTTGAGGATCTATGTCAGCACGGATTCGATACTTTGAGGATTTTTCGGACTTTTGAGGACATTCTCAAAATTCCTTCGGTATGAAAAGGTACTTTTGAGGATTTATATTAATACCTTCAACGCAGAGAGGGAGTTATTTCTTTAGTCAAGCATATACGAACTCTGGAGAAAAAAACTATAGATCCTTAGAAGTACCGGTTTCCGAAATGTGTGTGTGTGTGTGTGTGTGTGTGTGTGTGTGTGTGTGTATATTTCTGTTCACCACTATGTTCCAGGACTTTTCATTGGTTTACCGCTATGTTTCAGGACATTTGCATCTTTCCAGGACTGTCCTGAATGTGTAACATGTTCACGCCCACTTTCCAGGAAATTTTTGTATTATTCAGGACCTTTAGGGTTACTTTCACAACGTTTTCTTCCGTAAAATATTTCCGAAATCAACGTAAAATACTGCGGAACTGAAAGGGGGCGCCACAGGCGTCGTGGTGTTAGTCAACACCCTGAGGGATTTGATAATTTCAGACAATGGCGGTGTGCAGCGCCACCCTTACCTGTTTCTATTGCAGGAAACCTAGAGGTGTCCTGAATAGTAGCGCTGAACAACTTTATATATATATATATATATATATATATATCTTCCTACAGTATATAGTTGTAAGAGGCTTGTAGGGTATCCAGCCCCTCCTACCCCCTCCTTACAGCCACTCCTCAACCCCTCCTCAAAATAACGGAAAAACAAGATTAGAAATAGGAGTTTTTAGTATTACTTTTGCTCCACAAAACCCCTCCTCCCCCTCCCCACTCCTTCCTCGTCACTCCTCCTCCTACCCCTCCTCTTAATATTGTATTGTTTTTCTCATTTTGTTATGCATTTTATATATATTACGAATAATTTGATATTGTTAATATTATATTATTAAATAATTATAATATCGAATGATATCAATTATAAGGTCAAGTTTAAAAAATTTGTATAAGTTCCCCATTCCTTTTTGTGTATAAGAAGCCTTAGTCACATCAGGGTATGGCTTTAATAACGTTACTAATGATTATAGTTTAATCTAATAATAATACATTAATACTATAGTGTATTTAAGCTTATTTAAACAACAACAAATTTGCTCTCAAACACAAAATATTACAAAATAATATGAATAATCCAACTAATTTTAAATCTTACAATCTTAAAAGTTATATTGATCCATCATATTTTGGAAATATGAGTATAACTTGTAAATTTTGCTCAGCTGTATTTTGGAAAGAAGAACGAAATAAATCAAATTGTTGAGTCATAATGGTACAATAGAGTTATCTTAGTCCTTGTAACCAAAATATTAAAGACCTTTTATTTCATGATAATCATTTTAGACTTTTAATAAGATATTACAATAATTTATTTTGTTTCGCAACATTTTGTGCTAATGTAGAACATGAAAATCAGAAAGCTATTTTCAATTTAAAAATTCAAAGTCAAGTTTGTCATACTACTCCCAATACTTTACTACCATCACATAATGAAGAACCTATTTGTGGACAATTATATATTTATGATGATATTAGTTCAATAGAAAAAAGACTTAAAACTAACGACAAATTAACTAAAGAACATTTAGAAATATTAACAAATATTCTAAATAAAAATCCTTACGCTGTAAATTTTAAATCTTTATATCAATTATCTAATGTACAAAAGTTTCCAAACTATAAATTATATTTCATTCGAAAAACGGATAAACAAAAACATCGTTACAATAAACCTCTTACAACTGAATGTGGAGCAATAATTATATCAAAATCAACTATTCCTGATGACTATTATCTTTGCATATATCCTAAAAATATTTCATAATGTGAAAGTAAAAAAATATACATGAATAAATTATCTCACTATGTCGATCCGATGGTTTTTCCAATATTATTTCCAGCTGGTGATTTAGGTTGGAGTATTGGATATAATAAAAAGCCAAAGGTTAATATAAATAAAATTTATAATACAAACAGTTTGATTAATACTTCGAAGTCTGACGAAGAAATTTATAATACAGATAATTCTACAAATATTTTAAAGTCTACCGAAAAATCAGTCAATCTTACTATTTTGCAATATTATTCTTATAGATTATCGTGCAGACCGGAAATTAAAAATTTTTCACCTTTATTATATGCTGGAAGATTAACACAACAATATGTTTTACAAGCTCTTATTATGGTAGAAAATAATAGGATGAATTTTTTCAGAAATAGTCAACGACAACTTCGTATTGAATGTTATCAAGGATTATACGATCACGTCTTTAATTCAGCCTCAAATATTACTCAAAATTTTGAAAAAAAGAGATATTAGGAAATCATTTTATTTTACCAGCAACATATATTGGTAGTCATAGGTATATGCAACAGCATTACCAAGATGCCATGGCAATAGTAAGAACAACAACAAGGCCAGATTTATTAATTACTATCACATGTAATCCAAAATGGAAAGAACTAAAATTAGTTTTACAAAAATTTCCAAAAGGAACTTTACCTAATGACATTCCTAATATTACAGTTAGATTGTTTTATGCAAAATTTAAATGTATTTTAGATGATATAGTAAAAAATAAAATTTTTGGAACGGTAATCGCTTATGTTTATACTATTGAGTTTCAAAAAAGAGGTTTACCTCATGTTCATCTTATAGTTACATTGCATCCAAATAATGATAATAAAGAAATGCAAAAATTAGTAATTAATCATATGTTACATGGACCTCATACAAGTAAATCACCTTGTATTATTAAAGATAAACCTATATGCAAAAAGAAATTTCCTAAACAATTTCGTGATTTTACAATTTTAAAAGAAAATGGTTATCCAGAATATCGACGACAAGATAATTCTACAAATAATCATACATATAAAACAAAAACTGGTCCAATCGTTTATGTTGATAATAAAATGGAAGTTCGATATAATAGCTTTTTACTACAAAAATATAAATGTCATATTAACGTTGAATATTGTGCATCAATTCAAAGTATCAAATATATGTTTGATTATATACATAAAGGAGGTGACAGAGCATTGTGTAAAATTCAGAAAATAAATAAAGTAGATGAAGAGACTTCTGTAGTTTTTGATGAAATTTCACAATATATTGACGGTAGATATTTGAGCCCAATGGAAGCCGCTTGGCGCGTAGAAACGTTTCCTCTGTGTGGTAGAAGCCATACTGTCATTCATTTAGCGGTACATACCGAGAATCAACAAAAAATTGTTTTCCAAGAAAATAAAGAATTTGAAGCTTTGCGTAATAGAGAAACTACTTTAACAGCGTGGTTTAAATTAAACAAAATCGATCAGTTTGCAAAAAATATAAAATATGTTGAAATTCCTCGATCTTATGGATTTACAAAATCTAAAATATGGAAACGTAGAGAACGCAATAAACAATTTGATACGATTGGGCGATTAAATATTGTTTCACCTAAAGATAATGAAAGATTTTTTCTTAAATTACTGTTGAACCGCATAAAAGGTGCTACTTCTTTTAAAGATTTATGAACATTTAATAACGTCTCATATGAAACATATAAAGAAGCAGCACTTGCTATGGGTTTAATAGAAGATGATTCCAAAATTTATATTATTTTTGATGAAGCAAGTAATATCATACTTCCTTTTCAATTACGTAAATTCTTTGCATGGTTTATCTTAGCTGAAAATTTTCAAGGTAATTTAATTTGGAATAAATTCAAAAAATATTTTACTGAAGATTTTAAAGAAAATAAAGAAAATAATGCTTTGTCTCACATTCAAAATATATTACAAACTGAAGATAAAAGTTGTAAAGATTACAGTTTACCTGAACCAACAATAAATAATATCGAAGAAAGTCCTGAAAATTTAGCAAAAAGTTAAAATCTTTTTGAAATTTTGTTTAATCAATTAACTACTAATCAAAGATTAATTTTTAATGAAATTATAACTAACAAAAATAAAATTTATTTTATTGATAGACCTGGAGGTTCAGGAAAAACTTTCATATACAAGATTTTAATATATCACTTTTTATCTTTGAATAAAAAAGTTTTATCTATGGCTTGGACAGGAATTGCATCTATTTTATTACCTAAAGGAATGACAAGTCATTGTACTTTCAGACTTCCTTTAGAATTAACCAGTATTGAAAGTGCTTTTCTAAAATTAGAATCAGATAAAAAAAAATTACGGGAAGTAGATATTATAGTTTGGGATGAAGCATCAATGATCCCAAAAAAAGCTTTGGAAATTGTTGATCAAACACTTAAAGATATATGTTACAGTAATGTTGCATTTGGTGGTAAATTAATAGTTTTAGGAGGCGATTTTAGACAAATTCTGCCAGTCCTAGAACATGGTTACCGAGACAGTATAGTACAGGACACAATAAAATTTTCTCATTTATGGCGTCTCTTTAAAGTTTTAAAATTAACCGAAAATATTCGCTCAAAAAAAAAAAACAATTTGCTTCATTTTTATTAGAGTTAGGTGAAGGTAAAATTAATCCATTTATAGTTCCAAATAAATGGAAGACCGAAAATATATGTAATAAAATTTATGATGATATTAATCACGAAAATTCCGTAGATCGTATAATATTAGCTTCTCATAATGACGATACTAAACTTATAAAAAATAAAGTTTTGAACTTATTACATGGTAAAACACATACATATTATAGTTTAGATTTCGCAACGCATAAAGGAGTTGATCAAACAGATGAAAATATTCACTTAAATTACCCAATAGAAATGCTTAATAATATTAGAGAAGGTCTACCACCACATGAATTAAAATTAAAAATAAATGCAATTGTAATGTTAATTAGAAATATAAGTATATCAGAAGGAATGTGTAATGGTACACGCTTGAAAATTATAGGTTTATTTAATCACAATATTAAAGCTGAAATAATTACAGAGGAAAGAGTTGGTGAAGAAGTTTTTATACCACGAATAACATTAAATACTGGAGATTCTTCTTCATTTCCGTTTATACTTTTTAGAAAACAATTTCCAGTGATATTAGCTTTTGCTATAACAATAAATAAATCTCAAGGTCAAAGTTTTAATTCTCTAGGTATTTACATTAGACGACCTTTATTTTCACATGGCCAATTATATGTTGCTTTATCCCGATGTAAAAATCCTAACAATATATTTATTGAAAATCTTTTAGAAAATTCATCAATAATTAATAACATTGTTTGGAAAGAAATTTTTGACATTTAATCTACACTTTTTAATAAACACTTTCAAAAATTATTATTTTTTTATATATATTTTTATCTAAATTTATATAGATCAAAATAAACCCAACTAAATTTATATCAATAATCATTTTATTTATAATATTATTGTTTTACAAAATTATAAGACATGTTGTAATTTCTTATAAGCATAATATCATATAAATAATCTGATTATTTTATTACATATAATAAAAAAAATTTCAATATAAATATATTTATATGAAATATTTTTTTATTAAATGTAATAAAGATGGGAATCAATTTTCATTACATTAATTAAAAATTATTAATACAAATTATTTAAAATTAATACAATTTATTAATGAAAATTGATTCACATCTTCCATGGTGGAGGAAGGATGGGATAGCTTGGAGTTAAGGAGGATGGAGGGACGACTCCCATGGTTTTTAGGGTTATTGACGATGAATTCCATGGTTGTGTTTAGGCTTATTATATAAAAAATGATTAACAATAATTTTATATTATTTTGGCATGTCCCATTATCATATCTAATTATTAATATTTTTTATATAAAACACCTAAGCACAATAAAATCAAAAATTCAACGCACCTATAACAGTACCTCAGTGGTGGTGTGGAAAACTGTTAACTTTAATAAATAACACGCTAAAAAATTAACTACACATTAAAACACATATAATAATATGAACATGACCTTACACTATTAGACGTAATAAACAGCGCCACTGTTTTTATAAAATCACGCTACAAATGGGGGTTGGCGAGCGGAGCGAGCAGGGGGCGAAGCCCCCTAGTATATATATATATATATAGTATGTATACACACACACACACACACACACACCGAGATAACGCCTTTCTATTCGGAAGCGACGATATGATCAAAATATCACCGAATTATCCCATGTGTCGTAGAGTGGACATGTGCTTACTGGGCATGGCTGCTTTCGCAGTTATCTGAAGAGAATTGACGTGCATAAAAACGCGAAGTGCTCGACATGTCCCGAAGTTGAAGACATGAAGCATGCTTTATTCGTGTGTCCCAGATTTAGGGAAGAGAGGGAGCAGTTACGGGCCCTATGGACAGGTCCCTCGTCTCCCGAGGATATTGTGAGGTGCTCACTCGCCTCACAGAAAGGATGGGATGCGGTGATTGGTCTCACCTCGAGCGTGGTGGAAAGACTGAATCGCATTAGGCGAGAAGAGAAAAGAGGAACCGTATGACAGAACGCCAGGAGGCCGTGTGAAGGACCGTAAAGGTGAAGGCTGCCCCTTCGCGAAGTAATGCCTAACGGTGGTTTCCATGGGGAGAATATCAGTGGAGGGCAGAACCTACTCAGATCATCAGCAGGGAGGTTTTAGTGGGTATTGCTAGAAATGGCCGAGTTCCATAACATCTTTGTACGTGTAAAAGCATTTTTTCCTAACCTCCTATAGAAAAAATACGCACGTACACACACACAAACACACGCACGCACGCACGTACGCGTGGAAATCGAACTTTGCGCAGTATGTTAGAAACAGTTTATTAAACATTAATTTTTTCTTACCTCAATTTCGAAATTTCCTTTCGTAAATTCAAGAGAATTGAACAATGCACTTGTAGCTGCTAAACGAACATGACTCGATGTATTTGATCCTTTCATTCCATGTATAATTGCAGTAAGAATCTGATTGGATTGACCAACTAGGACTTCACTATCAATTTCTTGACAGATATAACCGATGGCTTCAAGCGTAGCCTCCTTCATCATTTCGGTACTATTAGGATTCGCAACATTGTTGACTAAAAGAGGTATTAACTCACTCCACTGTCCTACTGGTAATTCAGCTACTGCAACGTATGCAACACACTGAGCAGCGGAACTTGGTCTATTATTTTCAGTCCCTAAGGCACCTAAAATCTGATAGAAAATGATATTATTTTCATAACATAAGAAAATTACCATATTTTAGAAAATATATCTAAGTTTTACCATTTATTTTTTAATTCGTATTATTCTTTTATTAACTGTAACAACGAACATAAGATTGTAAAATCTTAACTTAACTATTACAAATTAAAACATTTTTTCTATTACTTTCTGAAACTAAGAGAACTCTTTGGGATTGGAAAATTTTTTAAGGCGAGATTTCAAAAATTTTTCTACAATAATATACTACAATGTTTCGAAAATTTTAAATAACAAGTATTTATAGCTCTGTAACGAGTGAGCATCTCCCGCCGGATGCTCTAGAGTAAAACCAGGGTCAGTTGGGAGATGGAAGGGTTTATTGAATCAAACAAAAGTGCAATCAATGAATTCAGTTATTATTATCAAAAAAAGTAGAAATATGTATAACTATGTACACGCAGTTAGTGGATCTACGGTGACTCTTGTTTCTGAAACAATAAACGATAAACCGGTGCATTAGCAACTCATTACTCGCAAACAAATTATAATTAAACGCAATTACACAGTAAAAATATTATTAATAATAATCGAACATGTTAAATAAATCTAAACGCGGCTTAACCTAATTGCGGGCTGAAGGCCCGACTTTCGCACGCTACTATATCCCGGCAGTTCCCCCGGGTGAGTGGGGGGAGGAAAAGCCCGGCAGTACCCGCGGCTGTTCGGAGAGTGGAGGCCCAGCGGCCTTCTCGATCACGACCCGGCAGTACCCGCGGTAGCGTCAGTCGGGGATAGAGGCCCAGAAGTTCCTGCGGCCACTATGGCGTGACCCGGAGGTACCCGCAGTCGTGCAATTAATCTACGCCCGGCAGTACTCGCGGCGTAGGAAGAATGCTCGTTGCCAGGAGCTCACTCTGCCACAGAAGTACCTGCTGGCAGAGCGGGCTCGGAGCTGGGAAGCGGGAGTAGTACCTCGCCGCTGCCCTGAGCGAACTGGCTTGCTCCGGCTGCTGCAGTCACCTTTATACGCGACGAGCGTCGAGTGCGCGTGCGCGCCGTCGGCGTCGGCGCGATTGCCTAGGTGGAGCTGCGCGCGTGTGCAGTGCCATTCGTGCGCATGGAGGCTCGCGATACTGGTCCCCGGCGTGCGAGGTACAAATAGTGACGGAGGCGCTCCGTCACAGCTCTATTATTAAAAAATCTTTAACAACGGGCTCTTTTTCAAACCTAAATCATTCAATTTAATAGTCTTTCAAACAATTTAAAAAAAGAAATATATTTGAGAACTAAAAAATATTAAATCCTTTAAAACTATATTAGTTGGAAGTGTGACGAAGATATACTTATAAATCGTTACTTATAATTTCAGACACATTTTAAAGCAATTTTGTTGCTCAAATTTAAGCCATCATAATTCAGGAAGGAGGAAATATGTATTTTTGAGTTCCAAAAATAGGATATAAAATCTTTGATTTCTCTAGTACTTCCCTTTTTCACATGTTTTATGAAAGTGTCTTTAGATTTCATAATTTTGATTAGAAAGACATTTTTGAAATATGTTTTAAAAACAAATCTAACAATACCAATAATTCGAAGTTTTTGGAGCAATACGGTGTACTATTTCAACATTCTTCGTATTATAACATCGGAAAAACATATCCCAAATATTGAGCATAGGAGCCTTTTGCAGAAACCAGAATTTTTATTTTTTATACCTATATTAGTATGTGTGTATGTCAGAGCGAAGCAACAAGCAGGAGTAGTTAAGCAGTAAAACATAGGGATAGTTAGGATAACTAGATTTTTAAGGTTGTATGACCCGTAACATCCCATTCAAAAGATAGTTTTTGACGTTAAAACTGCAAATAATCAATTTTGAGTTTGCTTCGATTTCCAACGTTTAAAGCTTATAATATTCTTATTGCATTTATACATAGATCACGAAAACTCAAAATTGATTATTTGCTTTACATAATTATTTATCGCAGTTTTAACGTAAGAACTAACTTTTGAATGGGATATTACAGGTCATACAACCTTAAGGACACTCTTGCATGGAAATTTACGAACTCGGCTATAACATTTTCAGTAGTTCAATATATGCTGAATCTTGTGGTATCATTATTTTATCCTGTTACCGTGGAACATTTTGAGAAATTAAGGCTTGAAATTTTCTTATACGTGTTCTTATGGGACCGCGAGAAAAAATTAGTAAAGTTGAGTATTTCCCAAACGGAATCAAATTTTTGGCCAATACAATATATATCAATTTAAAGATAAAAACTACTTCTTTCAGATGGTTAAATGTAGCCAATGGTAGGTTTTGGTATAGTTATAGAATTTGTAGCTAATGGCCGTACTACCAAGGTGTTTTTTATAAGTAAAACAATTATTTACAACGTTTCGGACATTTTATTACGTCCCTCTTCAGGTTCTAAATACAACAAATATACAATTTTTTACAATTCACAATAACTTAATTTCGCATTAATAAATAAAACTTACATTTAAAACGTATTGTCAAATTCTTTTACGGAAAGTGATCCGTTCGTCACTGCTTACAATTCGGATTTTTCGTCGTATTTATACAGATGTTACGCATATATGTGTGTGTATAAGAAGCGCGTACAATGGTGGGAATGCAGTAGACGATTTTCGAAGCGACACAGCGGGTGTGCTATCAGGAGAGTATGTCTAAGTAGAGGGGGGACCCCAACCAATGTTACAAAATTCTCGACCTCGAGCAATCCTACGACAACGTGGGCGTGCGTGATAACTCTACCTCAGCATGTTCTCCTGTTCTCTTTCACTTGCTGCTTTCAGTATTTTCCTCTTATAAGCACATAAATTGACAATTATTTATTAGAGTGGTATATTCTTTTGGTAAACTATTAATTTCGAATTGTTTATTCATATATCTTGATTATGTATGTATGAATACAGCTTCCGAAAATAATCTTTTTCCTCTATTAATTTCTGTATCTAGAATTTGTACATTATTGAAATCTATTTTATGATTATTGTTTTTTGTGTGTAGATATAATGATGAATTATCATCTTTCCTAGTGTATTTTTTAGAGTGTTCATTAATTCGTACATTTAAACGTCTACCTGTCTGGCCAACGTACGAAGCCTCACAATCTTCGCAATTAATTTTATAAACAACATTCGCTTTATCACAGATTTTAGTATTATCTTTACCTAATTTAATAATATTATTGAGTTTATTCTTGGTACTATATATGATATTTGTATTGTGTTGTTTAAACAAAATGTTCATGGATCTTTCTAATTCTTTAACATATGGAAGTGTAATAAACATTTTTTTATTTTTCTCATTGCATCGATTGTTATTACTATTTCTTAATTTATTTAGGCGTTTTTTTATATGAAATTCTGATAATTCAGGTGGATAATTATTTTGTTTTAAAAGTTCCTTGATAAAATTTATATTTTTATTGTGAAAAGAGTTGTGTGATAATTTAAATGCTCGGTCAACTAAACTATAAATAATGGCAATTTTATTACAAAGAGGATGTTGAGATAAATAATTTAAATATCTTCCGGAAAAAGTTTGTTTATGGTTTATGATACCGTTATAATTAAAAAATCTGATTATATAGAAAAAACTGAAAGCCTTTTTCAAGATAACAAGTATTATAAATTAGTCAAAACAAATCCTTTATCTGGTTTAGAAAGAAGAACTTACGAATTAATCAAATGGTTAAATAAGATTGACTTCTCGTGTACGGGAAAAAAGTTTGATTCTATTTTACAAAAGTCCAATATTGCAAAAGCATATGGATTGATAAAAATTCATAAGAATGGCTTTCCCATAAGACCGATAATCTCGGCTATAAATTCACCGCTTTACAACATCTCAAAATTCTTTACGAAGTTCTTATCAAACAATCTAAAACAACCAAATTTACATGTAGATAATAGTTTTAAACTAAGAGAACAAATAGATAATTTCCAAATCCCACCTGATTTTGTAATAATTAGCCTTGATGTAGTAAGTCTTTTCACCAATATTCCTGATTATTTAGTTTATAAAGCAATAGAAAAAAGATGGACACAGATATATAATAAAATTAATATGAATTGCACAGAGTTTTTACATATAATAAAATACATACTTAACAATAATTTTTTTCAATTTAATGGAAAATTTTACCAACAAATTTTCGGTTCAGCTATGGGTAATCCCATTAGCCCCATCTTGGCAGACATTGTCATGGAAGATTTGGAAATTCAAGCGTTAAATAATCTTAATACGAAACCTTTGTTTTATTTCCGTTACGTTGACGATATTATTTTATGTATACAAAAAGACACGATTGATCATACTGTAAACACGTTTAATTCCTATGACCAAAATTTACAGTTCACTGTTGAACTACCACTTAATAACTGTATTAGTTTTCTTGACATCAAAATTATTGTCAATAATCAACAACGCATTATCACAGATTGGTACCATAAACAAACTTTTTCCGGAAGATATTTAAATTATTTATCTCAACATCCTCTTTGTAATAAAATTGCCATTATTTATAGTTTAGTTGACCGAGCATTTAAATTATCACACAACTCTTTTCACAATAAAAATATAAATTTTATCAAGGAACTTTTAAAACAGAATAATTATCCACCTGAATTATCAGAATTTCATATAAAAAACGCCTAAATAAATTAAGAAATAGTAATAACAATCGATGCAATGAGAAAAATAAAAAAATGTTTATTACACTTCCATATGTTAAAGAATTAGAAAGATCCATGAACATTTTGTTTAAACAACACAATACAAATATCATATATAGTACCAAGAATAAACTCAATAATATTATTAAATTAGGTAAAGATAATACTAAAATCTGTGATAAAGCGAATGTTGTTTATAAAATTAATTGCGAAGATTGTGAGGCTTCGTACGTTGGCCAGACAGGTAGACGTTTAAATGTACGAATTAATGAACACTCTAAAAAATACACTAGGAAAGATGATAATTCATCATTATATCTACACACAAAAAACAATAATCATAAAATAGATTTCAATAATGTACAAATTCTAGATACAGAAATTAATAGAGGAAAAAGATTATTTTCGGAAGCTGTATTCATACATACACAATCAAGATATATGAATAAACAATTCGAAATTAATAGTTTACCAAAAGAATATACCACTCTAATAAATAATTGTCAATTTATGTGCTTATAAGAGGAAAATACTGAAAGCAGCAAGTGAAAGAGAACAGGAGAACATACTGAGGTAGAGTTACCACGCACGCCCACGTTGTCGTAGGATTGCTCGAGGTCGAGAATTTTGTAACATTGGTTGGGGTCCCCCCTCTACTTAGACATACTCTCCTGATAGCACACCCGCTGTGTCGCTTCGAAAATCGTCTACTGCATCCCCACCATTGTACGCGCTTCTTATACAGACACATATATGCGTAACATCTGTATAAATACGACGAAAAATCCGAATTGTAAGCAGTGACGAACGGATCACTTTCCGTAAAAGAATTTGACAATACGTTTTAAATGTAAGTTTTATTTATTAATGCGAAATTAAGTTATTGTGAATTGTAAAAAATAATTGTATATTTGTTGTATTTAGAACCTGAAGAGGGACGTAATAAAATGTCCGAAACGTTGTAAATAATTGTTTTACTTATAAAAAACACCTTGGTAGTACGGCCATTAGCTACAAATTCTATTACTTCTTTCAGATTACATTTTGTAAATTATACGTAGCTGTGGAAAATATTGAGATATTTTGTGTTAAACTTTTATTATATGCAGGACATGTAGCGACATGGCACAGAGACCGAGGCAATAGACCACATGATGCGTCTGTACTACCGTTTGTGTACTCTCCCTCCTAGCGTACACACTGTAGAGTGCAAGAGCCTCCTTAAGATGCTTTAGTGGAATACCATCTGGACTATGGCCCATTGATTTGGACATTAAGGCCCAAGCTATGTTATACACCTCGTGAGGCGTAATTTGGTTGTACGAAAATTTAATTTCATCATCACTTGACATAAACACTAGTAATAAATTTAATGAGCTAAGATAATATTGTATTGAGCACTGGATACTAGAGCATAGTGTTTCTAATCCTTTACTTTATGTGAAAGGCGTACCCGAGAAAAACTTTTTTTTTGTCGTAAAGCCCAAAAAGTATTTTTAATCTATTACCTTTAAGAAAAACTTTTGTTTTTGACGGTTGAAAGTCACAAAAAAAGCTATGGACTTTTTAAAAACTGAAAAAAGTGAAAAAAGCCATTTTTGGTCATTTTTTAGCATATCTAATATGAATATAGTCATATTATAGTTAATGTCATTTCACAAAATTTTATAGGTAAGACTGTTGAGTAGATAAACTATGCCGATTCAGCATCAAACAGGTCGTGACCTGTCTGATGCAGAAAGGCATAGGATTTCTGGTTCACCCGCAATTGCACGGGGCGCCATTAACCCATAACAGGTCAAGACCTGTTGATGCAGAACCGGCATAGGGATTTTGGGTCACCCGTAGTTGCACGGTGAGCCAATAACCCAGACTTGCATGATGCAGAATCGGTATATCGGTTCTGACTCACCCGCACACCAACGAGTTGAGCCAGAACCGGTCTACCGATTCTCGATTAGGTCTTGCCCGTTCTCTACGAAATCAGGCCTTGCCCTGGGGGTGAAAGAGGACAGCTAACGCCCAGCGAGGAGCGGCACGACGGCATGCCGCAAACGGGCAGCGGTAGCAGTCACCTGTGTCGGCCAGCGGTCGCGGCCTGCTGCTTGCCCGGTGCAGCGAGCGGGTACCGATATGTAAAAAATATTTACCCACTGCACGCTGCGAGAGCTTCCTCGTTGTCATCTGGAAAAATTTTTAAAAATTAATATTTATTATAATATATATGCGTGCGCACGATACTGCAATATGTGCACGCACCAACCCCATCCCATCCCCGCCATGATATAAAACGCACGCGAGAAACTACTAACCTTTTGAAGCTGTCCGGGCGAGACGAGCGGCTTGTTGTCCTTGATGATATCCAGCGTCGCTGTCCAACAGTGATGGCTTCCTGGTTGACTGAAACAATTGAAAAAATTAAAATTTATTACAATATATGTGCGCGCACTATTACAATATATGCGAGATTGCAATGTGCGCACGTAAAATCCTAACCTAACCTGCAGTAATAGTGAGAGAAAAGGAATGCGCGAGAGGTTACTAACCTTTGACATCCCCATCGTTGTCTAGGGGAGTTGTCCAATGATGATGATGAGGATGATGACTTTCATGTTGATGACTAATTAAAAAGCGGTTAGAGAATAAGTATCTGTTACCTACTACTAGTAACACATTGAAATTGCTCTGACAAGAGCAGATTTTGAAATAGAGTTTTATTCTATTAACATGAAAACAAGTAAAAATATATATGAAAATAGTTTGTCCCCGTTTGAATTAACCTGGAAGCATAATAAAAAATATATATGTATATAAATGTATATAGTTTGTGTACGTTTAAATTCATCTGAAAGCATAAGTAAAAAACATGTACATATAAATGTATAAATATTTTAACTGCTCTGAAAAGAGCAAATATAGTTTATTTACGTTATAATTGTCCTGAGAAGGACATATTAATAATTCAAAATATTTCAATAACGTTGAAATTGCTCTGAAAAGAGCAGATTTTAAATATTGTAGATAATGATGATCTGCTTCTCGGTGTCTCTATACCCCCGGGAAGTTGGTGTCCTTATATCTGAAACAAATACATACATACATAAATACTGAGTTTGGTATATACCTAATATAGAGAACTGAGAGAGAGAGAGAGAGAGAGAGAGAGAGAGAGAGAGAGACCTCTTTATTCGCCTTTAAGGCAAAACTTGATACATATAAATAACAAATGAAATACGTATACAATACTAAATCATATAATACAGAGTCAATTTAAAAACAATTTTTAAAATACACAATAAAATCAAGAAAGAGATATATAAAAATATAAAATATAATAAGTCGCAAATAAAAATATAAAATATAATAAGTCGCAAATACATAAATAAACTTCTTTTATAGTTCAACTAATAGTCTTGTCAATGTTATAGTATCACAGTTTATTATATATCCTAGATTTGTATCACAGCATAATGCCACTTGGCAGAGTCATAAATTAGGTTAACATTAAACGGTTTCTTATTTCTAGTAGTTTCTAGAAAGCTCCTTTCTCACCAAGAGAGGCTAAGGATCGAGATCAATAAAATGTTGATGCACCGCCCTCCTGAACGATGAAAATGAGTGTAGGTAACGTATGGAGGGAGGGAGGAAGTTCCAGAGACGGATAACTTGGGCCAAAAACGCCTTATCACCCGTTTTGTAGTTTAAAGCCGGAAACTAAAGTTCCGGCTGCACTCCCCTCCTGGTCGGCTTAGGCGTATGCCTCGTGAAAAAAGCAGCTAAATATGATGGCTCACGTATCCTTAATAGTTTATATAATAGTAGTGCTGCAAAGTAGAGCCTACGTGAGTCCATACGAAGCCAGCCCAGGCGTTTCCTATAGGGGGTGATGTGCTCATCCTTCTTAGCTCTGGTGACATATCTCACACAAGAATTGCTTAATCGTTGCACTTTCTCGCGCTGCTCGTCTGATGCGCCTAAATAGACTACTGTACAGTAATCAAGGTGCGGTTGAACAAGGCAATCAACTAATCTTTTGCGGAGGGTCTCAGTGGTACATGCCCTAATAAACCTCAAACTATAAAGGGCTTTATTAACCTTCTTTGCAATTTGTTCAATGTGAGGTTTCCATGTTAATTTGCTATCCAGTGTAACACCGAGACTCGCAACTTCGCTACTAAATGGGATGAGTTCTCAAACCAATGCCTGGCAAATCCAACGAATTCGTATAATTAACTCCAACAGAGCCAAATACGATCGCTTTTGTTTTGCCAGTATTGAGGTTCAGACCAGAGTTTTCCGCCCATCCAGCCACCATTTGCGCCGCATTGGATAGTCAAGCAATGGCTTCCAAGATTTCGTCCTTGATAGTGTGTAGGTAAATTTGCAAGTCGTCCGCATAGAAAATATGTTTAATAGTGTCATCGTCAATTAACGTAAAAACAAAACAGCAGAGGGCCCAGAACAGAACCCTGTAGAACTCCCATGTTTGTATCTAACCAATCAGAATTGCCACTTTTGTTAGAAATGATCATTTGTGTGCGTCCTTGTAAGTACGATTTGATCCACAGGAAAGCTGATCTAGAGAACCCTAGCCGACAGAGTTTACGTAATAGTTTTGTCGGTGAGA
Source organism: Torymus aiolomorphi (assembly GCA_036365515.1). Taxonomy (NCBI): domain Eukaryota; kingdom Metazoa; phylum Arthropoda; class Insecta; order Hymenoptera; family Torymidae; genus Torymus; species Torymus aiolomorphi. Next base: position 237,627,549 of record CM070874.1, on the reverse strand, counting down.
TGGTATCAAAGGCTCTGCTAAAGTCAAAAAGTAACAGTAGCGTCAGTTTTCTGTTGTCAATGCCTAAACGAATGTCATCAGTCAGCTTGAGAAGTGCCGTCTGAGTGCTGTGGTGCTGTCGAAATCCGGCCTGGAGGGGATCTAGTAAATTATAATTGTTGAGATACTCCGTGATTTTGTTATGGGCAACTTTCTCAAGCACCTTGGAGAGGAAGCAAAGTAATGATATAGGATGAAAGTCCGAGACGGTAGATGGCGCTTGCTTCTTTTTAAGAGCAATTACCTTTGCTTGCTTCCAAGAGCCCGGAAAAACTCCCTGCGCAAAAGAGGTATTGAAAATCCTGACTAAAAATTCGCCGATTACAGGTAAAGCTTTCACGATAACACTCTGGGGAACTCCGTCCACCCTCTTTGCCTGCGAGGAGAAGTGTGCTATGGCAAGGACTACCTCACTCAAAACAACTGGTTTAAAACAAAAACCCTCCTCAGTCGCGGACCAAATGACGTCCATTGCTTCGTCAATGTTTTCAAGAGAGGACACGGAGACCCCAGCAAAGTGAACGCTCAGCTCCCCCGGCGTAAAGCCATGAAGATCATCCTCTCTACGCTTTGGTAGAAGGCCGAGATTACGCATATGTCCTTCCATATGTCCTTGTTATCATCAAGAGCATCTGTGAGATGTTTATGAAGAAACGAGTTACGCTCTTGCGAGGTACGTAAGTCGACTTCATTGCTGAGTCTGAGGAACTCATTCAACACAGCTACACGCCCGGTACGTTTGTAACGTCTATGGGCTGCATTGCTTTTGTTGATCAGCTGCCTCAGCTCAGACCCAATCCAAGGAGCATGTTCTTTTTTAGGGTTCACAGTTTTTAAAGGAGCTAAGTTATTAATGGCAAGATTCAAATTAGAATTTAAAGAATGTAAAGCTCCCTCTAGATCGGATTCAACTTCCTGCCTTACATTAGTCATATTGGTGTTTCTAGTTACATTTACAGAGATTGATATCTTACTATTGGACAGATGTTTTTTGGAAGTAGACTGGCTCGCCGTTAGAATGACTTGCAGATCGGTAGCAGTGGTAAAGACATGCGCTCGCTCACCACCCTTTCGCCTTGAAAAGAATCTGCCACCCGAGTGTCAAATATATTTAAAGCCCAGCCCCTGGGCAATCGACCTTAGGCTTTTAAATGCCTGAAATTTGTCATCGGGCAACACCTCATTGATAAAAATTTTGTGGTTTGGCACACAAGCAGCTGAAACGAGGCTATACGCTTCGGGGTCTATATCATTCGTGGTGAAATAATTATTGTCTAGCGAGCACTTGGCTCTCATTACATCTCTGACCAGGCTTGAACTGCCGAGCCTAACTATACAAGAGGGTAATGCGCCGGATCCCGATACCAAGCCCCCCTCTGCCTCACCCGCCCTTCTCAGGGACCGGTCCCGGGCCTGCACCACGCGTGCTCTTATGATATTGTCTCTTTTTAGAGAAGGAAGAATTGTTCTGAGTACCGTGAAAGCAACCTCACTGGTTAGTACAGTGTTATCAACATACTCTTTTTTTAAAACTCCATTCAGAATCACTTCACAGCACTCAGAACCCTCATTCCCAGAACCCGTAGATAAAGCCCCGGGGCCAGGCCGCGAGGAGCGGTACCATTGCAGCAGATTGTTGCTAGCAGAGTGGGTGGAGCCATCAGAGTCACATACCTTGCAGTTGATTTTTGATAATCCTAATTCTAAATCTAAATCTAATTCCGCAGTATCCCTATGAGCACATTGGACGCATTCAGAGCTGTTAAGTGCTTTATCAAGTTTAGAGTTTAATATAGAATTATTCTCCAGAAGCAGATCACATTTAGCATTAACAGAATCAAAGAAGATAGTTTGCTTTGTCACTTGCTCCTCAAGTGCGGAGATCCGTGTGAGCAGCTGCGCGTGGTTATTTAAATTTTCATTCAGAGAAGTAGTAATATCACCGCTCGATACGAATCTCCGATTCTCGGGGAGCTTTAGATCGTCTAGCTGCTTCTGAATCATGTCAAACCTTTGGAAAAAATGATCCAGAGTACTCATAGTGATATACACATACGTAGCACCCTCTAGGTTTATATCCCCCTGCGGTGGAGGTAATGAGTGAGACGTGACGGAGGATGCTGGGATGTTTATGTCCGTCAATGGCTCAGTCTTCTCTACCTCTCTCCTCGATTCTGGCCGGTGTAAAATGACTTTTTCGCCTTTGTGCACTTTCTCCCTCCACGCGTCACTCGGGAGCGGCTGATACTACTGCAGGTCTGAAGTCTTGATCACGAGGAGCTCATTCTTCTGCCACGTCTAGACTGAAATGGGTCAAAGCGTAGTAAAACTTCCTCCTGGTTTAGGAAGTGAAGACTGAGAAGAATATCAATTCAAATTGGAAAGAATATCCTCAAAAATATTCAACTAATACACAAAATCTACCCGAGACAAAGGGGTATAAGAGATTTAAGTGAGATGGAGTATGCTGTGGATATGCAAGGCTTCAAACAGCCAGGGAACGACTTCGTCTTGAAGGAATTGGCTACACTATGTCTTACAGATAATAGTGAGCCCTTGGTACGCCTTTTCAAAGAACCGTTTCCATGGAAGAAACTTACAGATAAGTATAGAGAAGAGAATCTATGGTTGGAGCGTCGCTATCATGGAATATCATGGTCATCAGGTGATTTTGACTATACCGTCATCGGTATCATTATTCGTGAGACTCTCAAAGATGCTACTAGAATTATGGTGAAAAATCAAGTAATACAACAATGGATGCAAAAGCGGTGGAGTTTTCAACAGATTGTTAACTTGGAAGAGTGGGGTTATCCAGCTAAGCATTTACCAAGAAACCTCACTATATGCACCAATCACAATGGAAAATATAAGGCTACATGTGCTCTACACAATGCTAAACAAATGAAGACGTTCTACTTTGATGACATTTTTTATGAATTGGGAAGAAGGCTCAGAGACTGTTAGTTTTCAATAGATACATGTAAGAGAGGTTGACTTGGAGGGGTATTAATTAAATGGTGTACCTCACAGATGTAGTCGATGGTTAGGGCCTACATTCCTCCTCTCTTACAAATTAATTTGTCGATCAAACGAGTTCAGACGTGCACGGCGGCCTCCATGCCGCTGACAGCTGACCGCTCACAGCGCCACAGCTGGCCGGCAACCGCAGGCCGCCAACCGCAGGCCGCTCGCAGCGCCACAGCTGGCCGCAGGATACTCGATGGATTATCTAACCTCCTACAACTCTAGACCTCCCACCTCAAAACTCTGTGGGGGTTCTAGCCCACTTGGGTTAACTAGCCTCCTACAACTCTAGAAACCCTGTGGGGGTTCTGGCCCACTTGGGTTAACGCACCTCGTGCAATTCTGCAACACGCATGTTCCAGAAACCCAGGGGCGGTTCTGGGCCACTTGGGTTAACGCACCTCGTGCAATTCTGGAACACGCATGTTCCAGAAACCCAGGGGGGGTTTTGGGCCACCTGGAATTCCAGGAAGTGCTCCAGAACCACCACTGCTTACCTACTAACAGCTCCAATATATTCGACTACGGACTTAAATGAGTGGTTTGTTATGAATGTGCAAAATCCAATCGACACGGATATGGAAGAATTCCAAGAGCGCGAGTCAGGCTGGTCGCTTAAATGAATTTTACATTTAGTTGTGAATATTTACGATTCTAATCCCATGAGAGGAAGCTCGTACATTGATTTTCCGCCATTCATCAAGAACAAGAAGGCCTGTATAAACGTAGAAAATCAGGATGATGAATGTTTTAAGTGGGCAATTCTATCGGCACTACACTATACTAGGATAAATTTTAATCGAGTGGCGACATATGTACCTCATTAGAATGATCTCAACTTTAAGGAAATCGATTTTCCAGTTGATCCCAGAAAAGTGACTAAGTTTGAAAAACAAAATAACATTCTTTGAATGTGTATTAGTTAAAGAAAAAGGGAAAAGTGTTTGACATCTTACCGCGGCACTTGACTGACAAAAAAGAAAAACATGTTAATATACTTCTCATCGAAAATAACTATGTTGATGAGGATGAAGATGGCTCGTCTCTCGATAATGATGATGTTAACATCGAATTTAAATTCCACTATGTGTAGATAAAAAATTTATCAAGACTGTGTAGTAAACAGCTATCTTCTCATGGACATAAAACTTTCATCTGTGATCGATGTCTGCACTATTTCATAACTGAAGAGAAACAAATGAAGCATTTGAATGACTGTGAAAGAATTAATCAGTGCAAAATTACGCTTCCAAATGTGAAAAACAATACTTTAGAGTTTATGAACTTTGGTTTTAAGAACCGTGTGCCGTTCGTAATATACGCGGACTTTAAATGTATATTGAAGCCTGTGATTGACGATGAACGAGCTTACCAGCATCACGTACCATTTAGTGTTGTTTTCTTTATTAAATGTAGTTATGATGATAGTCTCTATGAAAATAAAAGTTATAGACAAAAGAACGAACAAGCCGAATCTCCAGCCAAATGGTTTGTACAGAGTCTTCACTCACTGGCTCTGAAATTGAATGACTCGTACAAAAATCCGACGCCAATGAATAATCTAACATCGCTCGAAAAAATTATGTTTAACAGAGCACCTCTATGCCACATATGCGAGAAGCCATTTACTCAGGATGATAAGAGAGTACGCGACCACTGCCATTTCACGGGAGAGTGAGTATTTATTTTTTATGTTTTTCATAGTCTCTCTCTCTCTCTCTCTCTCTCTCTCTCTCTCTCTCATAACTAAAAAATTATAATTTTTACAGATATCGTGGACCAGCACATAGTAAATGTAATCTTGGCTTCCAGGACTCGAGACCGATCCCCATAGTTTTTCACAACTTGAGTCGATACGATTCTCATCTTTTTATAAGAGAAATAGCCACATGCTTTCCAGGACGAGTTTCTCTACTTCCACAAACAAAAGAGAAATACATATCTTTTACAAAGTTTGTGGAAGGTATAGACATAAACCTGTGATTCATTGACTCTTTCAAATTTATGGCCCCGTCTCTGGATAAATTATCATCGTATTTGGAGAAGCTCGATACCTTAGAGTGCATGTTCAAGCAAGATGTCCTATCCGATGAACAGATTGCACTTTTAGAAAGGAAAGGAGTATTCCCTTACGACTATGTCTCATCATTTGAAAAGCTGAAGCAGCTGAATCTCCTTTCAAAGGATGCTTTCTTCAGCAGTTTATACAACACTCACATCAGCGATGAGGATTATGAGCATGCCCGAAACGTTTGACAGAGTTTTAACGTTCAAGACCTTGGGCAATATTCTGACTTATATCTCAAGACAGACGTTATACTGCTGGCTGAAGTTTTTGAAAATTTTAGAAACAATTGTCTTCAGGCTTCTGAGTTCGATCCTGCTCATTATTACACGATGCCCGGATTGACTTGGGATGCCATGCTTAAATATACTCAGGTATTTTTTTTCGATGATATTTATTTATTTTTTAATTATTGAAATTCACATTTATAACATTTATATAATTTATAAGATTCGCGATTAATTTTTTTACAGATAAAACTCGAACTTCTCACCGATGTTGATATGTTGTTGTTTATTGAGCGAGGCATACGGGAAGAAATTAGCCAATGTTGCAATCGCTATGCAAAAGCGAACAACCCATACATGAAGGACGATTACAACACTAACGAAGACGAAAAATATTTTATGTACTTCGACGTTAACAACTTGTATGGATGGGCAATGACTGAACCCTTACCCTACAGCGGCTTCAAGTGGATGGACAACGTAGAAAATCTTAACTTTATGGACGTCCCCGACGATTGCGATTTTGGATACTTCCTGGAAGTGGAGTTGAAGTGAAGTATCCCGAGTCACTACATGATGTTCACAAGGATCCACAGTTCTGTTCTGCGCACATGGCACCACCAGGTTCCAAGCAAAAGAAATTGATGACTAAGCTTTACGACAAACATAGTTACGTGCTACACTATCGAGCACTGAAACAGTCGTTGTAACATGGCTTAGTTTTAGTCAAAGTACATCGAGCCATTCGATTCAATTACAGTTCTTGGCTCAAAAAGTACATCGACTTAAACAGTGCAAAACGGAAGGAAGCCAAGAATGCGTTTGAAAAAATGCTTTTTAATCTTTTCAACAACGCTGTTTATGGAAAAACAATGGAGAACGAGAGAAAACGTGTTGACGTGAAGCTAGTTAGCAAATGGAAAGGACGCTATGGACCCGAAGCCCTCATCGCCAAACCGAATTTTCACAGCAGTGATATTTTTTATAAGGAGCTCGTTGCTGTACAACTGCTACGAATGGAGATTTGCATAAGAAAGCCAATTTACATCGGCTTGAGCGTATTGGATTTGTCGAAAACATTCGTGTACAGATTCCATTACGAGTATATACGAGATCGCGTTGGTGACAGCGGCAAATTATTGTACACCGACACGGATAATCTGATATACGAGGTGACAGATGTCGACATGTACAATGTGATGCAACAGGATATTCAAGAATTCGATACATCAGACTATCCGGAGATCAACCAGTTCAACATGCCGCGAGTGAATAAAAAGAAGGATGGCTTGATGAAAGATAAATGTAACGGTGAGATCATGTTGGATTTTGTCGGCCTGCGAAGCAAGATGTATAGCGTCAAGGTGCAGAATCAAAAACCTATAAAAAAGGCACAAGGAGTCAAGAGTTCTGTGGTTAAAGCAACCATCACCTTTGACGACTACATCAAATGGTGAGAACGTCATCGTCAATCGAGAGCAGCGAAATGTTCGCTCTCGACATCATTATCTCAACACCGAGAAAGAAAAAAAGATTGTCTTGAGTGTTCACGACGACAAACGCTATCTAGAGCCCGGCACTACTGATACGCTACCCTGGGGCCACTACCGCATAGTGGGGGAAGAGGCGTCCAATGAGGAAGCACCTCGAGAAGAGGGGATCGAGCCGCCGAATACCACAGAGGAGGTAGTGGGAAGCCCGCTATATAACGAGGCGTTGCTAGAGCAGGAGCTCATTCGCACAATCGAACCACCTAGGAGCAATCAGCAGCAAGCTCTTGAACATTTAGACATCTCGCTTCCCGTAGCTCAGCAGCAGACTCCTAAGCATCAAGACGTCTCGCTCCTCGCAGCTCAGCAGCCGCTCCTTCTTGCTCAGCAGCCACTCCTCGCCGCTCCACACTCGCTCCTCAAGAGATCCTGTGAGTCGATACTTGACGAATCACTCAACAAAAAACCGAGAGAAATCTAAGGTTAGTATCGTACATTGAGAATTTTTCATTTTTCAGAGTATCAATCACCTTAAGGGGGCTAGACACCTTTTTTCTCTGAAATAAGAAGTCACATTTTAATACATAAATGTAAACTAATTATTTCATACTTTTTACATATAAAAGTGGGTATATATAACTTACCTTAAAACTTTCTCCGATGGGCCTTTTATATGGTCCAGAACCATAGTCATCGATGAAACAAGTTTTTTCACTAACCGTAAGCTTTGAAATTTTCCTGTGGATGGATTGACTTCAGATTTGAACTAAATTACTCCTGAATAGTATAATTCTCATATGAGTGTAGGGATTTAGGATTAAATGTCGGAAAAAATTTTTACATCAGAAAAATTATGAAAAAATATTACAAATTTTAAAAAATTAAAAAAAAAACTCTTGAAAAACAGCACAATTTTCTTTTTCTCATTAGATCAAAAATCCCTACACTCATATGAGAATTATACTATTCAGGAGTAATTTAGTTCAAATCTGAAGTCAATCCATCCACAGGAAAATTTCAAAGCTTACGGTTAGTGAAAAAACTTGTTTCATCGATGACTATGGTTCTGGACCATATAAAAGGCCCATCGGAGAAAGTTTTAAGGTAAGGTAAATATACCCACTTTTATATGTAAAAAGTATGAAATAATTAGTTTACATTTATGTATTAAAATGTGACTTCTTATTTCAGAGAAAAAAGGTGTCTAGCGCCCTTAATAAACGACGAGAAGCTTTTCAATGAGTTAGCAGATGCTGCAGCAACAAGTATGAACTCTTTTTGACTTGTCTCAACGCGACTAATATTGAATTTAGTGGAAAATAAATGTTGTAAACATTTAGTTCATATTTAGTTAAAATTAGTTCTTATAAATAAGTTAAAAATGAGTTATAGAATAAAAAACATTGTTGATGATTGTAAGGAACTGACGTTCCTTGGACTACATAACCGACATAAACTCAAATTCTAGGCCCCTTTTACAATGAGTGCAATCGATCGAACCCTTTTACACTACTCGTTCATGCGTATTGCTAACATGAGAATAAACCTTATGATTCGTGGAAATGATTGGAAATAATAATAATAGGTTAAAAATGATAGCAAATACGCAGATTATTATTAATAATACGACAAATGCTATTAAAATCTTGGGAATAATTGATGTTCTGATAATCATTTAAATAACAGAAGCAACGCTGTCGTAATTTTAAGTTAAGAAACAACCGTATAATAATAATTAACAAATCATGAGCATCACCGTCGCTGATAATTAACTGTTAAAATATAAAGCTTATAATTATTTAAGAATGCGCGGTATTGTATAGCAAACGTTGCGCGACGTATAATCGGAGGATAATAACATTGTGCAACGTTGTGTAAATAAACAAACATAATAACTAAAAATAGTTAAGGAGTTGATTAGCAACAATCATCATAACCGACTAAGGATATCAATAATATTAACAACAATAATTTATCACAAGGGTTAAAGATAAACAATAAGACGCAATTATAGATAATTAACAACAAATTTAAGAACAATCTCGAGTTATCCGGATAATTGGCTATTCTTGGAGGTACTGACGTGTAATAACAACAATTGTTTATAATTAAGTAGTTTTCCGGGACAATAGTAACCAAACGTTGCTCAACGCAAATTGAAGGTTAATAATATCATGCAACGTTATAAAGTTAACGAACTACGACCAATCCGAGAATGATTAATATCAATTGCAATAAATAAATAAAGCCATTATTATACAATTATCAACGGTATTTACTAGAAAATTAGGAGTTGTGTAATAAAACGTAATTTGAACATACAATTAATAATATCATAACTATTGGCTTATTGATTAATAATGTTAATGGTACTGATAAATAATACTAAAAATAATTGCAATTTGATAGACAATTAAGACAATATGCAACAACGTTATGCAACGTATAGTTAATAATGATAACATATAAACCTAACTTGAGAGGTTAATAAAGATTAATTAAAACAATTAAACTGAGTAATTAATAAAGTTATTAGCGATAGTTTATCAGTTGGTTAACAATTTATTGTTTTAAGCACTTTTCATTAATAAATTGAGATCATTATGATTAATAAGAAAGAGACCGAATAAATAAATAAAGTAACAATAAATTACCGGTGATACAAGTTGCATAATATGTTGATTAATATTATTATTAATAATACGTCATTAAACGTAATCTAACATACATAACAATCAGTTGCAGAGTATTCTAACGGACATTTTATTCCAAGAACCCCTAGGTAGTAAACAATTCCATGAAATTACGTAATAGGTAACCGGCCAAAAGGGGAACCAATAAGAGAAGCAGTATCTCCTACCACAGAAGAAGGGGGCGGAGCCTCCTTTCAGATTTTGACGTCCTACAGCACTTCCACAGGCTATAGATGTATTTCAAGTTTTTACCACCAGAGGGAGAGGGATCATCCTCAACGGCTTTCAGGTCCGCGCTCACCATATAAAAGGGAGCCCAATACACCGACGGAGGGTCTCCTTAGAGAAATAATCCAATCTTGTACCTATCAGCACCCACGTATCTTCAAGAATTACGCTGAATATATATAGTTATATCAAGATCAACGCATTTTCAACTATTTTATATCAAGTTTCAACGGTTTTCATCAAGTGTTAACTGTTAACAAGTATTAACAAGTTTCAACAATCTTCAACGAGTTTCAACAAGTTTGAACGAGCTTTAACCAGTTTCAACGAGTTTGGACGAGTTTCGAGAAGTTACAACGAGTCATCAACCAGTTTCAATTACTTCGACGATCTTTCGACGAGTCAACTGCATTCAACAACAAAAAGTTAACAACAACGAAAGGATCAACAACCTCACCAATCAGAGGAGGGAGAACTGTCCTGCCCAAGGTGTTTGAGGCTGTGGTTTTCCTTGGGACTTCAGGGTGAATACCAGGACAACGGGTGATTGAAGTTGGGTCCACGGCCGTCCATATCGAAGGAAGAGCCCCAATCAACACCGAATCCGACGGATAAATCAGATAACATATACATACACGGGGGGAGGTATTTTATCAGAATGGTAAAATGTTAGATGGGTATTTTTTCAGAAAATATACTATCGTTTAAATTATTTTTCGAATCCGATACTGTTGATTCCGAACAGGAGTTATTCAGAATACACAAGAAATTATTTTCGAAAAGAAAATATCAGAAAAATTTGTGTCTATAAAAATTGAAAACAGATTGCATGAAATTATAAAAATACTTTTTACTAGAAAAATAAAATTCCGAAAAATCTCAAACGTTCATTCCTATACGATTTTCAGCTCATTTGTCGACATTTTAGCTTTTCTGAATCACTGCATTTTCTACAATTTAATCGTTAGGTAGAAATGGCATTCGAAAAATTGACATGACATATCATATAAAAATAATTTAATGAAGATATTATGGCCTTCTTGCCAAATTTTTTCGAATTTTTATATATTATACATTTTTAAACATTCGGAAAATCTACCCTTCTATCATAAGATATTCTAATTTGTTTTTTTACCTTTCTGAGAAAATATCCATCTAACATTTTACCATTCTGATAAAACACCTCCCCCCTACATACACACACATATAAATATATATATATATATATATAAATACATACATTGGTACTATTGGGGTCCTAGAGTTTCTTACTCTGAGAGTTTACATTGGAATACCGGAACAAATACACTTGACTAAAGAAATAATGACCCTAAGGGTACCGTGATTCGCAGGGGGCCTGCGGCGCCCGCTTTTAGTACCGAAATTCCGGAACAAAAGCCCGGAAAAGTACCTAAGATGTATTGTAGACGAAGCCTTACGGACCTCAAAAGTAGCGATAGATGCATCGTATTTTTGAAGCCGGTCCCCAAAAAGGACAAAAGTCCCCAAAAGTAGCAATCTATGGTGTATATAGACCCCAAAAGTACCAACACACATATATCTATATATATATATATATATATATATATATATATATATATATATATATATATATATATATATATATATATATATATATATATATATATATATATATATATATATATATATTTGCTAATCGTCTCGTCTTTAAAGTCGATTAAGAGATTCGAGTCATAATAGCCAATTTAAGGACAGATAATTTACAACTTAATACACTCTTTATATTTAACTCTGTGTTTTAAAGAATAACGAATTAGATAAGATTTTAAGAAGTTAAGATTATTACGATAATTAAGATCATTTAATATAAATTAGACTTTATTTTTAAATATTTCAAATCATAATAACTAAATTCAAGGATAAATAATTTACGATTTAAAGTGTAAATCAATTAACTGTTTAAAATTAATTCTGTATTTTAAAAGCATAATAAGGTAAATAAGTCTTTAAGAATTTAAGATATAAGATTAGTATGGTTACTTAATACAAATACGTAATAAATTCTCTTTATTAATTTCAATTAAGGATTTTGAATCGCAATAACAAATTCAATTCATTCAATTAACTTTTATATTAATTTTCGTACTTTTTACATAGCATCTAGTAAAAGATAGATAAGATTTTTAAGTTAACCAGTTAATAATTAATAATTTTATGTAATAACTAATGCCATCCACGAATGTAACATCAATTATATCTTCGATTAATTTTATTTAAATTTATATTTGTGCATAAGACGATAGCGTAGTCTTTAAATCGAAATTCAAACTATAAAATAACAATTTATGTCACTTAATTTATAATTTGAGAAAGTGTAATAAATTTATTTCTTGTGCTATTTATACTTTTGTACTTAATTGGACGACGATCCCACTACCTATATAAAACCGTAGGGTCATTCTAGAATTTCATTTGTCAAATATTACATTCGCTTGCCGCTCTATATTAAAGACTTTAGTTTATGGCCACTGGGATCGTAACATTTTGGTGACAGCGGTGGGATTTGTCCAAAATAGCATCGGAAATAATAAATATTAATTGAAGTATATATAGTAGCAGGAAGTTAGCGACAATAAGCCGGTATATTTTTCGTACTATGGCCTTAAGGTTTGATCGATTGCATTTATAGATTTAAGAATTAGGTTACGACTTAGTTGTAAAAATATCTGAGAGTAGTAATAGTATTGATTCAATTGTGGCTAACGGCCCAGGACCAAGTACTATCGTTGATAATAATAACCCTTCGGTCGTTGGTGATATTGAATCAGGTACACAACTTACCAATGTTAATAATAGCCATCCTTCAGCCGTGAACAGAATAGAACCAAGTATCGAACAACAAAATCCGATTCATTCAGGGGTCGTGGGATCTATAATGGACCTAACTACTCAAAAGGGCCCCGTTAACCACGCGATGGTATCCATCCAACATAGGCCCTCTGTCTTTAATAGGGGTTCAGGGTTGCTGCATTCTCAGGACCAACTCAATATTTATGAATTAAATTCCAATAACAGCAATAATAATTTAAATACCTATAAAAAAACTTCAGAAGTGGTAAAAATAATTCCTGAATTCAACGGTAAAAACATTTCCGTAAATCAGTTTATCAGAGAATGCAGAGACGCCGAACGTTTTATAAATCCGAATGATAGGGATTTTTTTGTAAAATTAGTGAAATCCAGGGTAACCGGAGACGCGCAAGCCTATTTACAATTTAAAACCTTTCATAGCTTGGAACAACTCCTAGGAGAATTAAGAAGGACATTTACCCCCGTCCAAAATCTATCCCAGATACAAACTGAGTTATCTAGATTATTGCAAAAACCTGCCGAGAAGGTCTCTGAATACGGCCTTCGAGCAACGAAACTTTTCCAGCAGGCTGTAGAACGGATAAACGAAGATTTCGAAGCAGACATTATTCCAGGAATGACCCAGGGTACTATCGCTACTGCCATCACCAATTTTCGATTAGGCCTGCAAAAAGATATTAACCATCAAATGATTGGAATTTTTCCTGCCCCGACAACCCTTGAAGCAGCCATTAGTAAGGCTATAGAAGCAGAACGAGAAGTTAACTTGTGGAGAGAGATACATAAGGAACAAGGAAACCAAGTACGGTGTCGGATAGTAGATGGAAGCTCCGGCGAAGATCAATCGCAGATCAAGAAACAGGCATCAAGCTGTTATCAATGTGGAGAACCTGGGCATTTCGCTCGAGAATGCCAAGAGAAGAGAGAACAAAAGAATAAAAAAGGTGAACAATGTACTTCCCGTGGCATACCTGGACATACGTGGGATGAGTGCCGAAAAAGGGGGAAGCAAAACCCTAACTGCAATTTTTGCAAGATATCAGGGCACACTTGGGAGGAATGTCGTAAGAGGAAGAATCAAAATAAACATTGTTCTTTCTGTAATACGCCTGGACACACACAGGAAACATGCTGGAAGAAGAATCAGTCTCGGAGTTGTAATTTCTGCAAAAGACCCGGACATATATGGAACGACTGCAGGAGCAGGCTTATAAAACGAAACAACCATTCAACAAACAACAACGAGAGCAAACCTTCTTTAAACTTCAACCGCGTTCGCCGTATGGACACGACAGCGGACGGACAGAACAACTAAGTGTCCAAAACAGAATCTTCATCACCCTCAGACAGGAAGGAAAATTAAAATCCCCAACCGTATTAATGCATACTGACGATTTAATAAAAGAGCATCCTCAATTTTTGATAGACACTGGATCTGAATTAAATTTAATAAAACAAGGACTTATAAAAAACCTAGAAGAAGTAAGGACAGATAAAATGTATCAATTAACAGGTATCAGTGAAGGAGTAATACGCACCTTGGGCGATATCAACATAAATTTAAGCGATTTAAATTGTAAAATGGAGATAGTACCTGACGATTTTCCTATAGAGTATGATGGAATTTTGGGTTGTGAATTTTTAAGAACTCAAAATGCTATCTTATCCTTTTCTGATAAACAACTTACCTTGACCCGAGATCCACCAAGGAGTATACCATTTATACCTCACGAAACTTACTTTATACCTGCCAGAACCAGATTATTGATAAAAGCGACAGTGGACAATAAAAACAATAAAAAATCAGGATATGTCCCCAGAATTGAAGCTGGACCGGGGCTTTACGCTGGGGGATGTTTGGTTACCAATCAAGATGGAAGAGCGCCTATGTTTATCATAAACACAACTGCTCAGGATTTAAACATCACTATGCCACCTCTCATGCTAGAGAATTACGACCGTACTTTTACTCCCGTTCGAACCATACGGGCGAACAGTGAGGAAGAAAGAAAAAATGAAATCAGAGATCGAGTAACCAAAATAATACAATGTTTGGATATGAAAGAACTTAACGCGGAAGAAAGAAACAGTGTGATAGACCTTATTGAACAGTTTCCGAACCAGTTTCATCTTCTTGGAGATAAATTGAGTAAAACCGCAGCTATTACTCATAAAATACCCACAACTGATGAAATCTCAATTAATGTAAGACAATACCGACAACCTCAGAATCTAAGAGAAGTGTCACAAAAACAAATTCAAGAAATGATGGACAACGATATCATCGAGGAATCTGAATCTCCTTACAATTCTCCTGTCCTGATAGTCCCTAAGAAACCAGATGCCCAAGGGAATAGACGCTGGCGCCTCGTTATAGACTTCCGGGCTTTAAACGAGAAAACGATCGCTTCCGCTTACCCCCTCCCTAATATAACGGACATATTAGATCAATTAGGAAGCTCAAAAT
Source organism: Torymus aiolomorphi (assembly GCA_036365515.1). NCBI lineage: Eukaryota > Metazoa > Arthropoda > Insecta > Hymenoptera > Torymidae > Torymus > Torymus aiolomorphi. The sequence goes on along the minus strand of CM070874.1, from coordinate 237,612,460 downwards.
ACTTTTCGACTTTAGATTTAGCATCAGGGTTTCATCTGATTCCAATAGATTCTAAAGACGCCCCCAAAACAGCTTTTTCCTCAACATACGGATATTACCAATATAAACGAATGCCCATGGGATTAAAAGGAGCTCCGAGCACGTTCCAGTCCCTAATGAACAAAATTTTAAGCGGGTTGCAAGGAATAGAACTGTTTGTATACATGGATGATATAGTAGTTTATGCAATATCAATTGAAGAACATATAATGAAAATCAGGAAATTGTTTGGTCGATTAAAAACAGCGGGATTAACCTTGCAGCCCGAGAAATGTCTTTTTTTGAGAAAGGAAGTAACTTATTTAGGGCACGTGATTTCAGAGAAGGGGGTCAAACCTGATCCCAAGAAAATCAAGGCCGTTATGGAATTTCCTAGACCTAGAAACGCGAAAAACGTAACACAATTCTTGGGATTAGTAGGATACTATAGACGCTTTATTCCTGATTCTTCAAAAATTACAAAACCTTTAACAAACTTATTAAAAAGGGGAATACCTTTCATTTGGGGTGAAAATCAGGAGAGGGCGTTTGAAAAGTTAAAACAAATTTTATGTACTGAGCCTTTGTTGCGATACCTTGATTTCAATGAGCCATTTATATTAACAACTGATGCCTCCGATTATGCCGTAGGGACTATCCTTAGCCAAGGAAAGATAGGAAAAGACCCACCAGTTGCTTATGCTTCACGAACTTTAAACGATTCGGAAATGAAATACACAACTACTGAAAAAGAATTGTTGGCTATGGTATTCGCGATTCATCACTTCTGGCCTTATTTATTCGGAAGAAAGTTTACGCTAGTAACTGATCACCGCGCTCTAGTTTGGCTTCGTAATCGAATTGGACGATGGGAACTTAAATTAAGGGAGTATGATTTTAACGTGGAATATAGACCCAGAAGAGTAAACGCAAACGCAGATGCATTGTCGCGAAATCCTGTTTCAGCTCTAATTATCGATGAATTGAATTTAAATGAATTGACAGACTCAGAACATGTAATATCAGAAGCACTTATAGAAAAGGTATTCTTGATTACCGATAAAAGGGGAAACTGTTTGGATTGGGATTCGATAGAACCGGCCCGCGGTCCTCAGGTACCGGAGGACGGTGTGGATCGGCCTGCGGATGTCGAGCCATCAGGATCTCATGAACTAACACGCATGAATAATGGCTTGCATGGCATGATTGAACAGGAAAGAGAATGCGAAAGAGATGAAAATAACAGACCCAGCACGCATGATGCTGTCGTGGGACAGCATTGTGCTTCTCACCAGGGGGTTACCCCTGCAGACACATCAGCGATGACTGCCGAAAGTGAAAAAGAGCCAGAGCCTCTGGCGGTTCCCTCCCGGGACAGCATTGAGCTTCCCACCGGGGTCGCCATACCCCGGGAGTTGTGTCAGAGGTATCTGAAGAGGCGAAGTACTCTTGCTAGCAGAGTTGAGCTCGCGGGACAGCATTGTGCTTCCCACCAGGGGGTAACCTTGGCAGAGTCAACGCAAAAACCCTCGTGCGGCGGCCAACACCTTGAATGGTATCAAGAAACCCTGACGAGCGAACGAAATCACCGCGAATTAAGCCGCCTACAGGGCGCACTAACCCGTCTCACGGGACAGCATTGTGCTTCCCGCCGGGGCTGCCATACCCCGGGAGATCGAATGAAAACGCCTGTCGGCGGCCAACACCTTGAATGGTATCGAGAAACCCCGACGGGCACAACGAGCAAAAAAGCTGGAGGCCAACACCTTGAAGGGTATCAAGAAACCCCAGCAGGAGTGAGTGCTGGCAAGGGGCCTAACAAACAAATAACAAAAGCAAAACAAAATAATAGACAGAGAATTGACAAAGAGACGAATGAAACAAACGAATCGGAAATCAAGACGATTGCAAAAGATTCTAATCTCAAAGAAACAAATAACGATTGCACAACCATAACAAACAAAAATGAAAATGATTCTGACAAAGTCAAGAATGATCTAACAAATATGATAATTGATAATGATTTTGATGAAGCTAATAATGGTTTAACGAATATAATAATTGATAACGAATCTGATAAAGCAACGAACAGTTTAACAAACAAAATGATGAATAACGAGACTGACAATTCAAATAACAACAATTTTGAAGTAAAAAATGGTAATGTTAGTTTGACAGAAATGATAATTGATGATGATATATGTAACGATAACATTGAGTTAACAAGCAATAATGATTTTAAGGATGACCAAATGAACGATGAGATTGATAATGATGATGAATCCGACAATGCGTCTGACGAGAGCGATCGAGAACTCGATGAAATTAAAATAATAAATATGATAATTTGTAATAATAAACCGGTAGAATCAAATTTAACAATTGAAGAAAGATGTTATTTATTTACAATAGATCACGTTTTATTTTCGAGAGATCAATTAACTATGAGAAAAGATAATATAGCGCATTTTATATCAATTGATTGCAAAATTTGTTCAGAAGTATGCCGACAATTGGTGGACGAAGGTTAAATAAATTTAGAACTTATAAAAAACGAAAATTTAGAAATGGGATATGTAGTGCAAACCGGTTTATCTAATGGGAAATTGGTATATTCGATAATAGCAAAAGAACGATATGACGAATTACTAAAAATAGAAAATGTAATAAACGGATTAGAGTCGTTACGAAATATGATGGGGGAAAATACACAATCGGTTAGTATTGCTAAAAACGGGGACGGTTTAGAAAGGTTACATTGGTTACCCATCGAACATAACATACGAGCTCATTGGGATGAGGGAGACCAACGAATCACAATTTGTACCGGAGAAGTCATTGAACCCCCAATTGAGGACCGTTAAAAAATTTTATCTGAAGCCCATGACTCCGCCGTAGGAGGGCATAAGGGTATTTACAAAACTTATAAGCGAATTCGCGATCAATATTTCTGGCCGGGAATGAAAGAGGATATTATTAATTACGTAAAAACCTGCGAAAATTGTCAGAGGAAAAAGCTAGTAAGAATAAAAACAAAGCAGCCTATGAAAATTACAACAACTCCTTCGGAGGCTTTTGAGGTATTAGAAATGGACATTGTAGGTCCTTTGCCGGTGACAAATAACGGTAACAAATATTTACTTACAATGCAATGTAATTTAACAAAATACTCGGACGCAATTCCCCTATCAGATATAACCTCCGAAACGGTTGCAGTAGCTTTCGCTCGCGAATTTATTTGTAGATTCGGTTGCCCCCAAATTATAAAGACGGATCAAGGAAGTAACTTTCAAAGTAAGTTGTTTAAAAATTTCGCGAAAATCTTCAAAATAAAACAATACAAATCAACCGCTTTTAGGCCCGAAACCATGGGATCATTGGAAAGGAGCCACGCGTCACTAGTAGAATATTTAAAAATGTATCAAGATAAGTTTGATTGGGATGAATGGGTGAAATGCGCCATATTTTCATATAATACTTCGACACACGCAGCTCATGAATTTACCCCCCATGAATTAGTTTTCGGTAGGAAGGCTAGACTCCCATCGGAATTCGAAAATAAAAATCCGGACAAAACATACGCGACATACTTAGATGAACTAATTTCAAAATTAAACAAAACGCAGACAGAAGCTAAGGATCGGTTGTTGTTGGCTAAAGAAAAGTCTAAACGATTATATGACCAAAAACTAAATTCTCAGACATTTCAAGAGGGAGATGAGGTGTATTTGTTAAAAGAATCCCGACACGATAAAATGGATGAACAATACGCAGGGCGGTACAAGATAATTGAATTATATAACGACGTAAATGCTAAAATAGATTTAGGTAACGGACGAACTAAAAATGTGCATGTAAATAAATGAAAGCGTGCGTTTCTGAGATAAAACATGTAAAATATTGTGCAAACATTTTTAAATAAAATAAAAAAAAAAATAAATAAAAAGGGTACCAAGGAGAGATAAAAGAGTTGGAGGCATTCACGGCAATAAGAACTTTAAAAGCAATTGATTTCTGTAGAATGTCCCAGCGAAATTTTTTTTACGGTCGTATCTCACTGTACGGAGCGAAGGCAGGGGCTCCATACACCCTTAATTAAAAATATTTAATTTTATGAAATAATTAATTTTGTTAAAACAATAAATTTTATAAGATATACCCTTAATTGAAAATAATTAATTTTACGAAATATTTAATTTTGTTAGAATAATAAATACACCCTTAAATAAAATAAATAGTTAAATAAGTTCAGTATGGCAGCAAGGATTTTAAATAATTCATATTTTTGCTTTTCCGTTTAGGCAAAATAAATTAGCTTTCTAAAAGTCTGTAATTACGATAAATTAATTAATTAAAAGAATTATTTTTAATTTCATAAAAAGCACCTTTAATTAAAACAAATAATTCAAAAATTATAAAACAACTAATACGCCCTTAAATAATTAAATATTAATTTACATTAAAACTATCCAACAATAAGTTAGCTAAATCTTGCTAGGACGTCCCCTTAAAATTTATTGCTATACGAGAACGAGCAGTTGTGCGATGTACATTTATTTATGTACATATACAACATGATCCTGCACCACCTACGACCTCTGCTCCAAGAGCCTTGAAAACTTGTTTAGGGAAGTCATTTTTGTCCTCTCCTCCAAGGGGCGGCTATTAAAGGATCAACAGAGTTGACACCAGGGATAAATCCTGACGGTTTTAACGATATTTTGTTTTTACCTGTAAAATGCGTGTGCATGCATCCATACGAACATTTCGACAATAATGCTGCAAGGAAGCAAGGATATGAATAAGTCACCATCCTTTCTGGGCTCTCTAACAAATTCTAACAAGCAAGACTCATTTTATTTGCAAATGACTAGTGCAACGCAATATCAATTCATTTAAGCAGAACCAGAAAAATTGGAATGATTTCCATGTAAAATACTGTAGAAAACCCTAAGGGTTTATACTAGACAAGAACCCTGATAATTTTTACGCAGGGTGACAACAAAACACTAAAAGGAGGTAGTGACTAGAAATTATCACAGTTGGTAATGATCCCCAACATGAAGAGAGATCAACAGATTGCATCAGACCGGATCGTGCACGTCAAGCTAAACGTTTGTCCTATTAAAAGCTACTCGCAGCATCCGTATTAGCTATCAAAATCGCAAGGACTCGTGGTGCAGAAGTATTCACGAGGATCACGACCAATTCGTTTTGCACACGAGTTACAACTGGTAAGTAAAAAGAAAAAAAAGAGAAAAAAAAACAACAAATTTTTATGACATGTCACCAAGAAGAATGTTCCTCTATAGCAATGGCTGAACCCGAGGTGATCGACCTGGACGACCAGTATCCAGTCTATCTGATCCAGCCTCAGGCCCAGCGTATCGAGGGCAACCTCGAAATGATGGGGCCACCAAGGGCACCCAATGAAATGCAAGTCCTCCAAGAACTCCAGAACGTCCCGGTGAATCAGGAACTTCAAATCCCAGCAGTGAACCTGCCAATTAACCAGGACTATCCACCTCGTCCAATCGCCGGAGTGGGTCCGATCAGAGCACCGCCTGAAACCAAGGATGCGGCATCACTGAAAATTATGAAGAAAGCACTGCAGGGGAAATTGTATAAAAAACGCCGTGGCGGCAAGGTGTGCATAAAGAGTGAATATTACCTGGCCCCGGATGGAATACGTTGGAGGAGTTTAGAATGCCATGCTCACCAAGGAGGTGACGAGACCTATACGTATACTGCTACTCACTGCATAGCAAGGGAGGAAACGCCCAGGAGCCGCTGTCATCTCTGTGGAGATTTTGGCGATCGACGAAGCTCCCTCCTTGGCTGTGATTTGTGCAACATCACTTATCTGGCTCATGAAAATGAGGTCAACGAGGGCCAGGCTATTCGCTGCGTTGCACAGCATCCATTTTAATTCACCTTATTATAACTTGTTGAATTTTTATAATGGTGCTGTTATTACCTGGGATAAAAAACTATCCAGTATGGGCACCTTACTTTTGCTTTATGTTTCATAACACTTTTTGTTTTGTCAGTTCAATGAGAACGACAACTAATTGACACTGACTGAGAGCTACATTTAAAAATAATAATCAGAACTAAGATGAGAAGTACCGCCTACAAGCTACTCGTAGAAATAAAAACGAGTAAGGCCCAAGAGCCACAACTAGAAATAAGACGAGAACGAGAAAAGAATTTCATGACTATAAGTCAAGAAGAATGACAAAAGAAAAATTTTGTTTTAATGACTAAGAAGATTTACGACAAAAGGAGAATTTTGTTTCATAAAAGTTTTTGGAAGAATTTTGTTTTATAAAAGGTTCTATTAAACTCTAATGACTAAGGAAGTTATGACAAAAGAAGAATTTCTGTCTTATGAAAGTTTTTGAAGGAATTTGTTTTATAGAAATTTTGTTATAAAAGTTTAACGACTAAAAAAAGGGGGGTTTATTATAAAGGAAAGTTTTGTTTATAAAAGTTTAAGGAGGTCTGCGACAAGGAGAATTTTGTTTAGTTTATGGCGAAGAAAGTTTGTAACAAGGGAGAATTTTGTTTTGTAAATTCCCTTTGTTTTTCTCAAGAGAGTTATGACTAGAAAAGTAATAACTAGAAGTTTTATGACTAGAGCAAAATTATGACAGGGGCTATGAAGGAGGGGTTGTGTGTAACAACCAAGAACAATTATAGTTTTGTATTTATGCATGAAAAGGTCCATATATTTAATAAATTTTTTCCACTAAGAACATGTTTTATTCGTGCGATATGAAGGCTATAATGCATGAAAAACCTTTCCATCCCTTTTTATGTTTTCCGACCTCTTGGTAGGATTGGCTCCTCAGCTGTCATAACAACGAGCAGGAGTATGCAGTTTTGCTATCATGGGGAATGGCGCCATCGTTTGGCCGTGGCCGGCGACCCGGGCATCAGGCGAGTCGTGCCGAAAGAGCGCGAAGATTAAAAACGCGAACCATGTGATCGCGTTTTTTATAAGGGGGGGACTGTAAGGAACTGAAGTTCCTTGGACTACATAACCGACATAGACCCAAATTCTAGGCCCCTTTTACAATGAGTGCAATCGATTGAACCCTTTTACACTACTCATTCATGCGTATTGCTAACATGAGAATAAACCTTATGATTCGTGGAAATGATTGGAAATAATAATAAGAGGTTAAAAATTATAACAAATACGGAGATTATTATTAATAATACTACAAATGCTATTAAAATCTTGGGAATAATTGATGTTCTGACAATCATTTAAATAACAGAAGCAACGCTGTCATAATTTCAGGTTAAGAAACAACCGTATAATAATAATTAACAAATCATGAGCATCACCGTCGCTGATAATTAACTGTTAAAATATAAAGCTTATAATTATTTAAGAATGCGCGGTATTGTATAGCAAACGTTGCGCGACGTATAATCGGAGGATAATAACGTTATGCAACGTTGTGTAAATAAACAAACATAATAACTAAAAATAGTTAAGGAGTTGATTAGCAACAATCATCATAACCGACTAAGGATATTAATAATATTAACAACAATAATTTATCACAAGGGCTAAAGATAAACGATAAAACGCAATTATAGACAATTAACAACAAATTTAAGAACAATCTCGAGTTATCCGGATAATTGGCTATTCTTGGAGGTAGTGACGTGTAATAACAACAATTGTTTATAATTAAGTAGTTTCCGGGACAATAGTAACCAAACGTTGCTCAACGCAAATTGAAGGTTAATAATATCATGCAACGTTATAAAGTTAACGAACTACGACCAATCCGAGAATGATTAATATCAATTGCAATAAATAAATAAAGCCATTATTATACAATTATCAACGGTATTTACTAGAAAATTAGGAGTTGTGTAATAAAACGTAATTTGAACATACAATTAATAATATAATAACTATTGGCTTATTGATTAATAATGTTAATGGTACTGATAAATAATACTAAAAATAATTGCAATTTGATAGACAATTAAGACAATATGCAACAACGTTATGCAACGTATAGTTAATAATGATAACATATTAACCTAACTTGAGAGGTTAATAAAGATTAATTAAAACAATTAGACTGAGTAATTAATAAAGTTATTAGCGATAGTTTATCAGTTGGTTAACAATTTATTGTTTTAAGCACTTTTCATTAATAAATTGACATCATTATGATTAATAAGGAAGAGACCGAATAAATAAATAAAGTAACAATAAATTACCGATGATACAAGTTGCATAATATGTTGATTAATATTATTATTAATAATACGTCATTAAACGTAATCTAACATACATAACAATCAGTTGCAGAGTATTCTAACGGACATTTTATTCCAAGAACCCCTAGGTAGTAAACAATTCCATGAAATTACGTAATAGGTAACCGGCCAAAAGGGGAACCAATAAGAGAAGCAGTATCTCCTACCACAGAAGAAGGGGGCGGAGCCTCCTTTCAGATTTTGACGTCCTACAGCACTTCCACAGGCTATAGATGTATTTCAAGTTTTTACCACCAGAGGGAGAGGGATCATCCTCAACGGCTTTCAGGTCCGCGCTCACCATATAAAAGGGAGCCCAGTACACCGACGGAGGGTCTCCTTAGAGAAATAATCCAATCTTGTACCTATCAGCACCCACGTATCTTCAAGAATTACGCTGAATATATATAGTTATATCAAGATCAACGCATTTTCAACTATTTTATATCAAATTTCAACAAGGTTTATTCAAGGTTTTTGAGGCTGTGGTTTTCCTTGGGACTTCAGGGTGAATACCAGGACAACGGGTGATTGAAGTTGGGTCCACGGCCGTCCATATCGAAGGAAGAGCCCCAATCAACACCGAATCCGACGGATAAATCAGATAACATATACACATATATAATATATATATATATATATATATATATATATATATATATATATATATATATATATATATATATATATTTGCAAATCATCTCGTCTTTAAAGTCGATTAAGAGATTCGAGTCATAATAGCCAATTTAAGGATAGATAATTTACAACTTAATACACTCTTTATATTTAACTCTGTGTTTTAAAGAATAACGAATTAGATAAGATTTTAAGAAGTTAAGATTATTAAGGTAATTAAGATCATTTAATATAAATTAGACTTTATTTTTAAATATTTCAAATCATAATAACTAAATTCAAGGATAAATAATTTACGATTTAAAGTATAAATCAATTAACTGTTTAAAATTAATTCTGTATTTTAAAAGCATAATAAGGTAGATAAGTCTTTAAGGATTTAAGATATAAGATTAGTAAGGTTACATAATACAAATACGTAATAAATTCTCTTTTAATTTCAATTAAGGATTTTGAATCGCAATAACAAATTCAATTCATTCAATTAACTTTTATATTAATTTTTGTACTTTTTACATAGCATCTAGTAAAAGATAGATAAGATTTTTAAGTTAACCAGTTAATAATTAATAATTTTATGTAATAACTAATACCATCCACGAATGTAACATCAATTATATCTTTGATTAATTTTATTTAAATTTATATTTGTGCATAAGACGATAGCGTAGTCTTTAAATCAAATTTCAAACTATAAAATAACAATTTATGTCACTTAATTTATAATTTGGGAAAGTGTAATAAATTTATTTCTTGTGCTATTTGTACTTTTGTACTTAATTGGACGACGATCCCACTACCTATATAAAACCCTAGGGCCATTCTAGAATTTCATTTGTCAAATATTACATTCGCTTGCCGCTCTATATTAAAGACTTTAGTTTATGGCCACTGGGATCATAACAATGATTTAACTATAAAAATCAAAATGTTGCAAAACTAGTCTCGATGCGTTTAATATTGAATAAGTGATGTAAATGTATAGTTAAGCATTGTGAATAGTCGTTAAAAATTAGTCTTGTAAAAACGTATGTTAAAAAATAAGTTAAAGACATATGTTAAAATAAGTTAAAGAATAAAACATTGTTCTTGATTTAAAAAAATTTGTTTTTATTAAAGATTCCATTTGCATGACTACATATCTTTTTTATCAATTCAACTATTATGTGAATTATCAAAGCCATGCCATTTGACAAAAATTTTACTTCCTTTTTTCTTGATTACTTTTTCTACAAGGTAAATATCTGGATACTTGGCTTTGAGTAGTTCTTGTTCGTAGAAGCCGCCAGAGACGGGATGATCTTGATAGTTCTTCAGAAGGTAAATTGTTGGATTCGTAGCTGCTATATGTACAATTGTAAATATCTCTGTAGACCAATTGGGAGTATATCCTTTATCAAATACTGCGTTCACTCGAACTTTATCACCAATTTAAAATTTTGGCTTAATCTTCTTAGTTATTTTACGGGCAAATTTCTGTAGTATATCTGCTTCGTTATTGGCTGTTACATCTTTAGGTTTCACACCGATAGTACGATATTTGCGATTATTGTACGTAGTAAGTAAATCAGGTAAAATATCTAGCCACTTGTACTTGCCTCTCAAACTGAATTTTTCCCACATAGCACTTTTTAGCGTGCGATTAAAGCGTTCACATATCGATGCTTTTAGATTACTAAAGGTTGAGTACAACTTTATTTTGTACATGTTCTTAAGTTTTTGAAAATGTGCGTTATAGAATTATTTGCCTCTATCGGTATGGAGATTTTTCGGTACTCTGCCTTTAACCAGCACAGATTTCATAGCTTCTGAGACATCTTTGCCTGTTTTTCTCTTTACAGGAACAGCCCATGTGTATTTGGAGAAAATGTCTATTATAGTGAGCAGGTATCTATAGCCTTTGTTATCTCGAGCATAAGGAATCATTTGACGAGATCTGCTTGCCAAGTCTCGTCCAAACCACGCACGATAAAGCTGCTTCGACGTGTATAGTTACGCCTTGCGGGTTTGTGCAGTTCTTCAACTAGTTTTTCGTGTTCCATGCTTGTGGAACTAATATTGATTAGTTAGCTGTGGATTGATTAGCTGTGCCATAGCCTCTTTTCTAGTCAAAATGTCAGCTATTATTTGAGATCTTTGGGCATCCAGTTCATCTCTATGATTAGCAACTGTTATATCCAAGTCATATATCCAAGTTCTAAGTTTCGTAGTTATATAAATCATTCCTCGAATTTCTATTTGAATAATGTTTCGTAGAGTCTCTAAATTTACAACATCGCCCGGCTGTTGAGGTTCGGCAACATTGCATAATTTTTTATTTTCTATGTCGTAGTGGCCGTCAGACGTGACTTTAAAGCCAACGCCAGGCGGCCCTCGACTACCTTCAGTTTTTCCAAGATTACGTCCAAACACGTCAACGCTCATTTTGAGAATGATTCGTTTACTCCTGTGCACTTAATATATATAGCCCGCTTCTCGCAATTCCTCGATTATAGAGTGTATCTCATTTACATGACTTGGATTTCCGGTAGATCTTTCAGCGACTAGTAAGTGAATCCGGTCAACGAGCTCATTTGGATTGTCCCAATACACATAATCTAAAGCAGTATGTTTTTTCGCAATTTTATAACAAGGTAATGAGCTACCTTTCTTAGGTTTTTCGGGAGTTTTTTTCGAGGTATTGAACTATTATGAAAACGAATACTTTCGTTTTTGTTATACTGCTTTTTATGAGCAGAGGATAGTTTTAAAATTTTGTTATAATTTTTTAAATCATCTGAACTTATATTATTTTTACTTGGTTGTTTCGCTATGAGTAACTCAACTAATCCTGTAGTTCTCGGGTATTCTTCTCCATTAACTTGAATTTTATTATTATGAAAACTAATCGGTAAATTACAAATACAAAATTTACCGTTTTCATTTCTTACTCCATAAATTTTGTCAAGATACTGAGGTTGATTGAGCTTGAGGGCTTGAATATACAGAACGGAGCCATTATCGGTATCGCTACCTGCTGTTTCGAAAGACGTGTCATGGACGTTCTGTAACGTATTATTGACCTCACTGTCAGAACTTTCGTTCTTTTTGACATCCTACAAACTTTGTTCGACTGTGTTATGTTTGCGTTTAATCGTATTTCGTGCCTTAACGAGTTGTCGAAGCACGTTTTTTTCTCGTTGAAAGTTGGCCATGTTGTCGTTTCAATGTTCAGTCGGAAACTACTGATTATGTGCATGCTGTATTTATAGCAAAATTGACAAAGCCCTTACGAAATCTGCCATCATTTATTCCTCGATCTTTATAGATGACTAGAAAACCACGCTTATCATCTCTCCAACACTTGGAGCATAATTCTCTAAAATGTATATAGGTCATGTCGGTATTTACATGATCGTCATAGATATGCTTTAGATTTACTTCGTCTTGTCTAAAAATAGCAAGTAAGTTTACATTATCTCTGACAAGATGTTTGGGAACATGAGCATAAGTTTGACATAAATAAAAACAATCAACCTTTTTATGTCTACCCATGCAAAAGAAGGCTCCAACATTATCTTGTTTTTCACAAGCAATATCGTCAAATATTATGATAGAGTTTGGAAGCGCGTGGTCAGGATCGATAATGCATCGTGTTCGCTGAACGGAAAATATTGTACACCTTCTATAGGTTCTAAGATTTCATTTACAAATTTATATTTTGGCTGATTGAGAGACTTTGAGTAGACGTATACGTTTTCAAATCTAACGCCATTAGGATGCGTTATGAGAGCAAATAAACGATTTGTTTTTCCACAGTTTGACGGGCCGCAGAAGACGGGTCGTATACCATCAGGAAGTAGATCGCCGTGCCGTTTTGCTCTTTTATCATGCTCTACAAGTGCATCAAAATTTTCTATTGGTAGCTTAACCGACTGCTCTTTGAAGTTCATGATCTTTACTCTATGGCAACCAAATCACGACTGATTGTTATGAGTATAAATAGCGGTCTTATATAGCTTCCACCATCAGTTGCCCGTTGACTTTCGAAGAGTGATGATCATTCACAAACGCGGACGCGGTTTAGTTAATAAAGTTATCAATAAACTTCCATTTGAGCTTCACATACCTCGTTATCAGTACCGTGGTCCCGGCACTAAGTTGGCAAAACGTTTAGCTCGAGATCTTGGAATTAATCCCCTAGACGCTGCTTGTAAAGAGCACGATATAGCTTATTCTAAAAATCGTGAAAACATTCAAGCGAGAAACGCCGCAGATAAAATTTTAGCTGAAAAAGCTTGGAATCGCGTTAAATCAAAAGACGCTAATTTTGGCGAAAAGGCGGTTGCATACGCTATACCTAATATTATGAAATTAAAATCTAGATTTGGTATGGGTTTGAAGAAAAAGAGAAAGCAAAATAAGGCTAAAAAATTGGGAATGGGTTTAAAGAAGAGAAGCCAAGTTTCATTGAAAAAAATTATCAAAGTTGGTGCCTTTAAATTAACACCTAGTAACTGTGCTCTAACAGTCATAAGATCAGCCTTGAGGAAAGCTCGGTGCGCTGTTAAAGATGCTGGAGGTAAAAAGAATATTAAAATTCCTCGCATTTTGCCAATCCCCGCGAGAACAGGTAGTATGTTACCATTCATCATACCTTTATTTGCAGGCTTGAGTGCAACTGGCGCTCTAGCTGGTGGTGCTGCTGGAATAGTAAAGGCGGTAAACGACGTAAAAGACGCTATGCAGTTGGAAGAAAATAAAAGACATAATAAAACGTTAAGCAGTTGGAAGAAAATAAAAGACATAATAAAACTATGGAAAGTGTAGCGTTGGGCAATGGCATATATCTTAAACTACACAAAGTAGGGTTAGGTCTTCATTTAAAAAAAAAGTTCATGAAATTACCTCAGCGAGCACTTACCGACGAAGACATATTAAAATATGCAAAACTTTTAAAAATATCGAATTTTCGGGGAGTACTTATGAGAAATGCATTGCCGGCTTCTGGCCCACACTATTACGAATCGGCTATCGTTAATCTAGATGATGCTAGTGGTCCTGGCACACATAGGGTTGCATATAGAAAAAGAGGCAAAAATCTTATATATATATCGATAGTTTTGGCGATCTGCGACCGCCGTTAGATTTAATATTATACCTCGGAGTAGACGAAGTTAAATATAATCATGAAAGATATCAAGATTTTGACACATACAATTGCGGACATCTATGTCTAAAATTCATGAGCGCGGCTATATAAGGAGAGGTAGGGGAAACATTTCATCACTCTGATTTAAGCTGTCATGGAAGGTTCATTAACTCTGACACTTTCAGGTACATCTTCTACACTAGAAGCACAGTATTTTCCACGAATCGAGTTATCGACAAACAAAAATTACGTTTTAGGGCTTGTCGAACTTTTAACATTTAATTCAATCCCCAATATAGACAGTAACAATAATAAGTTTTACGTAGGTAAAAACGTTGTCCTTCTTCCGGTGGGAAGTTACGAAATTGAGGATATTGACAAATTCCTTCGTAAAAAATTAGCGCACAACGACATTACTTTCAATTTAAAGTCAAATAATAATACTCTTCGCTGTACAATCCAGTGTAGTCAGCCTATAGATTTTCGACCTGAAAATTCACTCAGTCGTCTACTCGGCTTCACCAGACGTGTTCTGGAACCGAACGTTGTTCATAATTCAGATTTACCTGTTACAATTCTCAAAATCAACGCTTTGAGAGTCGAGTGTAACATCACTTCGGGAGCATATATAAAAGACAAAGAAGTACACACGATACGAGTTTTTTCCTGCAATACCTCCGGGGTATAAAATCATCGAAGTTCCCTCACACGTTATTTACCTTCCGATTGCCGTAAAGCGTATAGGTCATTTACAAGTACGCATCGTTGATCAAGACGGAGATTTAGTAAATTTCCGCGGAGAAGTTATAACTATAAGGTTGCATATCCGCCAATCATAATGGGAATTATTTATAAGAGAAACTATATAAGCAGAGAAATATTCCCGCCACGCATAAGTCATCAACGAACTGTGAAGACGCTAACACGTCAGAGCATACAAAAACTAAAAAGTCTAGGCTTAAAAGTAGTACTTGTTGGAAAATAACTTGTATCATCTCTTGCTGCTTTCAACGAAATGGAAGAAATTCTAAGCATACAAACACCTGTAACTTTCGATGAATCCGTAGCACACTATGAGATTCACGCTCACCAACCGTATACAGCATCGTTAAAGTACGTTCGTGATATTTAAGTTTATTTGGAAAAGGCGGACATCAAACGAACCAATGAATAAGCGAATATTATTTTTTATTAGCCGACGTTTCGGGAGCGTTAGATATACTCCCCTCTTCAGGGCTACAAGATATGTAAAAATGGTAAATGTACAACGTCATGATATTTTTTTAAATAAGAAAAACAAGTCGGAGAATTCCATAAAATTTTTTACCATAAACAATTATTCAGTCATTATTAAAACATTCGGTCCTGCCGCACATACATCCACGAGAACTACACCAAACTTTGAGGAAAACGTTAAGAAAATTCAAAATTTTAAAAATAATATTGTATTGAATTAAGAATAAAATAGATATCAAACTGTAACTTACTACCAACTTATGCGTAATTCTCTCATGATTACTATCGGATAAGGCGAGTGCCATCTCCGATAAATAAACTAACAATGAGAGGCATATGTGACTTGTTAAACGGGGGAACAATAGGCGATTTTGGAAAAACTGTTGGGGATCAAGGGTAGGGAGGCAAGAGCTGGAAGTGGGAGAAACGGCACACGGAGCTGTTCGAGTGATATAGGAGAGCACGAAACGAGGAAGTGGGCAGAGCTAAGCCTATACAGCGAGAGAGTCCTCGCTAAGTAAACGTGCTCGTGTGTGCCACTTCCACGATCACGTGCGCTCCCAATCATTCGGCAGGCTCATGGACGTATAAAATGGGGAAAAGGAGTATGGAAAGGCGAATGCACCGACACACAGCACCGAGCTAAGAATTGCAATGCAGTCTGATCAATTTCACAGTGTCTTTATATGATTTTTTTAGAAATTGGGTGTCTTCTATGCGGTTAAGAGTATTGCTGTGATAGTAGATGTTAAGCATTTCCGAAAAAGAGCGTCTAAAAAAGTTAGATTCTTTGTCAAGGATTTTGGCTTTTTCGAAGTCTATATTGTGTCCTGTTTCTGACACATGCATGGCTAAGGCAGAAGTATTAACGCAATTTTTTACGTCTCTATTGTGTTCATTAATATGTAAATTCATTTTTCTTTTGCTCATTCCAATATAAGTTGAAGAGCAGTTATGGCAATCTATTTTATAAACAATACCACTGGTGTCAAGCTTACGGAGGTGGTCCTTTCCTAAGGTTATTATGCAGTTGAATTTATTAATGGTACTATTGATTGGGATAATATTATTTTGGAAAAGGATATGATTAATTTTAGGAGTCAGATGTTTAATAAACGGTAAAAGTATTTTTGGCTTTAACAAAGTAGCGCGTGAGATTCTATTAGTGATAGTGTTATTATTATGACTGTTACGGATGTATTCGAGTCTAATCCCGAAGTATTTGTTTATTATTTCGCGTGGATAGTTATTGCATAGAAGATAGTGGAAAGAAAGGTCGAGATTACTACGGTGGCATTGCAATTCTTAGCTCGGTGCTGTGTGTCGGTGCATTCGCCTTTCCATACTCCTTTTCCCCATTCTATACGTCCATGAGCCTGCCGAATGATTGGGAGCGCACGTGAACGTGGAAGTGGCACACACGAGCACGTTTACTTAGCGAGGACTTTCTCGCTGTATAGGCTTAGCTCTGCCCACTTCCTCGTTTCGTGCTCTCCTATATCACTCGAACAGCTCCGTGTGCCGTTTCTCCCACTTCCAGCTCTTGCCTCCCTACCCTTGATCCCCAACAGTTTTTCCAAAATCGCCTATTGTTCCCCCGTTTAACAAGTCACATATGCCTCTCATTGTTAGTTTATTTATCGGAGATGGCACTCGCCTTATCCGATAGTAATCATGAGAGAATTACGCATAAGTTGGTAGTAAGTTACAGTTTGATATCTATTTTATTCTTAATTCAATACAATATTATTTTTAAAATTTTGAATTTTCTTAACGTTTTCCTCAAAGTTTGGTGTAGTTCTCGTGGATGTATGTGCGGCAGGACCGAATGTTTTAATAATGACTGAATAATTGTTTATGGTAAAAAATTTTATGGAATTCTCCGACTTGTTTTTCTTATTTAAAAAAATATCATGACGTTGTACATTTACCATTTTTACATATCTTGTAGCCCTGAAGAGGGGAGTATATCTAACGCTCCCGAAACGTCGGCTAATAAAAAATAATATTCGCTTATTCATTGGTTCGTTTGATGTCCGCCTTTTCCAAATAAACGTATACAGCATCATTCAACAACAGCGATGAAATTCGCATATCTATTCAACATCAAGATTTATGTCTCTTACGATCCCACAGTGCACTACATATCTACGGGCGATTGGTTAAAACTAATAATACTCCTACTGCAAATACAAACCTTGTGAATAATGCCGTTTGTCATTTGTTTGAAGAAATTAGATATGAGTTGAATGCCATTGAAATAGACAAGTGCAAAAATGTTGGTTTAACCACTCTCATGAAAGGTTGGGTATCACATAATCCAACTCAGAGGTTTATCATTGAAAATGCGGGCTGGATCGATGTAGAAGAAACACAAAAGATAATCGATGATGCTGGTTACTTTAATATATCGATTCCATTGAGCCTAATTTTTGGCTTCGCAGAGGACTATCGTAAAATTGTAGTAAATGCAAAGCATTAACTCGTTCTCATGAGATTGAGAAACGACTTAAACGCAGTTAAACAAATAACTATAATAGTAGACAATGCAGAGGGTTACGAGGACTTTAATGTTGAAATAACTAGAATCGAATGGCTAATGCCATACGTAGTTGCATCGAACTCTATCAAAATTCGCTTACTCGATTTCGTGGGGAAAGATCGCCATGAGTTTTCGCACGTGGAAATTGTACGAGTACCCACTACTTCCGGTTACGTCGAGACAGGTATGGACTGTAAAAACATCAAATCAACTTGAAAAACCACGCTTCGTCGTTTAGGTTTTCGAACTAATCGAAAAGATCGAAGAGCTACAAATGCTAGCCAGTTTGATCATTGCAAACTTACAAATCTAACTCTTTCTCAATTCTCAGTCATATCCGTATGGTAATCTTAACCTCGATATGAATCGTAATCAATTTGCCATACTCTACGATATGTACGCTAATTTTCAAAATTCTTATTACAGCAAAGATCCAAAGCCTATGTTGAAAAAGTCGCAATATCTCACTTACGTGCCCCTAATAGTGATAGACTGCTCAAAACAAAATGATTCCTTAAACAGCGACCCTGTAGACATTCGTCTGGAATTTGAAGCAAAGGAAAATTTTCCTGCTGGAACTTCAGCCTACTGCTTGATCTTGCACGGTCGCATAGTTCAATACAACCCCGTAAGCGGCGACGTGCAGAAACTTTAAGGAGTATATAAGGTGAGCAAGTCCCCGGCTCCTTGTCATTCGTCATTTGGAATTCAAAGTGAAGTTTTGGACTACGCAGTGGATATGCAGCGCTTTAAAAGGCCTGGAAATGATTTTGTTTTAGAAGAGTTGGCTTTCATGTCTCTCAACAACGGCGATGAGCCAGTAGTGCACCTCTTCAAGCCACCATTTCGTTGGCGAAGAGTAACAGAAAAGTATAAAGTGAAAATTTGTTGTTAGAACTTTGGTACCATGGACTATCGTGGGATGGTGGTGATTACGATTATACTGAAATCGGAAAAATTCTTCAATATGCATTGAAAGATGCTAACAGAATTTTTGTCATTGGTGAGATAAAAACTTGTGGTTAGAGCGTTTCAACTTTAAAGTTACTGATATCACTGGAATGGGCTATCCATCGTTCGATTATCCAAGATCAGTGACTATATGTACTAACCATAATGGAGAGTACAGAACTACTTGCGCTCTATACAACGTAAAACGCATAAAACAGTTTTACCTCAACGATTCCAACATGGAGTGGGAAGACATCATGGAATGGGAAGATATTGATGAATAAAAATTTTTAAGGGTTATGGAGGGGTTGACAGACAGGTAGAACCTCACAGGATAGGAGCGAGGTGGGACTCCTATCTCCCTTAAATTTTTTAATCATATAGTTTATCACTAGGTGGTTCTCGCAAGCAGTCAGCCGAGGCATTGATCATATAAGCGTGTTGCGGTCGTTAGAAGCTTTCATTCCCTAATAATGGGTCAAAGCAGCTCGACCGTTGCACCTGAGAAACAACAACTGATAAAAAATGACACAAAAAAGTCGCAGTGGAAAAAATGTTCGGAAAAAATTTCTACAAACACATATGCTTTGTCTGAACAAAAGGGTTATAAAAAGTTCGAAATGGTTACTAGTAGAGAAGAGCCGCTGGATGAGAGCAGCAGCTGACCCGCAGCTGGCCGCCCGCAGCTGACTGCTACCGCTGCCCGTTTCGACATGCCGTCTTGCCGCTCGTCGCTCGGCGTTAGCGGACCTCTCTCACTCCCAGGGCAAGACCTGACTTCGTAGAGAACGTGCAAGACCTAATCGAGAATCGGTAGACCGGTTCTGGCTCAACTCGTTGGTGTGTGGGTGAGTCAGAACCCATATACCGACTCTGCATCATGCAAGTCTGGGTTATTGGCTCCCCGTGCAACTACGGGTGACCCAAAACCCCTATGCCGGTTCTGCATCAACAGGTCTTGACCTGTTATGGGTTAATGGCGCCCCGTACAATTGCGGGTGAGCCAGAAACCCTATGCCGATTCTGCATCAGACAGGTCACGACCTGTTTGATGCAGAATCGGCATAGCTTATCTACTCTGTTGGTTGTTTTACAAAATATCTACTATGCGATAGAGCTCCATCCCAGAAAGCATGAAATTGCATCAAACTAATGTTATGACATATATCATATTCGATGTTAAAAACTATTACGCCAGTCAAATACTTTGTTCATGCTACTTGTATGTCCATCGTCATTCATTCAACATTATTTACTAATTATATAATTACATATTTCTGTTCTAAAAAAAGCTTTTACAAACTGAATATAACATATTTAATTATTAATAGCCTATTACTTATATTGCTATACAAAATACTTTCTAGCGGCTTACTTATTATTAGTTGTTTCAGCTACACAAATACCTTAACACATACTGCATATTATTTACTGTATAAATCTAATTACTGAAAAATATTTATAATTTATAAAAATAATATATAAGGTTAATGGTTAATTTCATTATATGTAGTAAATAAGAACGAGTTTTTCTCATTATAATATCTGTTTTATTTGATCATCTAATTTATTTTCATAAATATTTTATGTAAACAAAAAACCCCAAGAGGAGCTATAATAAAAGAAAATTCTAATTTTGTTATACTGTTGTTACCAGTAGTTATTTCTGCACAAATACAATATTGTAATAGTTCTTTTACTTTTAATCGAATTTCATTACATAATCCGTCTGATAAATTAAGATTCCTTAGCAATATTATAAAAGCACACTTTTTTTAAATCAGTTTATGAGGAGGTAAACAAACCATTGGATGTTAACGTATTCAAAAATTCATCAGGTAGCAATTCACTTGAATCTTTATTATTATCATCAAAACAAGAATCTATAGATTCTTATAGATTAGTATAGATACTAATGTATACTTTAACATCTCCATTAAGTTTTGATAAAATATTATTGTTTATATTAAGCACATCGACGTTTTTCGGTGCTAAAATTAGCTTCTTGTCAATGTCATTACCACTGTTGTCAAAATTATTACAAAAATTTCTTCTCTTATTTTCCGATACTAACGTAGTCTTTGAAATTTCAATTACATCATTATCTGTTTCAAAACTGTTAGAATATATACCATCTCCAATATTTAATAACCATTGTTTGAATTTCTGTTCACCACTTCCAATTTTCATATAATCTTTTAAAGAAAAGTTTTGAAAATTACACCATAATTTACCATTTTTAACGCAACATTCAACAATTTTTGTCCTATTACCACGTTGTCTAAAATCACCTGAAACGAAAATTAATTTACCTCCAAAAATTTCATTATTTTCACATATATCTCAAAATAATTTATCTACAGCTTCAAATGCATGTTTAGATGTCATAGTTATTTCATCTCAAATTATAACTTTAACTTTCGTAACTTTATTCCATATTCGAAATTTGGAGAAATATTAAAAGATGATTTATCATTGATATTTAGTGGTAATTTAAACGTTACGTGTGATACTCGACGATTTATTAATAAATTGGCTGCAATTCCAGATGACTCTACACAGACAATACGGAAACGTTTTTCCACTACCTCCAGGTCTATCAATCAAGTAACATTTATTAATCTTATAATGAACAACGTTGTTTAAACTATTCATAACTGTATCAAAAATTTTTCTTTGTTTCGTTGACAATGAATTAATGCTGTATTTTCCAGAATATCTTTTTCAAACGGTCAAACGATTGCATTGAAATTAACTTCATATTTTAAATTTTCAATACATGTTGGTAACCCGAAATCAGTTAATGTCAAACCGTTACCACAAATAATTTCACTAATTTTTTTTAATGCTATGTGTTCTCCAATTTCTGCAGGTAGGTATTAAGGGATTATAGAAATAAATTTTATATTTATCAAACATTTCTCTCTCAGTTTAGGATTATGAAAAGAACAAATATACGCAAATAGATTACATAAAGCATTCGGAAATTGAACTTGAATAGACTCTTCTAAACATTTGTCCTATTCATTGGCAGTATTAATTAATTGCCTAGCATAAGCAGTCGGACTTCAAAGAAACTCGGATAAGTGATATCTTCTAAAGTCCTTAAATCAGCAAATGAACGAGCTCCTTTTGCATGTACTAATAGTAATTTTAAGTGAAATCGTTCTCGATCTCTTGGATTTACAAGATACATCCGACTAAATACTGGTTTTCTATTGCATCCTCATAAAGGAAGCTATGTAACAGTGAACAAAATTTTCGAGACAAAAAATGTTCAAAAAGATGTTTTAAGGCGATATATGTCGATATTTGTTGAATTTGGGAAAAATTGTTTTCGCGCGCGCGGCGCACGTGTATGCGTGTGTGTGTAAAAAATCTTTTACACGAAAATCATTTTTTTAAACAGATAGATTATTAGTTTATTTTAATTTATGTAACGAAATGAGAACACTTTTAACGTAATGATGATAAGTTATTACTTGTTTCATTTTAATAATAAAAGTGTAAATATTTACTGGTGATCCCATATACCTTGGGTGTAATAGGAGAGTAATAAATTTATTACAAAAAATGTAATGATTTTTTCGCGCGATAAGAAAAGTAAAAATTTTGTATACGAAATCAAAAACCGCTGCCAATTCATTGGCACGTGGCTTCCTCAAAATGAATTTATTGATTCATTTAATTAATTTTGAAAGCCAAATTTGAGAATTAATGCACCTATTTATGACATAATTCGAATTAAATTTATGTATGAATATTAAATATGTTTTTTAAATTATGTATAAAATTAAAAATTATTAATACAAATAGATATCTATAAAAATATTATTTTTTTTTATTCGACAGTTGTCCATATCTCTCTTTATATTATCTTAATCTTGTTCTCATTCATTATTTAAAAATAATAAGTTGTTACTAAATCATCTATTCATTTTCCAATCCACACGTAAGAATAATTAAAATATTTAAATTATATATAAAAACAAACCGTTCTCAATAAATTGCAATTCCAAAAAACTGTTAAAAAAATTTTGAAAATTTTCAATCTTAAATATCTTGGAAAATAATCGATCAATCATGATAAAATTTTTCACACATGTTGCCTATCTCAAATGCAAATTCGTATATGAATTTCAGGATAATTCATCAATCTGTTCTCGAGAAATTACGATTTTAAGAAGTTTAAAAAATTTTAACCTCAAATATCTCTGAAATTTATGGACCAGTCCTTTTGCCCCAAGAAAGGACTCGATTCGGAAACAAAATCTACCGCTACACGGAATTTCAAAGCGATTAAATAAATTTTGCTCTAGTTATGCAAAAAAAAGTCGATAGCTATATTCTATCATAAGCTATTGATAAAAACGTCAATTTTTGAAAAGAGATTATATTTTTAAAAAATAGTATTTTTAAATTATTGTTGATGCAGATCCCGGGAAAGTGGAGAATGGAGAAAATGGAGAAAGTGAAGAAAGGCACAAAATAAAAGCACTGACTCACTCGTAAATTGATGTAAAAATGGCTGACGTTTATTGCTCGGATTATACAATAAACACGTCTTTAATAGTCGCTATAACCATAGTATAACGGTATCCAATTTAAACTCGGATAAAACGAGCGCACCGTGCGCGTAAAAACGGCGTCGAGTGTTGCTGACAATATACGGGCGACCGGCCTCGGTGATGGCTTGTTGGCGAAGGAAGTTTCGAGAGCACGACATAACCCCGAGACCCGAAAATTGAGTGTAGCCCAAAATGGGGGGGGGGGCGACGCATCGAATCTCCGCTCTACACGCAACGACAAATAATTCAAAACACGCGCGAACTTCAAAACCGACGTAAACATACCGCCCACCACGAATCGAATTACAAATCGGTTCGTAATTGTCTTTTACATTTCTTTACGTTACTTACAACAAATCAACTTGCAAACGCGTACAAATTTGATCGAAGAGCGCAGTGAAGTTAAGTCCCAAATTAACATCAAATTTAAAATTTAATACGATTCGTACGCTAGATAACTAGTTCCAGCATTACTTTGACGCGCATGCTCTGTTTTACAATATAAAAATAAATATACATAATTACACATAAATACAGAGAAATACAAAAATTTTACTTAAGGCGATGTGAACCTCAAAATCAACCCAATTTCATTATTTAATTAATAAACATTCGAACGTTTATTTGGAAAAACAATTCTTTCAGGCGCTCCGTGTATGTAAATACTATGCTCAGATTTTTTTTTGCGCGATTCTATCAGCATTTCCATGAGATAAACACTTTTTAAAACTGGCAAAATTCGAAGTATACAGATCCCTACTTATCGGCATTGCGGCTTTTATTTAATTAAATAAATTCTGAGTAAATTTTTGGAAAAACAGCTCTTTCAGGCGCTCCGTATATGTAAATACTATACTCAATTTTTTTTTGTTAGTAATTCTATTATTATTTGAAAAAGAAATATACATTCTAAAATTTGTCGGTAAGTACACATTACCTTAAAGCTAAATCGCAAATACAATTACATAAAATTCGTAGTCTTCAGTCTTCTTTCTTACTGTCGACTCTTAATCTCCGCCCGCCATGACCTCTTCCCCTTTTGGTAGATACGTAGCAACATCGTTGCTCACAGGCAACAAAATGAGTTTGTTGATTGCCCGCTTATACGTAGCCTCGCTCGTTTTGATGGTAGCGACTTGACAAAGGCCATCGGCGCCGAGATGTAGTTAAATAATCCGCGCAAGCGGCCATTTCGTCGGAGGGGTTAATGTATCTTTGAACAACACTACATCTCCAACCTTGAACTCTCGATTGGGATGTAGCCATTTACTACGCTGCTGAGCTTGAGCAAGAAATTCACGCTGCCATCTTCGCCAAAAATGATTCCTCATAAGGATGAGAAGATGCCACCTAGAAGCAGGAGAACAATTTTCATTAGACTCAGTAAAAGGTTCGGCAGGCGAGGTCAAAGGAGCGCCGATAAGAAAATGTCCAGGGGTGAGCACCACGCTATCTTCCTCACTGGAACTTAGTACACCGAGTGGGCGTGAATTTAGGCAGGCTTCGATCATTGCCGTGACTGTACAACCTTCCTCAAACGTGAGTTTGACGTCGCCGATCACCTTGTGCATATGAGCTTTGAAGCATTTAACATTCGCCTCCCAGAGGCCACCAACGTTGGGGGCACGGGGAGGAATAAATGACCAGCGCATACCATCTAAGGCCACAGTTGCGGCGATCTCCTGGCTCATCGCTGACGTCTCGGCAAATAAACGGCGTAACTCGTGGTCTGCTCCCTGAAAATTGGTGCCGTTATCACTAAAAACCACCTGACATAAGCCTCGACGCGCGACAAACCTTCGGAAAGCTGCTAAGAACGCTGCTGACGTAAGATCGGATACGACCTCCAGGTGAACGGCTTTCACGAGCATGCAAACAAATACAACGACATAGCCTTTAAAAGCTTTATGTCCGCGGCCTGAAGTGGTTTTGAAAAGAAACGGACCTGCATAATCTACTCCGGTGTAAGTGAATGGCCGAGCCGGCCGAGTTCTCAACGCTGGAAGCGGACCCATCTGCTGCTCAAGGGTCGTTGCATTGTGCCTCGCACATCGCACACACTGGCGAGTGACACCTCTAATAGTGTTGCAACCTTTAACTATCCAAAATTGAAAGATGGCTTTGAACCAACGTCGGTCCCCCGTGCAACATAATATGATGGGCTTTGCGAATAATTAATCTAGTAATATGATGTTTACTAGGAAGAATGATTGGATGTTTCTCCAGGTCAGTCAAAAATGAATTTTGCAGTCGGCCTCCGACTCTCAACAAACCCCCCAGCTCATCCAGAAATGGCGACAGACGAAAAATCGAACTGGATACGGTTACAGTTCCCTTGAGGCTTAAATCTTTTAGTTCTGTGGGAAAAGATTCTCTCTGCACTAACCTTAAAAGATACGTTCGCCCCATACCTAATTCATATGCAGAGATCCATTTATAATGTGAGGGCGCCTCCTCAGAACTCGTTGACCGCCACCGATATATATAAGCGAAAATTCGAATGATTTTATCAAAAGACGAGAATTTATTTAACCAGCTGGACCACTCTTTTTAGACTAGAGCTGTATGTACGCTTATATCCTCCGATTTTCTTGTTTCTACGTCCGTGTTGTAATCCCTATCCGAAGGCCCTAGCCACTCTGACGGAGAGCCTCTTAGCCACGTAGGTCCTTGCCACCAAATATCAGAAACTACTAACTGAGCTGAAGGAATTCCGCGAGATCCTGGGTCGGCTGGGTTGTCCGCAGAACACACATGTCTCCATGTAGCGTCAGGTAATGACGAACTAATTTCGCTCACCCTATTTGCGACGAATGTTTTCCAGCGTGACGGGTGTGCTCGCAGCCAAGCCAGAACGACCTCGGAATCAGTCCGGCAGTGTACGGCGGCAGGCCTTTTATCTAATTTATCGAGAATGTAAGTGGCTAACTTTACATGCGTACCTGTAAATGAGCTCCGCATAACTCGAGTTTGGGAATACTCAAAACTTTGATTGGTGCAACCTTTGCTTTTGCTGCGATTAGTCGAGAAGACATTCCTTGAGATGTACGAAGAACAATGTACACAGCTGCAGCATAAGCCCGTTCGGATGCACCACAAAATCCATGCATTTCCCACTCGGATGTTTTAGCAGAACCGAACCATCTGGGGATTTTAATTAATTCTAACTGCATCAATTGGTCTCGAAACTCGATCCACGCACACCTTAACTTCTCCGGGACAGGTTCGTCCCATCCAATGCCCTGCATACAAAGGTTCTGGAGCATAATTTTCGCGTGAATGACTACCGGTGATAACCAACCCACTGGGTCGAACAACCTAGCTATTTCTGAAAGCATCGACCTTTTTGTTACACGCTCAGAGCTATTGGTAAGTGAGATTTTAAAATGAAATGCGTCTGCAGATGAGAGCCAACGTAAACCCAGAGCTGAGACAGTCTCTTGCTCTTCAAAATTAGCATCATGCTTTTTGTCTATCTGCACACCTAAGTCTTTCAGAAGATCAGGGTAGTTAGTCGCTCATTTTCCCACGTGCATACCCGCGCATGACAACACAGCAATTAGCTGATCTCTAGCTACATTAGCCTCCGAAAGGGTGTCTCCCCCGGCAAAAAAATCATCGGCATATCGATTTTTACGTAGAATCTCAGCTGCCTGTGGATACCGCGCTTCTTCGTCGTCCGCGAGTTGCATCATGCATGCATTTGCCAAGAAGGGGGCGCACGCTGTCCTATAAGTAACAGTAATTAACCTAAACGTCTCTATGGGTAAATTGGAAGACTTACGCCACACTATTCGCTGCCAATCGACGTCCGCTTCATCAACAAGAAACTGGCGGAGCATCTCAACTATGTTACAAGAAAAAACAAAATGTAAAAACGACCAGCGGATAATCAGTCACCACCTCTTCCTACAACTTAGGACCTACAGGCAAGAAAGAATTCAAGGAGAAACCTTCCGACGTCTTCTGAGATGCGTTAAAAACAACATGAACATTGTTGCTCCCATCTTTCTTAATACAAGGTTGATGAGGTAAAAAAGAAGAAGGCTCAAAATTTACCTGAGCGGGTGGTACCACCTGCATGTGATGCATCTCTTCGTACTCCGACATGAACGACGTATATGCTTCTTTCAGCTGCGCTTGCTTCTTCAATCGCTTTTCGATTCGCCTCAGACAGCTCTCCGCAATCGCCCTTGTGTCAGAGAGCTGAGGTTCTTTAACGAAGGGAAGGCGTACGATAAAGCGACCACCCTCGTTACGGATGTGGGTTGTCTTAAAGTGCAAATAACACTTTTCCTCCTTCGGGCTTAGCAGCTTTGTTACGGGGATTTCCTCCGTCTCCCAGAATTGCTCCAAGAGTTTGGTAAGGTCGTGCTCCACAGTAGCGTGGTGTGATCGCACGCGCACATCAGAAGTCCTTGCACGTGAATCGACCGAACCCATAAGTACCCAGCCAAAGACAGACTGGAGGGCGACAGGTGAGCTGGCTGCTCCTTTCTTGACTCCAGGGAGAATAGCCGCTGCATAGGCGGCGCTTTCAGTATGCAATTCACTCGCGCTGGAACTCCAAAGTGTGGATCGGCGAGTTGGATTCCTTCCAAATGAGGCCAGGTTTGCCTTGGAATCTCGGACCAAGGGAGTAGAGCAGTCAACTTTTTCAATATCAGAGCTGAAAATTCGAATGAAAAATTAGCATTATGAACTGATTTAAGACAGACTTCAACAGAATTTCGCGCTACGACGCTGGTTTCGCCCCCTACGCCGTAGACTACTGTGTTTATTGGCCTTTTGCGCAGAGACAACGCTTGAGCGACATGCTCGGTCAAAAAACACGCCTCCGCTCCAGAATCTAACAGAACCCTAACCGTTATGCGTCGTCCTAGTGAAGACTCCAGAACTACACAAGCAGTTGAAAGCAAAACGCCATTACCTGTCGAAATTGAGATACCGTTTACCGTTTCCAAAGTAGCGTGCGCTACTACCGAATGTTGACCCGTTGTTCCTTGGTTAGTCGTCGCATTTCCTTCTCGATGAAGCTTCGTATGATGCTTTTCTCCACATACAATGCATTGACCTCTGGCATTGCATGAATCCACTGCGTGATTGGCGTTTAAGCAGTTAAAACATAATTTTGCGGATGCCACATGAGTTCTACGCTGATCCTGTGAACAAGAAGAAAATTTGGTGCAGTAGCCAATGAAATGCTCTCCTCCACAAAAAGCACATGGGTTCTGCTGGGCAGGCTTTTGTGATTTCTGAGTCGCGACGTGAACGGCAAACGACTTCGGCCTTTTTGTGAATTGCTTTTTCTTCGGTTCGTTGCTTGACTGCATAGATGAGTGGCGTTGAGGGGCATCGTGGCTATGGTCCATGGTTGAAGTATAGGCAGTATCCGTAGTAATCAAATCCAGGGTCCGAATACGATCCTCAATGAACGTCCCGATGCCTTTGTACACAGGAAAGCCAGTCGACGTCTTCCTTTCAACCTCTTTGGCCCAATCCATCCGAGTACTTGTAGCGAGCTTACTATCAATAAAGAAAATTAAAACATCGTCCCATTGGTCAACGGGTCTTTCGAGAGAAACAAATGTATTGATGCTCTCATTGACTGTGTTGAGCAATTGGCTTAAGTGATGCATACACTCTTTCGTAGATGCTGGTAGATTTACTACGGCCTGCATTTGTAAAGTGAATCGTAGATATTTGTTGTCATACCTTCTACAAAGCGTGTCCCAAGCCGTTTGAAAATTATCGCCGATCACTTTGATCCCCTTTAGCTTTTCCACCGCTTCGCCGTCAAGACAGTTAAATAGATGTTGAAACTTGAGAACGTCGTCTAAACCTTGATTAGCTATAATTAAAGATGAAAACTTTTCCTTGAAAGCTTCCCAGTTTCTCTGGTTACCGTCAAAGCGGGGTAATCGAAGTTTCTCTAATGATGCTTGCAGAGAAGCATTGGTACTTAGGGTAACCTGCTGTGCACCTGAGCTGCCCCCGACCGATACGGTAGGTGTCAACATTGCCTTGCAGCATTTCTTCATGTTGGCTTTAGCCCCGAGATATGTCCTTTGCACTATATAAAATTGTTGTTCCTTAAAATATGATCGATCTTTCTGAGTTTCCGAGGATCTTTGCAGAATTATGTCCTTTTGCAGATATTCCATCCAATATCCGTCTAACAGCTCAGAGCGCACTTCGATCTCTTCGAGGTTGTAGTGTGAGGGTTCCGCAACAGAAAACATATTAGACACCTCGAAAATTAACGCAGCGTTGCGCTTTTGATACAACAGTATTGAGTTGTAGTCCGTCATGGTGCTTTTCAGTATATGTGCTGATATAGAGAACGACGCGCCGTGCAGCAGAGCGAATTATGTACGATGGGGTAGTAGAGGTCTTCCTTACCAGTCTCACAACCACGTGCCGGGAAGTATAGCGACATACAGGTGTATCGCGCGTGGAATCTTTTTCCACCGAGACTCGCGCCGACCTCTCTCCCCCTAACCGCAATTATTGATGACACAGCACTCTTTGGTCTACAATGGCCGCTGCTTCCTCGAGTCTTGACGATCCCCTTTCTCATATACTCGAAAATGGCGGCACCTTGATGACTATGCAATTACCACTGCTAACTCACGCGTTGACCTCACTTTGTCGTCCTTTTCTAGATTTGCACAGAATCGAACACTTAACTTCTCTCACTATGAATCTTTCTTTCTTGGCCCAGCACCATAAATTTTAAAGTTTTCTAATTCATACAGAGCAGACAGTGAGAAATTTTGCTATCTCCACTAAGCACTTCAGAAAAGTCCACAATCCATGTCTATCCGAGCACCCACACTTCTTCAACACTTACTCAGACACGGAACCGCAAGTAGATAGTATAGACAGCTATCCGGCTCGAAGGACCATAAATTATGTTGATGCAGATCTCAGGAAAGTGGATAAGAAAGGCACAGAATAAAAGCACTGACTCACTCGTAAATTGATGTAAAAATGGCTGGCGCTTATTGCTCGGATTATACAATAAACACGTCTTTAATAATCGCTACAACCGTAGTATAACGGTATTCAATTTAAACTCGGATAAAATAATGGTCACCGGGCGCACCGTGCGCGTAAAAACGGCGTCGAGTATTGCTGACAATATACGGGCGACCGGCCTTGGTGATGGCTTGTTGGCGAAGGAAGTCTCGAGAGCACGACGCAACCGCGAGACCCGAAAATTGAGTATAGCCCAAAATGGGGGGTGGAAGCGACGCACCGAACCTCCGCTCTACACGCAACGACAAATAATTCAAAACACGCGCGAACTTCAAAACCGGCGTAAACAATTATAGTACTCAATATTCTTTTTAACCAAAAAAATATTCATGTCAATATCTTCCTTCAATTTCGAAAAATAACCTATTTTCAAAAATTGACGTTTTTATCAATAGCTTATGACAGAATATAGATATCGACTTTTTTTTTTAAATGTAGAGAATTTTATCCTGCATAATGTGCATTCATGATATATTAAGAATATTAGTTCTAAATATTTAAAAATACTTAAAAAATATTTAAAAAATTTTCAAAATTTAAAAATGGCTAAAAAAAAGAAAATTGAAATTGACAAAAATAGACTATTAACCCCAACTGTGAAAGCAAAATGCAAAAATATGATACCTCTCTCGTTAAAATCGGTCGAGTAGATCATGAGATATCTGCGTACACACACACGCGCGCACACGCGCGCACGCACGCACGCACTCACACGCACACGAATCCGCACGCACACACACACACAC
The DNA here is from genome assembly GCA_036365515.1 of Torymus aiolomorphi. Lineage (NCBI taxonomy): Eukaryota > Metazoa > Arthropoda > Insecta > Hymenoptera > Torymidae > Torymus > Torymus aiolomorphi. The sequence continues at coordinate 237,581,299 of CM070874.1, read as the reverse complement.
ACACACACACACACACACACATCCATACGGATATTTTCTAAAAATAGTGTATTTCGATTCCAAATGTGCTAAACAACATTCCTAACACATTTATCACAAAGCTTCCTTTAGGAGGAAACAAAATAGGATTCTCTAATTCATGATTGTTTATTCATCTTTAATCGTATTGTTCAATTATTGAAATACCCATTTGTAAAGCAATTTAAAGAATGATACATTTGTCACTTTCGTATCTAATTTTTTTTCAGATCTTATTTTTTCTAATTTAGTATTTCAACTGCAAGTGCTATTTCTCATTCCACTGCTGCTTAACATTTTGAAATTATTAATCAGCTTAAATCTTAAAACCGCGAAAGCTTGCATATTTTTTTAATTATTGTAATTCTTGAAAATTTATTATCTAACAAAGAATAGTTCAGCTTTCCGCCTTAAAAGTATATTATTGTTTATATGCAAACCGTGAATAAATTTTAAAGAAAAAAATGTACATTTATGCTAGCTTATTTTTCTTCATTTAAATAAGACAAAATCATTTCAACATAGTCTATTGTAATATATGTAATTATTTTGTAAGACTAATCTATTACCAATAAATTGCATTAACCAGACGACTTCCTGTGAAACAAAATAAATTTGCTTTATACATATTCATAATTTTTAAAGCAATTTATTTTCATTTAATGCATACTTTTTACTGTGATTTATTTTAATTTTGAGATTTTTTTTATGTATTGTAAAAAAATTGACGCGTTTAAAGGAAATTACTTACTCATGAATGATATAATTTTTTATAAATTATATCGTTCATGAATATAAATATCAGCTCAACGTTAATTTTAAAGTCTGAAGAAGTGAAAAATTGATTTTTAAAAAGTAAAAAATTGATAGACATAACATTAGCTTAAAAAACGTACAACGTTATTATTGTTCAAATATCTTAAATGAAATTACATGCACGTGACCGTACGGACATAATTTAAATATAGCATATTTCGATTCTAAATGAATTGAAACCTATTATCTTTTGAGAAACTTTTTTCTTTTTGCCACAAGGTTGCTTTAGAATGATAAATGCTATTGGTAGGGGAAATAATTTACTTCAAGATAAATAACAAATCACTGATAATTTTAGTAGAATTACAAAAAAAAATAATACGAAATTCTAAATCAATTTTAAATTTTCACAGGAAACGTTTTACTTTCCACTTGGTCCGCATCTGGAGTTAGGGCTGCATCACTTTGTCGCCTCCATTTCAGAGACAATGACTTAACCATCAGAGAGACGACACAAAAATTGCATTTGGCGCGCAATAGTGTTCCTCTTCATTGGCGAAGAACTCAAAATGGCGATGAAAAACTGCCTGCACAAGTGCAATCTCAACTGCAAGTGCATGGATAAGAAGCCGAACAACAACAGCAACAACCAGAACAACAAAGGCAACAACAACAAGAACAACATCAAGGACAACAACAAGCAGAAGAACAACAACAAGAGCAACAAGAAGAAGAAGAACAACAACAAGAGCAACAACAAGAGCAACAACAATAAAAAGATCAACGACAACAACAAAAGCAACGACAGCAACAGGTAGCACAAGACGTTTGTATAAATGAAATGACAGAGGAGTCCCAATCAGAAAAAGAAAATGATTTTATAGGTGTGGTGGAAAGGTCATTGCCATCTATAACTTACCCCTCTGGTAAAGAAATTTTTTCTTTTACTGAAAAAGATGGTGACCTGTCGTTTCTGAATTATGAGCCTCCTGTTAAAATTGTTAAAGTAAACGTTAGCTCAACAACTGAAGACTCTACTCCAATTGCTTCACTTTTGGGAAAATACGTTGTTGATATAAGAGTTCATAGTAAAATTTATATTTGTAAATTAAAAAGTAAATTATTAGCTGCAGAAACAAAGGTTAAACAATTGTAGAGAGCCCTTAAAACTGAGAAGACTACGAACAATCGTTTAACTAAACGTTTACAACAAAATGTGAACAAAAAATTTTCCGATATTGACGATCTTTTGAAAGAAAAATATATCCCTGATATGGCTAAAACAATGTTAAAACCAACATACACAACCGATGAGAAAGGCAAATCAAATTTATTTTCATTCAGCAGCTTGCTACTCTCGATTAAGGGCTGGGGGATTAGTTTTGCCAGCTGAATCAACGGCTAGATCCTGGGTGGCAGAATGTGAAATTGTCCCAGGCATCAATGACGCAATTTTGAAGAAGATAGGAGAATATTTGATGCTCCTTCCGCCACAAGAGTGATTGTGTGCGTTGAAATTTGATGAAATGTCCATCAGAGCAGCCGAAGAATATTCTAAAAAATACTATGTAATCGAAGGTCTTGTCGATATGGGAAAAGATCGCAGAGATTCTAAAGTCGCTAAACACGCGTTGCTATTTTGCATTGATAGCATTAATGCCAACAACTCATGGCGTCAAATCGTGACAGAGCTTCGGAAAGAATTCCCCAAATTGTGACAGAGCTTCGAAAAGTAGGAGCAGATATTCGTGTGATTGTATGTGATCAAGGTAGCAATAATCAAAAGTTATTTAAATTATTGGAAGTATGTCCAGAAAAACCTTATTTTATTCTAGATTGAGTAAAGATTTTTGCAACTTTTGATTGGCCGCACCTTATTAAGAGATTGATAACACAGCTGAGAGTCCACGATTGCATTTATGTCGATAATGACAAAATTATTTCTTTCACCGATTTAAAGCAAACCTGGGAGCTTGATAAATCTCAAGTTATCGTCACAATTATTAAGCTTTTTATCAGAAAATCACTTTAATCCTAATAGTTTTGATTCTATGAAAGTAAAGCTTGCTTTTCAACTCTTAAGGGGACAAGCCATGGTTAGGGGGTCGAAATCGATTTTTTTTTTATGTACTATTTTGATAGCAAATTTTCCGCTGAATACTATGCTTCCAACCGCATTTCCAAATTCAATTTCGTTTAGAAAATACAGCTAAAACCGTGAAGTCACTTTTTTGCATATTTACTAATTTCTCTTAAATTATCCATTTTAGATATACTATTGTTAATCTTATATTATTTTATGCTTCACAGCATACAATACTGAATTTAGAACGTAAATGTACATTGACATAGTAGGCAAACTTAACTCGAGGTATAAACCTCGTGTATTTTACTTTTACTCTACTTATACAAAAGTATATACGTATAATACATATAGATGGTTTAAAATCTCATCTGTTTACGTTCTGTCAGCGCCATAGTCGTTGGGATTTAAACTAAAAGTGTTTTGAATATAATTGAATCTGCATTTTTCAATGCAATTTATTCAGTATTGACAAAAAATTTTTTTGTAAATAAAGTGCTGTGTAGAACTCTTTTAACTGAGAGACTTTTCGCTGTAGAAGACAGCGATTTTAGGTTAACTGCACTGTGCAAAGTGTTGTTAATATTTTTAATTTAGTGAGTTCAGTGAGTGACTTTTATTTGTGTTTTTTAATAACTAACATTATAGAGGATTAGATATTAGCCACTATGGATTCTGACAAGAGAAATAGAACATCAGGAGCTCCAGGAAAGAAGAGAAAATTTGGAAGAAAAAAACAACATAAAGGATTTAACAAAAATTCAGAGAATGTTCAACAAAAAATCACGAACAAAAGGAAAAGAAGTACAACTTCAGGGAAAATAAAAGATATATCTGTAGAAGCGTCACAAACAAGAAACAGAATAATAGATATAAACATTCTGTTCTTACAGCTGGAGAAATTTCTTGTATGTGCAACATGTAAAGGACAAGTTAAAATTATAGAAGAAGATATTCGAGGACTTGGCTCCAAATTTAACATTATGTGCAAAAATTGTTCAGAGAGAAGAATTATAAGCACGAGCAAGCAAGTTGGAGCTCAAAGCAATGCTTATGAAACCAACAGATGCAGTCTTCTTGCACTAAGAGCAATTGGGCAAGGATATGCTGCATTGCAAACTTTTTGCGGAATCATGGATTTGCCACCACCTGTTGCACATAGTTTTTATGACCATCTCAATGAAGATTTAAGCAAAGTGACTCAAGAGGTAGTACAAAATTCTATGCAAGAAGCCGTCAAAAAGGAAACAGCATTAACACCAGCTGAAAATCAAGGCCTAGATGTATCTGGTGATGGGTCATGGAGAAAAAGAGGATTTTCTTCATTGCAAGGAATTTCAAGTTTGATTGGCTTGCGTTCTCAACAAGTTCTTGACATATTTATCAAGAACAGTTTTTGTAAAGTATGTTTAAAGTGGGAAAATAGAAAAGGCACAGAAGAATATGAAGACTGGTTCAGTGATCATCAAGATAAATGTGCAGCAAACCATGAAGGAAGTGCTGGAAAGATGGAAGTCGATGGAGTTGTGGAAATGTTTAGAAGATCTCAAGAAAAGTATAATGTAAAATACCATCATTACATTGGAGATGGAGATTCGAAAGTGTACAATGCTTTGTGCCAGGCCAAACCGTATGGAGATGAAGTTAAAGTTGAGAAGAAGGAGTGTGTGGGACACGTCCAGAAACGAATGGGAACCAGACTCAGGAATTTAAAGAAAAATTTTGGAAAGAAGTTATTAGACGATGGAAAAACCATTGGAGGCCAAGGATGATTAACAGCAAAAGTAATTGATCAGCTCACCACATATTATGGTAATGCCATCAGAAACAACACGGACTCTGTAGAAAAAATGCTGAATGCTATATGGGCTACGTACTACCACAAGATTTCCACAGACCAGAATCCTCAACATCATTTATGCCCACCAGGACAGAGCAGTTGGTGCAAGTGGCAAAAAGCGAAGGCTCAAAAAAAACTAAAAGATTTTCATCATAAAGACAGTATTCCTGCAGTGATTATGGAGCAGTTGAAACCAATTTACAAAGATCTCTCTGAACAGGAGCTGCTTCACAGATGTTTAGGCGGTTACACCCAAAATAGTAATGAGAGTTTTAATAATTCAGTTTGGAAGATTGTAACCAAGACCTCCTTCAGTCGTGTACATGTGCTCACAGCAGGTGCTTGTATTGCTGTCACTTGCTTCAACGATGGAAGAGTTGGTTTTCTGAATATTATGGAAGCCTTTGATGTGAAACCTGGAGTAGCTACAATTGAGTGGGCACAGAAAAGCAATGACAGCAGATTATTTCATGCTGAGAGGAATGCCGAAGAAAACACTTTAGAAAATAGGAGAAAACGAAGGAGACTGCAATTGAATTTACCTGAAGAGTCATATGCACCAGGTTCTTACTAGAGTAGGTAAAAAGTTATTTTTATGCGATAATAGCTAATATAATATTTATTAATTTTTTTCTTTTTACAGGTGTGTTATTGGCTCTCATAAAAGGATTAATTTATTTTGAGGTTATTTTTACTGTCAATAACATTTATGACTAACAATGTTTTCAGCCTAGTACGAAAAAAAAATAAGTACAACATTTATGTATTAATCTAAAAAATTTAAAAATATTGTTGAATTAATGGAATTCTTTTTTATAGGTTTATTCAACAGTTAAAATGATTTAGCCAGGACTACTTTCATCTAATTGGCATCTGTTTCATTTTTCCACTAAAGTATATCATACAGAATGAAAAAAAAATTTTTGGTAAGTAGTTTTGAAACTTATATAAAGTTATAGAAAACCAAAACTTTGAATTGAATTTCTGAATAACTTGTTTTTTGTATTTACAGGGACTTTGCCGCAGGATTTCTTTTAAATAAAGCAAGCTAGAGGTTTGGAAATTTAGGAGTATCTTTAAAATTGTGTTGGTTATAGAAAATGTGAGGTACTTTGTTGAAAAAGGCTTTAGAAAAAAAATTATAAAATAAAATTACAAAAAATATTGAAATTTTAATAAAAAAAACATAAAAAAATTAGATTTTTCATTAAAAAACAATTTTAAAAATTTAAAAAAAAAAGCAGCTCACATTTTCTATAACTGGTATAACTACAAAGGTACTCCTAAGTAACCAGACCCCTGCCTTGCTTTGTTCAAAAAATTTCCTGCGGCAATGACATGCCAGTTTCTAATTCAGAAGGGTTTCTTAATCTAATGGACTGCAAGACCAAAATCTTAAACACCTGGATGATGTAGTCTTAAATTATAGGTAATTGTATAACTTAATAATAAAAAAAAGTTTAAACTCTTAAAATTATATATTGGCTTTGTTATTAAAGAATTAATACAATAGCTTTTTTTCAGGTTCAACCATGGCTTGTCCCCTTAAGTCATCGCATGGCCTGTACAATTAAATTAGCCGGCGAAGATGTTCTATCAGGGTTATCTTCAAATACATTGCAAAAGTCAACCAATTTTGTTGAGACAATGGATGCTGTCATCGAAGCTTGCAATGTATATAGTTTGAAAAATCGCCATGCATTAAAGAGACCATTGTTTGACAGAAATCCAGAAATCCAGCAGCGACTTGAAAGTTTTATCAAGTGGTCAGAGAAATGGTATGTAAAGGAAAAAGGCATCGATAACAAACCGCCTTGTTTTCTAGGATTACCTCTGACTGTTCGTGCTTTACTAAGTCTGTATTTGGAAATAAAATCTTCATACCCTGACTTAGAATTAGCAATAAGTCTGTGTAACCAAGATTCTGTGGAGCATGCTCATTCCAAGTTGCGCGGCAGAGGTGGATTCAATCCAAATCCTACCTATAGAGGATATCGTTTAACTCTTAGACACATCCTGTCAACCGATTTTATTCATATGAGTAAAAAAGGTAACACAAATTGCGAAGAGAGTCATTCGTTACTGCCTCAAAATGCGTTGTTGAAACAGAGACCACAGGGCCGGTTACATTACCTGAATATAATTCAGTGGAAATGCATGAGCTCCAAGAAATTGCAGATGCTGCAGATGATTTACTAGATTTTTATCTAGAGTTAAAGTCTTGTAGCATGTCAGATATGGACACTAAATTCACTTATGAACAAAACGCTATAACTTATTTTTCTGGTTATGTGGCACGTAAATCTTTAGAAAAAAGTCATTGTCCGACATGCGAAAAAGATTTAATGAAAGATGCATCAGAATCAGGGACCAGTAATGAAACATATATTAACTTTAGAGAGTACCCTCATTCTGATCCAGACGCTCAACCAGTAACGTGCTTGATCAGACCAACGGAACTGTTTGCAAAAGTAGATAATTGTCAATTAGAAGACTTTGACAAAATGCATTCAAAATTTTGGCATGAGTATGATCTTTTACTTAAGTTAGTTGAAAACGTAGAAGCGTACACTCGTAAACAATTCCCTTTTTGGTTTGATCAAGAGAACGTCTGCTATGAGCAGAGAATAATAATGCTTAAATTCCTTTTATTAGTTAAAATATATGCAAAAACTAGGGAATATAACAATAGTCGGAAAACTGCGACTAAAAGACCGATTGTAGTAACAAAATGTAGAAAACTAAAGAATATTAAAAATGTATAAATTTTTTAGTAATATTATTTTTTGTAAGTTGTTGGAAAAAAGTGCGAAAAATTATAACTTTACTGCTTTAAAAAGCATTTTCATATTTTACGTGAATTTTTTAACTATTAAATCTTAAGCGTACTTTTTTCCAATGATAATTTTAAGTTCCCGTTTTTGAATAATAATAACATTGTAATATACGTTTTGATGTAAATACGTTGATTCTGTTCTAAATTATTAATATAAAGCGACTCGATTGTCTATGTCCTTTTGTAATTATAATGTATAAAGATTGTAAATAACATAATTATTATCCTTTTCAGGATACCTTTCAGGTATACAAATTATTAGAAAATAATATTTTCAAGGTAAAATAGAATGTTATAAAAATACAAAAAATAATTTAGGATTCCTATAGCTAATTAGGTATTATCGTTTTCAGATCCTTTTATTTTCAGATGGGGGGTGGTATTGGTTGCCTTCTCGTTGGTGCCCCCCGAAAACAAATGCACTTATTGTAATTGATAGATGCAATGCAATAAGTTTCTTTGGCCAAACAATCAATTAATTATTTTTGAAAACATCCTGTTCAATATAAAATGTTAATAAAATTTATTATTTATTTTACGTAAAAAATGTTTTTCTTTTTAAAATCTGTTTCATGAAAAGTTAGATAAAGAAAGCAACTAAAAATAGCCAAATACTGTAAAGAAGAGGTAAAACAAAATAAATGGCTAATATAATATAGTTGGGATAATAATGCCGAGTTAGTTTTTATCGCAATAGCCGATCGACTCCAGCTTTCAATGAAGCTGGACTTATTACCTGTCTACTAAAATATCACTTTGAAAATGACAAACTTAGCTTCAAAAAGTACTAAAATTTCGCACTGTCTTATTTAAGAGATTATCGGGGCGTTCTAAATTGTTTGCAACAATTTGAGAAGTAGAACAATGTAAATATAAGAGATTTTTTCAAAAGAATGTTAAAAAGTTTGCCTTCTCTTATATGATTAACGCCATTTAATAAAAACGTTTTACATTAACGTACTTTTAACATTTTTTTCAAAAGTACGAAGACTTGACGATTTGTTATATTTAAATAGATTAAAAATTAGAGCATGGGAAAGTGAATAAAATGATAAATCGCTATCGCTAAAAAACATGTATATATTTTTAAAAAACATGAATGAAAAACTGAATTGACAAAAATTTATATAATTATACATTTTACAGAAGAGTTGTTATATTTACTAAAATATGATTTTTCGAATTATTAAAATTTCAACTCTACTAGAACAGTAATAAATATGTATAATATAATAACATTTTTTTATGATATGAATATAAGTGATTATATTTCAGAGGATATGGTGGTTTGATTACATCACAAATATAAATGCAAACTGTAAAATCGTTTAGTCTCATAATCCTAGCCAATTTGAATTTTGACGTGGAATTTTCGTTTTAGTTTCTGTGAGGCTTAAATAAAGCAATTAAAGCACAAGCGCATTTTTTTCGCATTACCTTTGCGCACTTTCAGTTATACATTTAAGCGATATTCTAATTATTCTTCGATTAAAAACTGTGACTGTGCTTTATTACATTTTACATATCAATTGAATAGGGATTTTTTTATACAAAGTAAATATAACGATATTTTTAATTAATTTACTCTCGGTGAACTAATTTATGCAGGATACAAAATATTCACAACTGAACAAATGTTATCCAAAATATCATAGTACTTAAAAAACGCCAATTTTACTGGTAATATTTTCTAAAAAAAAATATATATAGAGGATATTTCAGGTGAAGTCAGCAGCTCAAAATTTTAAAATCGCTCAAAACTCGTTTTCTTTTAGTTTTTTATGAAAAAAAAATGTTCCTCAAATTTTAGGTCGATATTTACAAAAATAAAAAAGCTATGCAAGACTGAAAATTCAATTTTTGGTTAAAATCCAAGATTATTCAATTTTTAACTCAAAATCTTTAAACTTTTTGTATAGAACATTGATTGGTAATAAGTTTGCATTTTTTCTGTAGAATGTGCCAGTATTTATTTTATGACCCTTTTTGAAAGTCTCTGATTGGCTGCTTCTTAGTATACCTTCATCGAAGGATATTGAGGCTGCGGCCAAATATTTTTTATTCGACAAATTTTTTTTGTATTCTTCTTCGAAAACCCTTCAAAATGCTTTTTTAATCAATACTGGCTGAGCAAAGGGAAAAAAGTTACAATTTTTTGAAATATCAAGAAAAATCCATAATTTCAATTTTTGATAACATGATTAATGAAACTGAATATTATTCGTACATCTTATGGCATGGACCGTACCATTGAATTTTGTTAGAGCATCAAATAGAAAATTATATATATATAAATTGTGTATATATATATATATATATATTGTAACGGGTGCAGGCAATAAAGGCGAAAGAGCCGCGTGTACCGCGCCGCGAGGTTTGAATCGCGCGCGCTTGCACGTACAGCGGCTCGCTGCGCGCCAAGCGGGACGCGCGGGAGGCGAAGCAAGAAGAAGAAGAAGACGCCGCCGTCGCGCTCCGAAGGGACGCCGCGGCCATTGATGGGCAGTCTAGTCCTGTAGCGCAACAGGTGCGCACGTGTGCTCCCGCCATAGACCAGTGCCGTGCTTCGCAGTGCCCCGCCAGTGCCGCATACCGCCCTGCAGAACCGCCCTTGCGCCTCCGATCCGCCGCCAGCCCCGCAGCGACGCATCTCCGGCTGCCTCGCCGGCCGGGCCACTCCGCCACCCAGAAAGGGAGAGGAGGAGAGAGAGAAAGAGGCGGCAGCCGAGGCTCGAGGAGCCACGAGGCCCGACGCCTCGCAGCGAGAAGGCGAGAGCGCGGGAGCGTGAGAGAGAGAGAGAGAGAGAGGTAGACTTCGAGCGACGCGCTGGCCAGCGCTAAAGTAAGTGTGCGCTTCATTTGTACTTTTGCCGCGTAGGTTTTGCGTGCGAGCGGCCACGCGTAAGAAGTGTTGCGCGGCTATCCGACGCCGCCTGCGTAGAGGCAAGCGGCCTCGTGTGCGAGAGCGCGGCGGCCATTTTGTGGCGTCTCGCGGCGCGGTGACGCCGGCCGTGCGGCCGGCCGGCTCCGCGTAAGTCTCGGCCTGCGCGTTCGTTTTTTTGTGTATGAGATGTTCGGGCTTCGCGCCCCTTAGCGCGACTCCTGTTGACGAATAAACCTTATTTATTTTACTTTTCATTATTCGTGTCGAGTCTGTCATTTCGCGAGTAACCGTTCCCTATCCCCCCGAATACCGCCCTCTACCTTTTCAGCAGCTGCAGCTAGTCGGAGGCTTCACCTCCTAGAGGAGCAACGTCAACGGGGAAATTGTAAGTGAAAGTCGCTCAGGTTAACCTGAGCGACGTTGTACGGGAACACCGGCGAGAGTAGGTCAGGCTAGTGCATATCTAGCCGCCGGTGAATTGTGCGCCGAAGTCAGCGGCAGCGGTAGAGCGCAGCGCCGGGTCTAGTAGAAGGCGGCCTAAGCTTTCTACAGCGAAAGCCGGGCGCGCTTGTTCTGAGCCCGCGCCAACGCGCCCCGGCCGGCCGACGGGTCCGTCTACAACGGCGCGCTGCTCTGGGCGTAGTAGACGCCCGCTTATCGCCCGGCGCATCCCAGAGAGGGATTAATACCCTTTTTTAAATTCCCCCCGTTACAATATATATATATATTTTTTTTTTTTCAATAATATTAGGCTTACACAATAAGCGATACCTAATTATGAATTAATAATAAATTAAGCTATAGAGGTTAATCACTATAAAGCTGTCAAAATGAAATCAGGCTACAGACTCATAACTTCATTCATAATTAGGTATCGCTTATTGTGTAAACTTAATATTATTGAAAATAGATATTTATAATGTTCTATTTGATGCTCTAACAAAATTCAGTGGTACGATCCATGCCATAAGATGTATGAATAATATTCAGTTTCATTATTAAACCTTAAAAAGTGCGGAAGTAGTGCTAATACACAAAGCAGGTGACAAAACTAATATTTCAAATTAGAGACCTATATCTTTAATATCAAATATTGCAAGAATTTTTGAGAAAATAATATATAATAGACTTTATGACTTTATTAAAAAATGTAAAATATTATCAAATTCACAATATGGCTTTATTAAAGGTAGAGGTACAACTGATGCACTCAATAAAGTTACGGATATTATATTCAATCATCTAGATAACAGTAAACCATTAATAATATCTTTTCTTCACCTAGCGAAAGCCTTCAACACTGTTAATTATAGAATTCTAATTGAAAAACTAGAAACTTATGGAATACGAGGAAAACCGCTTGATTTAATGACTAGCTATCTGTCTAATAGAAATCAAATAGTTAGATTAGAAGATAAAATAAGTACTGAAAAAAGAATAGAAACGGGAGTTCCACAAGGAACAATATTAGGACCACTTTTATTTATTATATACGTTAATGATCTATTGACAAATATGCAAAAAGATTCAATCCTCTTCTACGCAGATGACACTATCATCATCTCTGATGAAGATACGTGGTTTGATGCGCAGGAAAAAATGAACAAATCATTAGAAAATGTTGCAAATTGGTTAGCATTTAATAAGCTTTCGTTAAATACTAGTAAATCGGTCTATATGCCAATTGGTAGTTATTGTAATAGCGTACCAAAAAACATTAAAATTCTAATACAGAAACAAGAAATAAAAAGAGTGACTAATCATAAGTACCTAGGAATAATTTTCGATTACAATATGAAATGGGATATGCATATTCAGTATATCATAAATAAAACCAAATATCTAATATTTATCTTTGCAAAAATTAAAAATATCTTGGACATTAAATGGCTAATAACAATATATTATGCCTTCTTTCACAGTTACATAAATTATGGAATAATAGCATGGAGTGGGGCTTCCAATAATAATATAATGCGATTACAAAATATAAAAACAAGAATTTTGAAACTTATATACAAAAACTCTTTCGTAGAAAGAAAACCTCTAAACGTAAAGAAAGTGCTTGATTTGGAAGCACTAATGTATCACTATTGTCACATCGTGTACGGCTGACTGTCACCGCCCTTTCTAGTCAGTGGATCCACCACACACCTCTAGCCCTCCTCCCTGTACTCCGTCGATACAGCGGCGGCGGTCGGTAAATTGTCTACTGCCCGTAAGAGCCTGAACGACAGCTCATACCATAGAGTAACCGGGCGCTCGTATTGATTACTTACCGAGCAGGGGCTGTTGATTTCACCCTTGCACGTGCCATATTTGCGGAGGCTGTTGATCTCACCTTTGCACGTGCCGTATTGATCGTTCACCGAGCAGAGATTGTTTGTCTAGCTCTCGCACATGCCCCAACATTTGTTTGTCTCACTCTTGAACGTGCCGTATTGATCGTTCACCGAGCAGAGGTTGTTTGTCTCGCTCTCGCACATATCCCAACATTTTTCCTGAGACCTCCCCCACAAACCCCCCATAGCCTCAATATTATAATTCCTGGAAAACCTCTCCCACATACCTCTCCCACGTATTGATTTAATCCCAAATCCCCGCCTTTTGACAATGTCCTAATTAGGCGCGCGGGTATAAAAGCGACCGCACGCCTTCACTCGAGGCAGAAGCTTTTCTTCATTTTCTTTCGTAGGGCGAAGCCCTTGTCCGACGAATATTCAAATTATAATCTTGGACTTAGAATAATTTCGGCAATTTATATTGTATCGGGACTTAGAATATTTTCGAGCCGAATTTACTTAGAAACTTTATTGTAACGCTTCTCTGATTGTAGTGTCGCGAATAATTGTTGATATTATATCTCCACTACAATCAGTATTTAACCAGTTGTACGTAACTTTGATCTATTTAATAATCATTATTAAATTACATTTGGACTTAACATTATTTCGCCGAGCCTGTCCTTCTGCCATTGAATCTCCCGCTGCCATTGGGTCTGTCTGAGACAACGAGCTACACACGTCAGTCAGAAAGTAAGTAACTTTTCAGATTGCTGTCCTTTCTCTTATCTGTTCCAATTGCTGCTGCCGCTTGTCGCTTATTAGTTTCGCGAGTGTTTATATTATTATTTAAAGTCCGAACTGCTACTTTCGCGCGTTCCTACTCCCGTGGTTATTACGTGTAGGCGTAGACCGAAACAGGAACATTTATCGCGCCGACTTTACCGTCATCGCGACATTGTAACACGGACGTTACAATTGGGAGCCCCTCCGGGATTAAAGCGAGAGTAGTGTCGATAATTTTTTTTTCCCAATCGAAGAAAGCCCAAACTTTTTTTCCTTCCTCTTTTCAAGCGGCAAGAAACGCGGAAGCCACTACAATTTCGAGTCAAGCGCTTGCCGTAACTGACCCAAGCCTCGCGAACGCTACGCTTAATGAGTTAGTTGAGGTACTAAGAATGAGATACCAGGTCGCGTCAGAAACTAATCCGGAGAGGATTACAGAAGTAAGAAGATTGCAATTGTCCCTTAGAGAAACCGTGGAAGCAACTTTAGTAGAAAAAGTACGTCAGGATGAGATTATGATAGATATTTTGAAAGAATTTATGGAGCAAAATATTAGTGTTAAAGAAATAATTAATGCAATAGCAAGCACGGAAAAGCTCACAATTACGGACAAATTACCGATCCTATTAGAAAACAAGCAGGAAATCACAGATGATATAGATAGCCCAGCATTTAAAACCGCGGCGGGCACTGGTTTAGATAATAACGCACATTTTAATACTCCGATTTCGGGAAGAGGGTATAGCACACCATACATACAAGCACTCAAAAATAACTTTACTAGCAACATTAATTCTTTGCGCCAAAACTCAACTTTAGCACCATAGAAAAATCTTTCAATTAAAGACGCGCTACATTGCATTCCCAAATTTGACGGTAGTAACATTCCACTTAGCTCCTTTTTGTTCGGTGTTAGGGAAGCAGTTAGCATGGTGCCAGCAGTCAATGAAGTAGACTTGGCAAAATTAATTAGGCGGCGTTTGACGGGTGAGGCGGCAACATCGATGGAAGAGTTATATTTTAACAACATTAGTGAGTTGATAAAATATTTCGAAGCCAATTTCGGGTCTTATAAAACTCATCAAACATTAATTGGGGAACTAGCCGCAGCCAAGCAAAAACCGGAAGAAACTGTAATTTCATTCGCGAATAGAGTCAGGCGCATCGCCATCGAGCTAAAGGAAGCTGCAAAAAGGGACAAAAGAGATAGTCACGAGTTTAGACAATTCGTAGAAACCGACAAATTGAAATTTTTTTCGCGTGGTTTGGATTGGGAAATTAAGAGATGTATGGGCGTGATACAAACATTTCAAGAAGCTGTAGAAAAGGCAATAGAAATCGAGCGTGAGGTAACAAGTTTTGAGAAAACGGAAATGGTGGATAAGAGTAAAGTCAATAAAGATAGTAGCAAAAAGACTAACGGATCAGCTGATGTTAGAGTAGTGCAAAATAAGATCCCTGAAATTTGTCAATTTTGTGAAAAGAAAAATCATGTTGCGAAAAATTGTTGGGCTTTGAAGCTTTGCTCCCTCAGAACGCGCAGGCACCGTCCACACAACAGTGCCTTGGGCGGCGCCTAATATCATGGCTCCCGCACAGCCATCAAATACAGGGGCAAGAACTTCGGCGGCCGCACGGGCGGCCACGCCTCAAGCACAAAGGGATCAATACAGACCGCGGTCATCTAGCCCTGCTGTAGCGAGACGGAGTTAGAATGTTAAACAATGTAATTATTGCAAAAAAGACGGACACTGGAAAAATTAATTCCGGAATTAAAGAGAAAAAATCATGAAAAATCACAAAGTCAGGCGGGAAACGCGAACGGCCCCGCGGCTCAGGGCGCAACCTGGGGGCAAAAGAACAATGCGCGCCCGGAACGAGAGAATTTGAACAAAAATTAAAACTTATTAAAAAATCAGTACTTTTGAGCATAAATAGTAAGTCCCCAGTCGTGGAATTGTACTTTGAAAATTACGGAGTCTCTCTCAAATTAATGTTGGACACGAGCGCCGGCCCGTCACTTTTGAAAAGTTGTAAAAAACCCGACAGGGCAATTGTATTTGAAAGCGAGATATTGGAGCTTAAAGGCATTACTAAAGAGTCCATTAACTCGTGCGGTAAAGTATCTTTATTATTTCAAGACTTGACTTTGTACTTTCACCTCGTCCCAGATAGTTTTCCGATCGAGCAGGACGGGTTAATCGGTAGTGAGATGCTGAGGAAATATGGAGCAAAGATTAATTACGAGGAAAATATTTTAGATATCGCGTCTCACGTAATCACCTTACGGTGTACGGGTAGCGTAAATATTATAAAATCAAAAAACGACGAGAGCATAAAATTAACGCGAGCGAGCGACGTACGGAATCCCAAGGTACAGTGAGCAGGGACGATCGTAATTCTAGACAAGCTGTAGTAGGCAAGCTAAGCGACCTCAATGTTTTTTGTGATATAGCTACCCCGCATGAACGCTTAGATGTTAATAAATGTTGTTTATCTGGTATAATGGATGCTACTCCTCAGTACACTGTCACACCTGTTGTAAGTAAAGTTGATCAGAAATCTGTGGGTAAACTGCAGAATAAAGAATTAAATACAAAAACTAGAAAGCTTGAAAATTCGGAAAATTTGATTAGTAAAAATAAAAAAAATAAAAAAATCGATAATTCGGAAAATTTGATTAGTAAAAATAAAAAAAATAAAAAAATCGAAAATTCGGAAAATTTGATTAGTACAAATAAAAAAAATAAAAAAATTGAAAATTCGAAAAATTTGATTAGTAAAAATAGAAAAAATGAAAAAATGGAAAATTCGGAGAATTTGATTAGTAAAAATGGAAAAAATGGAAAAATTGAAAATTTGGAAGATTTGATTGGTAAAAATAGAAATTTGAAAAGCTTGTTCGGGCCCGAAAATTTGTTTGCAAAAAATTGTAATTTGAAAAATTCGTTCGGTGTAAATAAAATACACGGAAACTTGCTTGATAAAAATAGAAATTTGGTAATTAAATCGCGTCAAAGCAATAAATTTCCAAATAAAGTACGAAAGAAATCCAACAAATACGGAAATTTGAAGAATAAAATTCGTAAAACAATTAGGAAAAACATTTTGCTCTGTGAAAAATCGCCTCGGTACGGCGTAAATAGCAAGAAGTCAAAATTGTTAAATGATAGTTTTGGTGAACACGTTCTTGTAATTAATTTGAATAGCTTGAAAAATAGAAAGTCCCGGGGAAATTGTAACTTGTTTGGTAATCTTGGTAGAGTCAATAAATTTCTTGTAGAAAAAGATAAGAATAATATTGAGTCTTTTATTGAAAATGATGCTAAAGGCGACAACGCGCGAGAAAACGTTGTCTTGTATAAAAAAGGTATCAGAAAAATACCAAAAGTGGTTAGAAGGAATTGTACAGAAATAACATTTGTAGTTAATAAAGTTAAAGCTTTCAGAACAATTTATCATAACCAAGCAACATATAAAAAACTAAAAATTAAGAAAGTTAGTTTTAGAGGAATTAGTAATGCCATAGGTGAATTAGAAAGATCGTTAAGTAATAAAAGTCAAACTAGAATACTCGGAAGTAATAAAGTGGCTTCGCCACGCATTGAATTATGTGACAGTGTGCAGCTTTCCCACCTCATAGAAGGCCTGCGTGTAAAAGTAAAAGCGTTGACTCACTTGCAAGCAACCAAAAGAGACCCCCTAGTACATTTATATGGAAATGCTTTGACTGTTGTCTGTTACTATGCCATTCCCCTTTTGAGCAAGTTAGAAGAGCATCGCGTGACAAGCGACGATATTTTTTCCGACATTTTATGCGCTTTCCGCCATTCATTACATCACATTAAAAGAAAAATGAATGGATTAGGATGGTCGGTTTGGAAGCACGGGCCGCACCCGCACCACATTAAAAAAGTAGTAGATAGGGTAGATAAGCGGAACTATAAAAAAGCCACGCCGCCAACCCGGAACATAATGTGCGTTAGGGGTGGAGAAGCGCTAATTGGAATCGATCGGGTGACGAAATTGAAAGAGCTCTTACGACTCAAGCATTTAGCGGGGGGTCAGCAAGTAGACATTGAAACGCTATTGATTAAGATCGCGGATAGATTTTATTTAACAGGAGATGCTATGCCCGCGACTACCACGAATATTCCAATTAGGATTAAACAGTTTAGACACCCACCCATATTAAAGGAAGAAATCAATAGGCAGGTCAAGGAAATGTTAGAAAAAGGGATCGTTGAGCCTTCGACAAGCGCCTACTCGGCGCCGGTGTTCTGCGTTGCAAAAAGCCGTGACCTGACGGCAAGAAAAAATTTCGGGTAGTTGTGGATTTTAGAAAGTTGAACGCCATTATCCCCGATTATAATCATCCTGTGCCTAATATAGCTGACATTTTGGATAAACTCGGAGATGCTAAATTTTTTTCGGTTTTCGATTTGTACGCGGGTTATCATCAAATAAAAATTAAAACTGAAGATAGAGAAAAAACGGCTTTTTCTTGTGATCTCGGTTTATTTAATTTTGTTAGATTACCTTTTGGGTTAAAAACCAGCGCACCAGTATTTTTATCGCTCGTTCTTAAAGTAATTGCGGGTATGAAAAATGTAGTTCATTTTTTTGATGACATTTGCGTGTATTCTAAAACTTTTAGCGAGCACATAGAAACAATCGAGAAATTATTTGAAAAACTGCGCCATGCTAATTTAGTTTTGCAACCGGAAAAATGTGAATTTCTTAAACCGGAAATTAATTATTTGGGACATATAATTAGCAGGGACGGTTTATGCCCTGATCCGGAAAAACTAAAAGCGGTTAAAGAATTTCCAGTGCCTAGGAATCAGAAAAATGTTAAACAATTTTTAGGGCTAGCTGGTTATTATAGGCGATTTATTAACGGTTTTGCACAAATAGCCAAGCCTTTAACGAGTTTTCTTAGAAAAGAACAACAATTTGCGTGGGACGACAACGCGCAAACGGCATTTGTAACTTTGCGCGATAATTTATGTGAGCCACCGGTTTTGGCGCAACCGCATTTTGAAGAAAAGTTTTTAGTAACTACGGACGCAAGCGGGTACGCCATCGGGGTGGTTTTATCGCACAGAGAAATCGGAAAGGATCGTCCTATAGCGTATGTATCGCGCGCATTAAATCAAGCGGAAAAGAATTATTGCACCTTTTCAAAAGAAGCATTGGCAATCATGTACGCTATTACACAATTTAGACCATATTTGTACGGAAATAGGTTTACACTGATCACCGATCATAGGCCGTTAGTTTGGTTAAATAATCATAATGACCCCGGATCTAGAGTCACGCGTTGGCGTTTAAAATTATTGGACTATCATTTCGATGTAGTATACAAGAAAGGCGAATTAAAGTTAAATGCAGACGCCTTGTCCCGTAACCCAGTGGTAGAAAATGTGTACATCGCGACGCGAGTCAGTATAGGGGGGGGAGGGGCGCCATGCTGTCACTGGCAGCCAAGCTGTTGACCCGGCGCAGGCGCACCCAAACAGCTACATTGGTAGCATGCCCGCCCTACACACAATGGCTACGCGTACCCGCGCCGGACGCCAAGACAGCGAGAGGTATAAGCAGGCCACTAAAATTCTCGCGCCAGGAAAAAGAAAGGTGGCCCCTGTAGCCGAGGAAATACTGGAATGCGCGTGTTCTGTAAAAGATAACGAAATCGTCACGTCTGCTGAAGCCCAGGACTCGGACAGCTATAAGCAGAATGAAACGTTAGTTAGGCCCGTGTCGCCAGATGTTAGTGCCGGCAATGCGAAAGAAAAAGAACCGCTCGTAAAATTAAGAGAAAATGAAAGTGGAGAAACGAGCGAGGTAGAAAATTCTCTTGAATTTTTTGCACCCTTTGCCGATATAACCCTTAGAGACCAAAGCTGTATCGGGCCGGCCGAAGCGACTCAAAGAATCGATCACCCCCGTGACAATATTGTTTATTGCAGGGAAAAACTCTTTATGAGAAAGAATAGCTACCTCTATTTCGTATGCACTGAAGGAAGCCCACTTGACGAGGGGTCTAAGCAATTAAAAGAAGTAGGGAAGCTATCTCGTTTGGAAAACCTAGAGCTCGGAGAACCCAAAGCCATTAAAGCCAATAAAAAAATGCATGTTGTGTTGCCTCTCAGAGGAATTAGTAAAAATAGCCTTTCAACAACTTTGGAAATTTTAACGCGAGCAATTAATAAATTGAATAAATTACTTAACGAAAATCAAATTGTTTCAATTAGTCTGGCAAAAAGTGAATATATCGAAAATATAGATTTTAAAGATATTTTAGGCTGCATTAGGCGCGGATTAGTTAAAAATGATTTAAAAATAATCATTTGCAAGGGACTTATACAACATCCGGAGCCGAGTAAGAGAATAGACATAATACGCGAAGCTCATTGTTCGGCAGCGGGTGGCCATAAGGGCGTTACTAAAACGTTTAATCGCATCAAGTACAAATTCCAATGGGAACATTTGAAAGAAGACATTCAAGCGTTTATTGAAAAATGCGTACCTTGCCAATTAAAAAAATTAGTGAGAGTAAAAACTAAACAAAAAAGGATTATTACTGACCATCCGTGTATTCCATTTTTTACAGTAAGCTTAGATATAGTGGGGCCCTTGCCCAAAACTAGGGGCAATTCAGAGTACATCTTAACGATGCAAGACCAGTTTACCAAATTCTCGGTCGACGTTCCGTTGAAAGATCAATCGGCCATTTCGGTAGCCGATGCGTTCATCAAACGCTTTATTTGCGCTTTCGGCGCTCCACAAGCGATGCTCACTGATCAAGGCACAAACTTTTTGACTAAGCTAATTAAGCGCGTCGCAAAACGTTTTAGAATTAAGCAAATTAGAACCACTGCTTTTCACCTGCAATCTAATGGCTCGTTAGAGAGGTCACACTTACCACTTAGTAAATTTTTGAAAATGTTTGCAACTAAAAATTTAGATTGGGATGAGTGGGTTGAGTTAGCTATGTTTAACTTTAACACTGGTAAGCACAAAGGAACTCAGCACACGCCGCACGAGCTGGTTTTCGGCCGACTGGCGCGCGTTCCTTCGAGTGACCCTTTGGAGCCGGAAGATTTGCTACCTACCTACTCGGGTTATATGACGGTTTGGTAGAAAGGTTGCATTTTTTGCAGGAAAGCGCTCAAGAAAAACTATTAGCAGCTAAACAGCGAGCTAAGGATTATTATGACAAAAAAGCAAATCCGAAAGAAATCAAAATAGGCGATTTTGTGTGGCTCCAAAGCGGGCCGAAACCGCATAAGTTCGACAATCAATATTCTGGACCTTATTTAGTAATTGAGGTCTGGGAAAATGGCAATGTTAAAATTCAGATCAAAGAAAACAAAACCAAAGTCGTGCATGTAACCGCTTACGCTTTTCGCATGTTAAACCGCAATCGCCACCTGAAAGCTTGGATTAATGTTAATAATTAAGCTTGTTTATCAAGAAGGTTAACATATTGATTACTATTTACAGATGAGGATTTTCATACTTATCATGGCTACATCTCTAAAATATAATTTTGTTTTTGGATTAATTGGTTTTGACTGCGGGCAAAAATTCACCAATTTCACTACCTTTTCCCTGGTTAACGTCGGGGAATGTGACATCCCCGAGCCAGTAATCAATATAACGCGGGTAGAAATAGGCCTTTTGCAATTAAACGAGTATGCGGACACACTAGTTAGATATTGTAAAATTGAAATTGAAAGAACGGTCGGTCATTGCTGTATGTGGTCACATATGTCGTTCGTAAAAAACGGAGAAGTGAGATATTTGCGCGAAGTAACGCGAGACGAGTGTATGAGGATGCACTTGCATAAGTCGGTCTCTATCGCAGATAACATTATTCAAAATTTGAGAATTAACAATACAACAACGCATCCACTCACTCTCGCCGGCTCATTGAAAGCAGACGGTTCATGCGCCAATTCTGCTCATTATGTGGATCCCTACGGTGAATTCTCTGATGTAGTAGTACACGGTTACGTAACAATCCGTCTGGAAGAGCGCTATAACGCGGTTAATCTAAACAACAATAAAATCAAGTTAGAAACCGGTACAGTGTGTCCCTTTACGGATGATCGTTGCATAGATATGGTGTACGGGTACGCCTTTTGGGAAGCCGTCTCTACCGACGCGTGCGAGAACCGCAGATATTCTGCTTTATACACGGGGCCGGTAATGAAGATCATAGAAAAAGATAGCGAGCGGCGACCGCTCTATGTGTTAGAAGCAGAGGGACTCTCCTTCGCTTTCAAAGATTTAGGATTAGTCAATGTCTGTTCTTATCAGTTGATTCGTACCGAGCACCCGAGATTGTTTATTCTGCTCCACCCTGAACATGAAAAATTGTTGGTACAAAAAAGCGTTAGTGTAAGCAACACTGACATTTTTGCGTACATAAATTCAAAATTTGTTTACGTAGAAGCGCACATAAAAGGGCAAATGACTAGACTCTACACCGATGTAATCACGAAACAATGCGAATTAGAAAGAAAAGTTATTTTAAACGCATTAAATATGGCAAGTATCTCCCCGGATTTATTAGCGTACCAAATTATGGGCGGTCCAGGCTACGTAAGCCTTTTAGCAGGGGAGGTAGTACATATCTTGAAGTACGTGCAGGTGGAGGTGAAAGTGAGGCAGACGGAGGATTGTTATCAAGAGCTGCCTGTATCTTGGCAAGACAAACCGCGATTCTTATCGCCGCGTACACACATTTTGCGCGAATTTAGAACTAAGGCTATTTGCGATTCCATGATTCCGGTTATGTTTTTATTGGGGGAGCGTTGGTTTAAAATGTTACCACAGATAACCATCCAAGACACGCCTTCGGTACTCAAACCGCAAGTGCAGCAAACGTGGATCTATAGTAACCCTACCGATTTAGCAAATAGCGGAATTTATTCCTACGGTGACATAGAGAAATTGGAAAGCTACATTATGTTTCCGAGTGAGCGGGGCGCGATCCTTAACGCGCTAGCTTACGGCGCGTCAGGTAAGGGCAAAATGCCGGGGAGCGTGTCTATAGCGGGTTTACTCGACGAAGAAGCGCTCTCTCGCATAGCAGACTCTGCCTGGGACAATATTTGGGCGCGATTTATTACTTTCGGGTCGGCAAGCGCAGCTTTTATTACAATTTTAATGATTTTTAGACTAATTAAATTCATACTCGATACGATTATACACGGTTATGCCTTGCATAGTCATTATGGTTGGTCTGTGCACATTTTAGGAGCTATCTGGAACTCGTTAACGCAGCTTTTATTACACTTGGGAAGAGAGTGCGACGAAGAAAAACCTAAGGAGGTCTCGTCGTTATCGGGACCATCCGCTCCGTCTGCCGCCGAAGCTCCTTTCACCTGCACTACTCAGAAATATCAATTGGAATGTCAATGGTCAGAAAACGATAGCGTTAACAATACGAACATCGTAACAAATAAATTGTACCTGTACTAATTGACGAAAACGCACCTTCTTTTCCATCCCGTAACCCGGTGTGAACTGAAATTTTTTAAAAATAAAGCTAAAACGGGTCTGAAATTTTGTAAAAGTAGTAGACTCTAAAAATTAAGCTTGGTAATTGAAATATATAGTAGTAGGCTTTAATAATCAATTATAAATAACTGAGATACATAGTAGTAATATCTAGCGGTTAATTATAGTTGTCTCAAGCATATCTTTGATCTATAGAGCATAAAGGGGTGATAAAGAATGAGGCCGCAGCAAAAGAAATCGTTGCTAGATGATTTGATAGGTTTGAGACGTCGTATTATATGGGGAGAGCAAGCTCGAAATGAGAGCTTGGAGTCTTATAACAATAGAATGCAGAGAACTTTCGAATTGTATCACAAAGGTGGGAAATTAGCTAGGGCACAGTTAATTGAAGTAACCGAAACTGAAGAGGAAAGATTGAGATTAGCTATTTTTTGTTATGTTCAGGGGTTGCGTCTTGATGTCAAAAGATACATGTGTAAGCCGGAATTTTACGAAACATTTACGCAAGCGCGACGTCACGCCGAACAAATCGCGTATCACCTCGATGATTTGGCAAATATTCGTACCTTGGTAGCCTGCAATCATAATAATTAGTCACCAAATGTAATAAGTAGTTTTTTTTAGCGAGTGAGGTAATACCCCCTATTTTTAACTTATTTAACTTTCTTTTTTAGCCAATAAATCAGGGCGAAAGGCCTGACCTCGCACGAGCGTTAGAGCGCCTGCGTGACCACCCCTGTTGGAGCGTGCGAGAAGGCGAACAAGCAGTGTACGTCGACGAGGAATCACTTAACTTTTTCTGTAAAAGCTGTTACATTACTCACGTTAAGGACCCTTTCCGGTTACTTACTCCGTGCATCAATTATCATATTTTGTTACAACCAAATATTCAGGTACCAACCTGTTGTAAAATCTGTCGTCGACAATTACTATTTTTGCGCTCGGGGGAGGTTTGCGAAAGGTGTGTCGGGGTTTACTTGTACGCGGGCGAAGAATTGTAAAGATACCCTATAGCTGAAGTTCTCTATTAACTACAAACAGCATGACTATCATTCGCAATTTCGAGAGAGTAGCTTATGCGTTTCGCTCAGAGCACGTATGCGCGGAGTGTTCTTCAGTAAGGTACACCCGACCATGCAGAATTTGTACGCGTTAGAGTTATCGCGCACGTGTAGACAGAACTTTATAGTAGCCCCGATTATATATTGCACGTTATGTAAACTCCAGATAATTTATGTTCGCCGTGAGGTAAGGCAAGTTACGACGCGGTGCCCTTTAGTTGAGATATACTTAGAAAATTTGCCTACCTTTTCACATATAGAAGCAGTTAACGCGAGAGTTCATATGAGCGAAAAATCAATAAATTGGTATAACGATTGCCTCCTAGAGACTACGACCAATGTGTTGACAATGTGGTGCGTAGACCCACAAGGTCACGGTGGCGGGCGACTACAGCAGGACCAGACCACTGACCTTTCCAGCGGTAATAGCGGCGCACCGGTCCCAGAGACTAGTAATAGTAGTGCTATAAGCTCAGCACCAGAAGGATTAGAAAGCACTGTAAGTAGTACTATAGATAGTAATACGAAGAGCATTAATAATCTTGAGGCACTGTACGAAATCGTAAATGAGGAACTTAATAGTGTAATTGAGAATGCGTGCGAGCGGGTAAGAGATTTAGCGTGCCCGGAATTTGGGACGAGTAGGATCTCGAACTCAGCCGAAAAGGAAGTTAGCCAGAGCGAAGCACCTCCGCGGCCGAATAGTTCCGAAGGGGGGAGTAATAGTGTTCAGAGGGGTGGAACACCAGTGCAGATCCGTTTAGAGAGTATTTTGGGACGAAAGCGCAAGGATTGCGGCGAATAGGAAATAGGGGGCAATCCTATTATTAAGCGTATTTCAGCCGCAGCAACTGATTTAAATTTTTGTATCTTTACATGTATTTTAACTGATTAAAATTGTATCAGCCTATATTTAAGCAATAATAAATATTTCTGCGCAATATGACTCTTTTATTTTACATGTAGAAAAAAAAGAAAAAAAAACCCTGTTTAACCTTTGTTTGCAGCTAATTATATATAGTTCGTCGGAGACCTTGGAAGCGAAAGCGGCTAAATCGGTAGCAATGTTAGCCGGAGTTTTCCTCAAGCTATGCGTAGCGGCAGGATGCATCGCAGCAACAACTCAATTCGATATGTTACCATTCTACCACCCCATAGAAGCCAACCCTGGATTGATTTTCGCCAAATCAAAAGAGGTCGTCTTCATCAAGGAAAGGTGGAGCGTCATGACATCTATTAATACCGCTTTCATCAAATCGGCCGCAAATGAGAGTAGAGCCAAGCTTGAGGTATTAGAAAGCGCTTACACGGTTATAGGCAAACCAAATGACACAGTAGTGTAATGCATTAGTACGTTAAAAATCGATTTAGACAGCTTAGAATCATTAGCTAAAAATCTCAGAAAAAGCGAATTGTTTTACGATTTAGTAGTAATTCCGAGAGGGGAGGACAATCATGTGCCCCCCACTAGTTACGTGTTACAAAATCATGTCGAGATTAGTAAGTCAATGGAAAAATTGCGTGAGAATAAACTGGAAATTATGCCCGGAGAGAAAGAGAGAACCAACTTGTCTTATCGAAAATGATTACGCGATAGAGAGCGCGGCCATTCATCAGGAATTACGATCGATTAATAGGGAAGTCAATGAAGTAAAAGGGGGAATATTTAAGGTTGAAGTTAGTTTGAAGTTGATCATAAATAAGTTGTTTGCTTTAATGAGAGTCGTGTCTCGAGCCAAGCAGCTCGCGCTGAATTTATGCGAATTGTTAAGTTATCAGAAGGTATTGTTTACGTCCGCCGCATTAAACAAGCACTTGCTTTCTATTAGAGATGAGACAAGATTGGCTCTACCCATTTATATATCAAATTTTGGATCTATTTCACTTGATAAAATTGTTAAAGCACATATTGTTTTTGACGGCGAGGCGTTAATTATCGAAATTGTAGTACCATTCACGGATCCGGATCTATTATTGTCATACGAAATGCAGTCGTTCCCGGCTTTCCAGTCTCATTTTGAGGATAAGACGTTAGCCGCATTCATTAAGCCACGAGCAGATTTTATAGCTGTGAGTGATAGTATGGATCGATATTTGTTCCTTAACAAATCTGATTTGCAAAAATGTGAGGAAAGAAATACCTTTTTCCTGTGCGAAAATCAATTTTATTTTGAAAATTTTATCACATGTGAAAAGATGCTCTTAACAAAACCAGATTACGGTGAGTTACCATTGTGCGATATTGGATTTTCGCGGGGAAAAGAGTATTATTTCCAAAGAATAGCAAATAAAACATTATGGTTGGCGTCCACTGCAAATAAATCTAGGCTTGAAGTTTCTTGTTCGGGAAAATTTTATAAGCTACCCATCTCAGGCAGTCAAATAATCGAGCTGCCGGGAAACTGTAAAATGCGGGTAGGCGAGCAAGAAGTTTACGGCTTTGACGGCACTTATATAGAAGGCGACATTATCGTCCCAAAAATGAAACTGAACTTGCATAAACAATTATCATATAAATCAAAAAGCGAAACGCCAGATAAAAATCTATATTTTGAAAATAGGGGGGAAATTACTAGTAAAGATTGGTTATTTATAATATTTTATTCATCCTTGACTATAGTGATTGTCGCTTTCTTGGAGGCTTTTACTTATTTGGCATTTCGTTTTCTTGAAGTTAAGCAGCGAACAGTTCCTGAACAGGAAAACACGTATGTACCCGTGCGGGCGCTGGAACCTAACTTTAGATTTAATTTTGTAGATGCATTACAAAGAGCCGCGGTCACACCCGGCGCCTTTAAGTGGCGGGGAACCGAGTACTTCAGTGACTACAATATAAGTTAAATAAAAAAAACATGTAATCTTTATGTATGTAGGGAAACTTTGAATTATAGTAAACTAGAAACTTACAATATATATATATATATATATATATATATATATATATATATATATATATATATATATATATATATATATATATATATATACGCGTTTAAGAAAGCGCTTTTCCCCTCCAAATGTCCCTTTCCCTCGAAAATTTTCCTGGGCCAAGGCCTAAAGAGGGGAATAGCAGGTGGTCACTCGTGGGTCAGCAAAGCACATCGTACGCCACAGCGTTCACTCGCATCTTCGCCGCCGTCTCGCCAACCTCAATCAGCCAAGTTAGACTGCTACCTAAAAATGGAAAGTCACGGAGAAGAAACCAGCAACCAAGTACCGACCCTACAGCAGCTAGCGTTAAGAGCTTACGCTGGACAATACTCTGATACACGCCTGCAGACGAGCCGTTTCACGGCCTTAGTGTTTTGCCAAGTGTATATGCAGTATCTGATACGATTGGGCAGTATTTCATGAGGGACGAGAACCGGCCGAGGAACCCATGTGCAGGCACGCCTATCAGCGGCTCGCCAAGTGGATTTATCAATTATTCTGTTGGTCGGAAAAATGGAATTTTTTGCACCAGGCCAGAGATCTTTTGGCCATCCACCAACAAAGGTGGTACAATAGATGGAAAAACGAGGAACTACAACATGGGCGCAGCGTTGGATGGCGCTTGCTCGATATCGAAGGAGAAGGCGACGCACAGTGGGGCTGCGAGCAAAAGAAAGCGCCGAAATTCGCGCTTGCCTCGAAAAATGCATAAAAAAAAAGTTTGAGGCACGAAAGTATTCGTTGTAACCTATATTTTAATAAACCGTTTCCCCCGGTATGATCGTAATCGATATATATGTATATCAGGCGTATATTGAGCACACATACAGTAACCGTATTAAAATGACATTTTCGTGCAAAGCTTTTCATTACTCGACGTATCTACCATAATAATAATATATTTAACACACACACACATATATATATCATTAGATTATTATTAGACATACATGAGGCGTTTCGCCTCAACTCTCCCAGCGCGGCGCGCGAGCGTCAAATCATGCCATTTTCAAGTCGTGTTTACGATATCAATATGAATTTCAAAAAATTATGTGATAAGCGTTTCCGACGTATTTTTTCCTCAGCTTTCCAATGGTGTAAGTGGTTTTTCCGAAATTTTCCATTTTCACCCTCAAAAAGTATAAAACATACTATATCTCGGAAAGTATATTTTTAATATTTTTTTTTATCATCTAGATCGAAAGCTGAGCATTTTTTACGTCGGAAAGGATTTTTTGCAAAATTTGCTCGAATGTTTTTCTTAGAGAAACAGAACGTGAAAGAGCAGACGCAGCGTCTCCTTCGTGCGCGGTATGCGGCGCGCTGTACAGCGCGTGGACTAGATGTATTTCGCTCTCTAGTAACCTTATTATTTTTATTTATCATTTTTAATTCTTTATGGAATATCTTTTTGCACTTCGAATTTCACTTATATGCACGATTGACATTTTCATAGGTTATTTCGCAAAAAAAAAACCCCTGCCAATTCTTTGGCACTTAGCTTCCTCAAACTAATTCATCGTTTCCTAATTAAAAATTGAAATTCTTAAAATACATTTTTCATAAAAAGGAATGCTAAAGAATTTCAATAATACTTTGAACCGATGCGTCTTATACCAGTTTCTTGCAAAATAGTATATTACGTACCTATTTTAAAAAAGCTTTGACAGACCACCAAGTTTAAAAAAATTGAGATTAAAAAGAGATAAAAGAAGGGGCTAAAAATGGCACTATTAATACGTTTTGATATTTTAATTTACTACATTATATAAAAATATTAAAATGATAGTTCTCGAAAATAAATGTATAATATATATTCATATAGATAATCACTTAAAATTGCAACACAATATTGCCACCAACAAGTGTAATAAGTAACAGTTAAAATTTCAAGTCGATAAATAAATTATTTTTTGAGATATTAATTTTTTAAATATAAAAAAGTTTTCATTAATAACAAATGACAGAGTGAAGATATTTTAAATTTTAAATTTTAAAAAAGAAAATGTAGGTAATTTGAATACCTTTTAAGAGAAGTATATTATTTTATGTAATAATTACTATAAGATACGAAAAAATCAAAAAAACTAAAAATTCAAAATCGTTTTTTGGTTATAAAACAAAAGAAAATCAATAAAATCCCAAATCCATCAGGGTACTTTCCTTTTGCCGCAAGACGAAGCGAATAAGCTTTACCCGACGAAAATCGGTTGATTAGTTTCGGAGATATTAAGAGTTGAAATATACACACACACACACACGCACACACACACATACATACATCCACGAAATCAAAAATCATCAAAATCAAATAATATACACATATACCACCATAAAACATCTTTTTGAAGACTTTTTTTTCGAAAATTTTTTTCACCGTTACAAAGCTTCCTCTTTGAGGAAGCAAAAACATTACAATCAATTTGAAATAGGAGACGCAACGCTTCTCACTTACTTTTTACCCGATAGGTGGCTTGCGTATAGAAAATTTTTGCCCGAGAGTAATTTGTTGTATCCAATTATATAAGTCTGATGAATTTTCGATCTTTGTTATCCTTAAAATTGTTTAAGAATTTTAACGCTGTTTCCGTTATATTTGTGTTCTTCGTGTGTTTGCTGATTAAATCATAATTTATTTTTGGTTTATTTATTGCATTTATTTTCTCGCTACTGAAATGGATCCAGCTTTGAAGCTGAAGTGCATAAATCCTTTTAATAAAATTAATCACTCTGTGCGTAAAAATTTGTCGAATTTTCCTTCAATATTTAGGAGTGCGTATCCCCTCGTACCAGAAAACGCGAAAATTTGTTCCAACTGTCAACGTCAACTTTATAGACATAAGTTAGATTTACCTTCATGCGATGCCAAAAAAGCTAAAATTGAATGTACTGATGAATATCATAAAGCAGGCGTGGTAGTTCTCAACCAATTAAAAAAAAATTTTTAGAATCACCGGGTAAGGAAGATAAAATTCAGCTACTCACGCTTGCTCCTGATTTTTGGTCTCGCAGAGACTTAATCAGAGAGTTCGGTTGTACTGAGTGGAAAGCTCGAGAAGCGAAAAAGTTAGTAACTGAAAGTGGAATTTTTTCAAAACCTGAAAAGAAAAGGGGCAAAATATTTCCAGTTGAAAGTGTAGATTCAGTTAAACGTTTTTATGAGAGGGACGATATTAGTCGTGTAATGCCCGAATTAAAAGATTGTATATCTGTTAAGCAGGATAATGGTAAAAGAGAACATGTACAGAAAAGGTTACTACTTGGTAATTTACGTGAAATTTATTGTTTATTTAAAAAAGAGCATGAATCTGTTAATATTGGCTTCACTAAATTTACTCAATTGAGGCCGCCGCATTGTGTTCTAGCGGGAAGCAGTGGTACGCATAATGTATGCGTATGTGTAAACCACGAAAATATCAAGCTGATGTTAAATGCTATTAATTTACAGAGTTTAACTGAAGGTACTCGACTATTTCTTAAAAACTACCACGATTGCATCCAAGCAATCGTATGTAGTAATGCTAGTTCGAAATGTTACTTGGGAGACTGTTTAGATTGCCCCAATATGCCTGTATTACGGAAACATTTGCTTGAATGTTTTGAGAGAAATGATATTTTTCAAATACAGTATGAGTCATGGCTTCAGACAGATCGTTGCACAATAGTATCTACAACTGTAAATGTTTATGAATTCATGAACATACTGGGAGAAAAATTAATAAAATTAAAAACTCATGACTTCTTTGCGAGAGAACAATATCTTTTCTTAAGCGATTTGAAAAAAAACCTTCAAAAAGGAGAATTCCTTGTTTGTTGTGATTTTGCAGAAAACTATGCGTTTATAGTGCAAAATTCAACACAATCGTTCCACTGGAACAATAATCAAGCAACAGTTTTTACAACAGTGGTATATTATAACGAAAATCAAGATCTTAAACATATAAGCATTGCTATAATTTCTGATAATCTAAATCACGATACTGTTGCTGTTTATGAATATCAAAAAATTATAATATCGTATTTAAAAAGTAATTTCATAGTCAAGAAAATTTATTACTTAACTGATGGAGCAGGTCAGCATTTTAAGAACAAGTCTACCTTCCAAAATCTTCTGTTTCATCAAAAGATTTTGGAGTTCCTGCTGAATGGCATTTTCATGCAACAGCGCACGGTAAAGGTGCGTGCGATGGTATAGGCGCAAATTTGAAAAGAGGGGCGAAAAGAGCAAGTCTTCAACTCTCTTCGAGTAATCATATTTTAACACCAGAAGACTTTTACAACTGGGCTTTACGTAATTGCAAAGAAACTAAAGTTTTTTACAGCACTAAAGAGACCTATGAAAAAGCCGTTTTGAAACTAAAATCAAGGTTAAGTAAAATTAAATCTATACCAGGAACTTTACAGTACCATGCCGTTATTCCAATGAATAAAACAACATTAATACTAAAAAAAACGTCAATGAGTTCAGAATATCAAATCTTCCCTAAAAAACCCGTAAAACAAAACAAAATAAAATTATCTACTTTAAAAAAAAAGAATTATTAATATAAATACTAGTTTATTGTTGCTATTATTAAGGAAATCAAAATTTTAAGTGGTTGTTAGAGAGCGAAATGCATCTAGTCCACGCGGTGTACAGCGCGCCGAAAACCGCGCGCGAAGGAGACGCTGCGTCTGCTCTTTCGCGTTCTGTTTCTCTAAGAAAACATTCGAGCAAATTCTGAAAAAAATCCTTTCCGACGTAAAAAATGCTCAGCTTTCGATCTAGGGGGTAAAAAAAAATATTAAAAATATACTTTTCGAGATATAGTATGTTTTATACTTGTTGGGGGGGAAAATGGAAAATTTCGGAAAAACCACCTACGCCATTGGAAAGCTGAGGAAAAAATACGTCGGAAACGCTTATCACATAATTTTTTGAAATGCATATTGATATCGTAAACACGACTTGAAAATAGCATGATTTGACGCTAGCGCGCCGCGCTGGGAGAGTTGACGCGAAACGCCTCACATATGAGTTATATCGGTTCGTGTATGTGTGTATATATGCATATATATAAATATTATCTTATATCTTAAAAATGAATAAAATTAAAAAAATGGATTTTGTGGTATGCGACACATACACGTATACATACACACACGGACAAACACGCGTATACACACACACACTTATTATTGATATAATATAATATGCATTATTTGTATTATACCACAGCTACATGTTCAATATTTAATAAATAGTGGATTTCATAATAAGTAATATATCTGTGGTGCCAAGGAAGATGGGAATTAATCCACTCTTTATGAAAATCGAGTTAAAGCCATTTTTCTTTTCTTTTGAGGTTTAATACACCATATTTTGAAGTTTTTATTTGGTAAAAAGTTCATTATTCTGTAGTTACAACGTAATTGAAAAAGGACAACTATAGCAGTTGCATTTAAGCTTTATCATTTAAATCGCCATATCTCTAGAACTTTTCCAAGTGATTTGTTCCCTTCTTCCTTAGCACCACAGAAAAATTAGAAATGTGATATTGGCTTTCTAGA
Source organism: Torymus aiolomorphi (assembly GCA_036365515.1). Lineage (NCBI taxonomy): Eukaryota > Metazoa > Arthropoda > Insecta > Hymenoptera > Torymidae > Torymus > Torymus aiolomorphi. The sequence goes on along the minus strand of CM070874.1, from coordinate 237,548,738 downwards.
GTGTTAAACTTTAAAAATTGATAAAATTTATCTTATTAAACATGTAAAAACTTTATTTAATTATTAATTTCTATGAATAATACTAACAAGGATAGTGCACACCTTCCGGCAAATGTATTTCACCAGTAATTAGACAGCTGATTAATGATACCTAAAAATGAAGTACTGGTCCTTACTTTCATCTTATATATATTTTTCTTGAGATATGAGCAATCTCATATCAAATCTTCACTATTTCGTTAAAAAATAATGTCTCTTCCATGGACTGTCACATTGCAAGTATTTAAGATATGAAAATGACGGATGAAAATGATAAAAAATTGATAGTGAAATCTACAATTTTCGCTCTGATTTGTATGAAAAATATTGATTGTTCAGGAAATTATAAGCAATCAAAGATAGCGTAAGAAAATGGTTAAACAATAGTCTTCATTTTAAGCGATTAAATGGACTGTATTTTTAACCATTTTCTTACGCTACCTTTGATTGCTTACAACAAATGAGAACTTAAATTGTAGCTTTTACTGTCAATTTTAATAATTTCTTTTCCCTTATTTTTATACCTTGAATATTTGCAATGTATTGTAAGAAAAGAGGCCTATGAGATGAAAGTATAAACACTGTGCTTCAATTTTAGGTACCAGAAATCAACTTTCCAATACCCGGTGAAATCCGTTATAATGCATTAAAAGTAATGCGAATTTATTTACCGATTGGCCGAATTACGTGAATTGTAGACGTAAAAGTATTTTGTTTCTTTACATTAAACCTAAGCTCTCTGTCGGTATCACATTCAATGGGATTTTTCTAGTTTATATTGCGATTGTAAACGAAATGCTTGCTTTTTTGATCTTATGAAACGCCCGACTTGTCGGAAATTTAATAATAGAAACTTACATATAAATATACTGATGATTCTAAATAATTAAAAACTAAATTTAGAAGGTATATTTCCGAAGCTCACAACACTGGTTATTTAAGCTTTAGGATAAGTGAAGAAAGCGAACTAGAAAAATGGCCGAATTAACGTAATGTTCGAATTACCTTATAGAGTTAATTATTCATGAAGTTTATTAAATTCATTGAAATGTAATTCAAAATTATTTATATATTTTTTAAATTCTATTATTTATAGTAAAAATATTATAAAAATATAATTATGTAAAAATGTAAAAGAAACACATTTAAAACATATTAACCTTGAAGATTTTCTTGAAAATCGGTCTTTAAATATTTCAATGTACTTATGGTTGCCTTCCTGAGCTTCTTCCGTTAGTATACCCATTGGTAGCAATAATTGATCTAGGATAGCCCACCCATGTATCAATATGATGTGCATCGAAGGAGGCATATGATACCAATTATACATTTCAATATATTTTTCTGCTGTGGATTCACAATATAATTGGAAAGCCTCTACATTTATAGTTTTCTGCGATGAAATGACTCCCAAAATAACTTTTAATCGATTGAGGAGACTTGCATCGAATCCTATTTTATTTAAATTCCAACATTAATAAAGTATGAATAACTAATAGGAGTTAAAAATAACCAATTCGTGATTATGATTATGATTAGAATTTAAAAAGTTAAGAATTTTATTCTTTGAAAATTAAAAGTGAATCAAAAAGGCAATAGAAAAAACACAAGAATAACGGAATAATTGACTATATTATTCAAAATAATGATCTAATTACCTGTAATTTTAGCGACAATATTTATATTATCAAAAAATCTTCTGGCGGTATTGCCATCATTGGTATTGCCTGAACCTTGTGTTGGTGCATCTACTAATATTCCTAACGCATCTCGAAGATCATTTTGAATTTGCATTTTTCGATTTTTAATAATATCCTTATTATCTCCTGAAACCTATTGCAGACAATTTTAAAAAGTAATTGGTAGTATTGGTGCTTGAGGAGGCCTTACACCTAGTAGCTTTCAAAGCAAAAACAAGCTAAAAGAAAAGAAAAATGTGGCTTAAACAATATACAGTATATTTACATACTATAAATATTCACTGCTTCTTATATAATGGTTCAAGATATATTTATATCTTGTATTTTTAACTCTCAGTACCATAACTGCATGAATTTCAAATAATTTAGGCGTTGTCACATGACAATCCATTGAATGGTTTTCTCAAAAAATTGTGCTCCTTATTGTCAAAAAATTGAAAATGCTCTGAATAAAATAAGGCTACAAATTATATCTTGGGCATATTGTACATGGTTCAAACTACATTTATCTTTTTTTAGCTGATTTTGGCCTCAGAAACCACTAAGTTTAAGATCCCGTTAACTTTTAATTCTTGTTTCATATAAAGATTATTTTTTCTGATACTATTATTGTTCAAATTTATTATTTTAGAATAATACAAACAGTTTAGAAAAACGAACAAAGTATTAATGCTATAAAATATAAAAGAAAATCATCTAATACATTAAAAAGGATTTTATTTATTAATAACTAAGTTTTTAATTAACTTTCACCACTAAATTTATTTTATTTATTATTACTCTTACTCTCCACATTTTGAGTTCCAAACGATAAGATATGTGCAATAACAACTCCATAAAACGGATGTGAGCATGTAAGACCGAAAATCCATACTGCAGATTGTCTATGTTGATCTCTCTCTCCATCATGTCATGAATATTATTTAATTTTGATATCGTAGCACCGCAAACAAAACAACTTTGGCTTGAGCTTTCGGTGAGGGCATTACACATCTAAAGTATGGATAATAATATCAACTAACTTTTATTAAAAGATAAAGCAAGCTTTGTTATTTGTAAATTAGTTACAAAATCAATGGGATGACACAAAGAAATTTTTTCTATAGTCATATACATTATATTATATAGTTATAAACATAGCAATATAAATAACATAGGTCGACTAGATATTATTTTAATATCAATATTTAATTCTCTTTTTGAAAAATATCGACGAAAACTATAATTTAGGCAACTTAATTACTGATTTTAAATAAAAGTGTTTAATGAATATTATAAACAATTTGTAAGACAACCTTTCCATCGATCATTGTCAAAACCATTTCATAACTAACACGACAGCCTGAAACAAAGATATCCTCAAGTTCCTCAATTTGCTGTTTAATGTTGGTCTCTTCTTCTCTACACAGTTCGTTCGTCTCTTTCTCAAATAAAATTTTTATTGGCCGACAAAATCTTGTCGAGGAAGGCCGGGGATTTTTCCAGTAAATTTTGTCAGTATTCTTATCAAACAATATTAATGGGACGAGTGACGATACAAAAATACTGTTAGAATAAGCCTTATTATTCGTGGCTTTCTGTTTATAATTACTAGCATTAGTGCCATCAAAACCATATTTTAATATAATTTTGAGTTGCACGTTGGACTCAACATTGAAATTCAAATTTAAAAAAGATATTATACGGCTGGTGGTATGGTCCAATAAATTTTGAAGCGGTACTTCACATTTTAATTACAGATATCGTAATTTCATCAAGATAAGCATCTAGTTTAGCTTGTGAAATCTTTAACAAAAAGTTTATTAATTTAGAGCTATTAAGTATTTGTAATACTGAGAAAAAAGGCGTTGGTACTATTAACTACATTGCACAGTAAAACGCAATATTATGCCTGAACTATTTTTATTGTGAAGTGCACTATATTGTTTTAATTATATATATATATATATATATATATATATATATATATATATATATATATATATATATATATATATATATATATATATATATATATATATATATTCATATAATTAAAAAACTAAACAGTTATAGTAACTCAATTATCGTACATGTAGCTAAATTATCAGTAAATCTTACTATAGTTATTTAATATAATATATTTCCATTTAGATTCCTTTGATATTTCAAATTTTACTATATAATATAGTACCAAATAACATATTTCCAGCTATCTGGAAATTTTTTAGTATGCTGTTAATCATATTTTCGGTTTTAAATCCTGTGTCATAAGCGTGCTTCTGTTAATGGGCTATGCGTTTTCTACTTTTAATTTTCGATATATCTAGTCGCACCCTCCTTAGCCTATACTCTTAAGCTTATGATTTATTTTAAAATTATTACAGTGTGCAAATTAAATATTATAAAAAAAAAATTTTAACTTTTTGAAGATTAAAAGTATTAAAAATATTTAAAAATATTCGGAATAATTACCTGTTTATACGATGGATATAAATCATGGTTAGCGTCTAATGCAGTAGCTCTCATAACATTGTACGCATTTTTTGTCAGGTTCGCCTCTATAAGCAATGCAAGTGCTTGCTCTGCACTCAACCTTGTACTTTTATCTTTTTTTATTAACTTTATAATTTCATCTGCATGCTCTGGTTTAAGTATGATATCCATCAATTCCACTCCACTCGAATTCATTTCCATTCTAAGTTTTTTTTTTTGCTACTTCATAACATTCTTGATTGCTTAAATTGGTACTAGTTTGAGCGCATTTTTTTCTTTTTGTTTCTTTAGAACAATCTTCAAAATCGAGTTTTGGTCGACCTCTTATACCTTTTAATGGCCATGATAGAAAAGTTTAATTTTTACAAAACTGAAACTCTTGTGCCGCGTTATAATATTATTAATTTTTTATTGTTTTAGTATTTCTATTACATACGATTAAATTTTATGTTATTTGTATTTATTCACCATTATTAAGAGGTATGTGTACTTTGAAACATTTTATCTAATGTCTATTAAATAATGACATTCATAGAAAGTTAACTTACAGTTAAGAGTGAACAAATCAAACAGAATTACATGCGTGTAAAGTGCATTCCAAAAGTAGTTTTTTATTTATCACAGATAATAATAATTATGAATTACTTTCCAAAATAATTTATGTATACTATAAACACTGAAAAAAGATTTAAGCATACGGCAATAGAAACTTTTGAATGCGGGATGATATTGGGAGAAAAATACCGGAAGTCATAAAAGACAAATGTTATGATACATTTCCAAAATAAAGTATTACTTTCGCATGCTAAACAATATAGCTGTGAAAGCAATACCAATGCTTGAAATTATGTTAAACTAACAAAACTTTGTATACAGTCTCACGACAATATATTATGGTAGATTATTATCGAGATTCTGTACACTGAATCTCACTTGACGCGAAACCACGCTACAGCAATAAAAGTGACAATAATACTTTTATTTTTGCTATAGAAGAAATACTATTGCTAAAGATTTCATGTCCCGCGTAAAAATGATTTGTATATAGTTATATATATAAATTCTCATGTGGAATTATATAGAAATATAAGTATA